>JAHXMU010000805.1:32274-118415 GCA_019455685.1 Philornis downsi
GCGTTGCCAGATGGGTCCGTCGAATATGGGCAACCCTGTATTCATTTTTATGGTCCAGAGAATTAGAGAAATCATTTCTAAAAGTCTTTAGTTGCAGCTGGCAGCACGTGTGAAGAAATAACTCTCCCATTATTGACAATCGCATAGATTTTTCAAGACGCAGCCAAAATGAGGTTTATAATAACAGTATGACGACTTAGCAATATCACAGCCGGTACTTCATAAACAGAGCCATTCCAAACTGATGACGATGAGAGTTGACAATAAGCTTGAATTAGTTGCTAAGCTCGATTTGATTGGAATCTAAGTGTTTTATGTTCTGTGTTAAAAAAGGCAATCTAAGTGTGTTAACGAACTAGTGTCGGCAAAACTTGATAACCGAAAAAAGCCTAAACTTGAGCTAAAAAACGTAAAAAAAAATTCAGAAAAAAATAATTTTTTTTTGAAGAAAATTGTTGTAGTTTGAACAGGGAGGTATATAAATTTTTATTGCGTTTTATAAATTGAAGCTTAGCATATGAGGTATTTCAAAACAAGAATTTATAATACAAGAATTCATAATTAAAAAAAAAAACTTAAATCTTTATCCAGTCAGCGTCATTTCCTTTCTTTTTTGCCATTAGATCTATCTAGGATAGAATTTCAAATATTATAATTTTTAATATTACGAGCGTTCAACCGATAAAAAGAAGTTTTATGGCCAAGACCGAATTACACATTTTCATTAAATATATTTAAAGATCCGAATACCATTTTAATATTTATGAAATAGTTTCTTTTTAAGTCATACAAAGTAACAAGAATTATATTCTGATTCATTTCAAATAATAAAATCTGTACTTATGTCGGATATTTTCTAGCTTTCAGAACAAATTGTAATACTGAGTTGCACGAAAAGTGCGTCATCGCTTTGAATATTTTTAACCAAACCGAATTTATCTAAATTGTTATAAAAATCCACAGCAAATGGTGATGTGAAAGCTATATTCAATAGGCCAGTTCTCATTTGACCCAATGAGTTGAATTTTTTTGGATTTTAGTTTTTACACATTAGTATGAACTTTAAGATATTTTACTCACGGAAATAAAGGAAATGTTAAAATTTGTCAAAAAATGTTGGGCTTCTTTTAGTTGAGATTAGAAAAAGATTAGCCACTTACGAATATGGATCGTTTAGCAACCGAACAACGTGTAAAAATAGTTAAAACTTACTAAAAAAAAGTGGTGATTCAAATGTGCGTAATTTTCGAGCATTACGGTGTGATTATAGGCGTCATATTCTACCTACTACGCAAGGAATATGTAAGATTATAAAGAAATTTGAAAGGACTGGAAGCGTTACAGTTGTGGTAAGGCCTGAGCGTTATCACAATGTACGGTGCATTGCCGAAAATATGGTTTCTGTTCACGAAAGTATGTCGGATAATAGGAATTTGTTGATTCCATAGCGTTCTCAGCAATTGGCCCTCTTTGTATTTGTGGATTTGCACATCCATCCATATAGAGTCCAACTAACGCATTAATTAAAGCCGGCTGACTATTTACAACGCCGTAGATAGATATGCTGATTGGAAGCTACAGCAACACAATTTCATCGCTGATTTTTTGAACAAAATTTTCTTCAGGAATGAAGCTCATTCCTCACTCGGTGGTTACATCAACAAGCAAAATTGCCGCATATGAGGCTTGAAGAAGTGATTGTGGAAAAGCCATAGCATCTGGAAAAAGTGACTGTTTGACTGGTGCGCATTATGGTCTGGAGGCGCCATTGGGCCGTATTTTTTCGAAAATGAGGAACAATTCAGAGCGCGGTGGCCGTATGATAACCGATTTTTTTGGTCTGCGATTAAAGGTGGTGAATTGAACCATATGTGGCTTCAACAAAACGGTGGCACGAGCCGCACAACACGACCGATTTTGGCTTTATTGCATGAGAAGTTTCCAGAAAGCGTAATTTCATGTTTCGGTGATTATGGTTTTATTGCAGGAGAAGTTTCTAGCAAGCTTAATTTCACGTTTCGGTGACGTAAATTGGCCATCAATATCTTGCGATTTGACGCCGTTAGACTTTTTTTGTGGGGTTACGTCAAACATCGTGCTTACGCCAATAATTCCCAAAAGTTAGACTATTTTAAAACCAACAAGTTATCGCCGAGATGCCGCCCAAAATGTGCGAAAAAGTGGTCGAAAACTACCTCAAAAAGATCCAGTACTGCAACCAATCCAGAGGCAATCATTTAGATTACATAATGGCAAAGGGCCAAGCATTATAATAAAATAAAAGTTTCATCGAAATCATAGCTTTATGTCTGTTTTATTTAACTTTAGTTTTGAAACAGAAAGTGATTTGTGAATTGTGAAAGACCGAGTGTGATTTGTGAAAAGTAAAGCCTTTTGTCTCCGATTTGATTGAATATTATCAATTTGGCTTTAGATCGGGTAATTCTACAACTAATGAAATATTTATACTGCGCCTAATTCTAGTAAAGATTCAAGAAAAAGAACTCGACACAAATCCAATTATGCTGGCAGGAATTCATTAAGCCAAATCGTGTTTGGCAGCTGATGCTGATACTGATTATTAACCATAGAAGTTAAATTACCTGGAGGAACGAACTTCCTCACATTAAATGCTGCCCGTTCAAGCAATCTGAATGTCTCTAATTGTTGAGGGAAAGATTTATATTACGCCCGAAAGTAGTTTGTGTGGGGGCCACTTAAAAACATGAACCGCTATTGATGTTGAAAATTATTTTTAGTCTCATCCTGTATTCTGTTTACAAGAAAACATAAATTGATGCCCCGACACAAATCACTAACTCGAATCAGAAAATAATTGTGAGTCGATCGATATAATTTTTATTGGACCTATCACTTCTGTTTCCCACGCAGTAGTCCTAAATCAATTTACTCCTTATCACACACGTTTGGTGTAGGGTGTAAATATTTTTACTTTTCATGTGAAAACGTTCTCTTTCATTTTATTGCCTATTGTATGTAATTAGTTATGTCACGATATACATTTTAATTTAAATTCTAAATAAATTCAAAACTCGTTTCTTGAATCACAAAATTTAAGACGATGTTCAAACTTTAATAACAGTCTTTAAGCCAAATTTTCAAGTTTGTTATAAATTCAAGTAGTGCAGAAGTGGGACGTCGTAATAAATAAAATTCGATGGTAGCTCCGTTGGCAGCGGGTATATGGAAACAATTTAAATAAATTTTCGTCATTTTGAAAAACCAATTAATTCACCTCACTTAATTTGTTAATTAATAAAATTTACGTATAAATTTGTTTCAAGATTTTGATAAACATTTATTTGGATTATATTCAGTTTGGGGTTTTGTATGCTTTTGTTTATTTTGTAAGCAATTAACAAAATATAGGATCATCCAATTAGTGGCATCAAAACCGCCGGTCTATCAATGCTATCAGGGAAAGGTTTGCCGTTTTCGAATATGAAACGTTTAACAACCGAAAAACGCATAAAAATAGCTAAAACTTACTGCAAAAGTAGTGATTTAAACGTGGCCTTTCAATTGAACAAAATTTTCGAATCTGTTAAAACTTATAGTTAAAACTTACTACGAAAGTGGCGATTTAAATGTGGCCTTTCAATTGAACAAAATGTTCTTCAGCGACGAAGCTCATTTCTCACTCGGTGATTACGTCAGCAAGCAAAATTGTCGCATATAGGGCTCGAAGAACCCAAAAGTGATTGCGAAAATAGCATTGCATTAGGAAAGAGTGACTGTTTGGTGGGTATTAAGGTCTGGAGGTGTCACTGGGCCATATTTTTTTTCGAAAAATACTTCAAAAACATCTACTGATGCAATCAATCCAGAGGCGGTCATTTAAATTACATTGTATTTCGTAAATAATGGCAAAGGTCTAAGCATTATAATGAAATAAAAGTTTCATCGAAATCATAGTTTTATGTGAATTTTATTTACATTTTATTTATTTTATGAATCCAATTTTTCTACTTTTTTTTTGTCTAAAGAAGGATTTCAGCAAATCTGTTAGTTTGTTAGGATCTGCTCTGTTTGTTGAGACAGATTCTATTGGAAATTGGAAGGAAGTTAGAAAGATTTGAATTTGGCGATATTTTTGATCGAATTATAGATTACTTGGATTATAGTGGCAAAAACTAGCCCGTGACTAACTGCCCAGCCAACGCAATCGCTGTATATTAATGTGTTTGACCACCTCGATGTCGGCATGTAGCTCATACAGCTCATTGTTAACTAACGCTAACGATGATGGGTTCATATATTTTCCGTAGTATTTTCCTCTGGAAAACTACCAGTACTGATTCATCCGCTTGCGTCCAAATCCAGAATTCTGCGCCATATAACAAAACAGGTAGAAATAACATCTGGTACAGTCGGATTTTTGTTTGTCGAGAGAGGGCTTTATCATTGAATCGCTTGCTTAGCCCGTAGTAATATCTGTTGGTAAGCAATACTCTCCTCTTTATCTCCATGCTGACGTCATTCGTTTACAGCGGCACCGAGATAGATGAATTCTTCCACCACTTCAAAATTATAGCTCTCAACGTTCACACAGCGTCCCACACGAGTAGATTCTTTGTTCGCTGAAATCAATAACTTTGTTTTGTCCTCGTTTACCACTAAACCTATTTTCGCTGCTTCCTTCTCGATGCCTGAGAAAACTGCAGTAACATCTCGCAGTTTTCGCCCAATAATGTCTATGTCATCTGTATATGCGAATAACATATGGCTTTTATTGAAGGTTGTAACAGTCGTGTTAACTGCAGCTTTCCTTATAGTCATCTCCAACAATATGTTGACGAGGTGGCACGATAGACTGTTGCCCTGCCTAAATCCTCGTTTGGTGTAAAAAGGCTCGCTTAGACCTTTGCCTGTCTTTACTGAAGACTTCGTGTCAGTCAGCGTTATCCTACAAAGACGTATGAGCTTCGTAGAAATTCCAAACTCGGACATGGCTTCATACAGTTTTTGCCGTATCGGGCTATCGAAGGCAGCTTTATAATCGACAAAAAGACGATACGTGTCGATCTGTTTTTCTTGGGTCTTCTCCAGAATTTGTCGTAGTGTGAATATCTAGTCAGTTGTTGATTTACCAGGTCTAAAGCCAGACTGATAAGTTTCAATTAGGTCAGTTAGAAACGTCTTTAGTCTTTTACATATCACACTCGATAGGACCTTATAGGCAATGGGTAAAAGACTGATACCGTGATAGTTTTTACAAATACTTGGATCGCATTTTTTTTGCGCAGGACACTGTACATACACTCAAATTCCAATCATCGGGCATGTTTTCCTCGAGCCAAATCGTATTTAGGGGCTGGTGCAAGCTGTTTATCAGCTCTTCGCCACCAGTTTTAAACAGCTGTGCTGGCAGGTCATCAGCGCCCGTAGCTTTGATGGTCTTAAGCCGCAATATTGCTATTCTGATCTCTGTTTGGCTCAGAGCTACGCAATTTATGCCATCGTGGGTAATTGGGGTGATTTCCTCACTCGGACTGCCATCCGGAACTAAGAGCTTATAAAAATGTTCTCTCCATAGTTGCAGCATATCTGTGACCAGATTTCCCTCGCTATTCTTACAGGTGGTGAGCCCTGTTCCATACCCTGTACTTGTTATCTTTTGGTAGAATTTTCGGGCTTCATCTCTCTATCCCTGTACCTTTCTACCTCTACTTTAGTTTCGTCAACCTTTAAACATTTAAAAATACAATGTTTCCGATATATATTTTTTCAAAATTTCTTTATACTAAAAAAGCTTTTTAATACAATAATTTATTCGTTACGAAGATGAAATTATTTGTATTCGTTCGTTCGTTCTTTTTGAACGAATTATGTGATTTATTTTATAAAAACAGACTGTTAATATATATAAAATTAAAACATTAACATCTAGCATCACAGACAAAGTAATTTAACTTTGTGAAGAATAAAACTGGGCTATTTTCAAGCCTGTAATTTTTCAAAATGTGCATAGATCTGAATACCATAATTCTAATTTTATACATCAGAAATCAGCCACCACCACCAATTTGGCACCTCAAAAACTAAAACTGAAAGAGAAAATATATTTGGAATTCATATATCCAACTTAACTGTGCTGAAAAATTACTTTCTGTTTCCCAGTGTTGTCGTTAACCAACAATTTATTTGGCCGCCTAGCAGAAAGTGTCGAATTATTAGGGCGATAACATCGTTACAAAATTTAATGTAATCGCACAATGACTGCTATAGAATAACGTTTAAAAAGGTTAACCAGTATTTAAATTATTCTGGAATGAAATTGATATTTTACAATCAGAACTGTAGAAAGGAGTTAAATTGTAAATTGAAAAGAAAATGACTGCTATAAACTGACGTTTAAAATAATAAATCAGTACTTAAATTATTCTGGAATGAAATTCATATTTTGTAATCAGAACTGTAGAAAGGAGTTAAATTGAAATTGAAATTGAAATTGAAATTGAAATTTAAATTGAAATTGAAATTGAAATTGGAATTGAAATTGGAATTGAAATTGAAATTGAAATTGAAATTGAAATTGAAATTGGAATTGAAATTGAATTGAATTGAATTGAAAATAACTCCTACAAACTGACGTTTAAGAGGATAAAACAGTATTTAAATTATTCTGATTACAAAATATCAGAACTGTAGAAAGGAGCTAAACTGGAAATTGAAAAGAAAACAAACAAAAATTCGACTTAGAAGGCATATAAGCTAAGAAAATTGCTAAATTGAAAAGAAAACTTAGCACCACAATAACTTTACATTCCCTGAAAAAGAGTACTGGGAATTGATCAATAAAAGACAAAATATTTATTATTAATTTAAATGTATTGATTTGCCTTCAAATAACCCAATTATCAAAAAAAGCGCCTTTTCCGAAAAAGATTTCAATTCTTGTCAGGAAGTCACTTAAATATTTTCTACCAACTGGAAACAGATGCCTCAAAGGTTTTGGATTTGGATTTGAATTATGGAAAGAGGATATCATATATCATATCATATCAGGTGGATACGTTAGTTGTTCAATGATATCTGTATGGATTTTGAATAAAAATTCGTTCACGATGAGAGCCTCGGGAGATGGTGCGTTATCGTGTTGGAAACCCCACGAATTTCCTTTCCACAAACCTGGTTTGTTTCGACGAATTTGCTCTCTTAAACGCTGCTTAACGCTCGCATAATATTCTATATTAGCTGTCTGAGCTTTTGCCAAGAATTCCGAGTGCATTATTCCGCGATGATCGAAGAAAACAATCAACGTAATGTTGACAAATCTAGTCTTTTTCGACGAATTTGCTCTCTTAAACGCTGCTTAACGACCGCATAATATTCTATATTAGATATCTAAGCTTTTTCCAAGAATTCCGAATGCATTATTCTGCGTTGATCGAAGAAAACATTCAACGTTATGTTGACAAATCTAGTCTTTTTCGACGAATTTGCTCTCTTAACCGCTGCTTAACGCCCGCATAATATTCTATACTAGATATCTAAGCTTTTCCCAAGAATTCCGAATGCATTATTCCGCGATGATCGAAGAAAACAATCAACGTTATGCTGACTTTTAATCAGCTAACTTTGACACAGTTTTTTTTTCGATTTCGGCTCATTTAAAAACCTTAACCCGAAATTTATTGATTTATTTGTATAGTAATTTCATAAATCCATGTCTCATCACCAATTACAATGCGCTTTATGACTGTAGAGTCAAAATTAACTCATTCTGGTCAGAATTGATTCGTTGTACAGCAATGATTGCCCGCAGGGTTGGTCAAAAGCTACTTACGTATTCTCAATATTAATCTGAGGTATCCACAGGGCATTGCCCGTACCGGTTGAAAAAAATCAATATTGTGCACAAAATGATCTCGTCAGCAGCATTTAAAAGCATGTTACTCTCAATCACGACATCTTTGTATGATAGGGTATGATTGGAGAAAGGAACTTAGTTCGTTCCACCCATACTACTAGATAAGAATTTAAACGACCATATCTCATAAACCACTAGAGAAAAATGTGAGAAATTTTTCATATATATCGTTGGCAAAAGAATAAATTAGCTCCAGGAATAGCCAAAACTTCGGAATGAAATTCATAAATTAATAATCGAATCAGATAACACTAAATTTTGAAAAGTTCGTGTTGTCGATAACTCAGTCCAAATTATACTTCAAGTATGGTGTTGAATGTTATGTCATGAAGAATTTTCTGATCATTTACTGTCTATCATCTCCAAAACCAATTAGTTGTATAAAGTAAAATTGAATATTCTATACAATAAAAAATATAAAAAATGAAATACATTGATTACGAAAAAGTTATTTGTATTTCTCATTGTAGCACAACTGGTGCACCATCCTGTATAAACTTTATTCTATATCTGCATATTTAGCAATATAACTGAGTATCCCATAGTAAAATTTATGAGATATTAAAATTAGCAAAACCAGTTGTTTGTGAATAAATAAAAAATATCAAAATTTATGGGATTTATTGGCAAATGCAAAATCGTATCGCCTGAAACTGGTGATAATAAAATAATAGTAATCATTGCATTTATTTAATAATCCTGTATTTTAAAGTCTTTTGGCCAATGTTAAGTAAATTATAAAATGCATCAAATAAATACTACTGCCATTTGTGTCACTTCATTTTTATAAACATCTAAATTATTAGCTGTGCAACTAAGTTCTCGCTGTTTTTTTTATAAAAATGCGACTTAATTATGAAAACATGTTTACAAACGATTAATTAAAAGTATAGCCCATCGCTACCTGCTACTTTTTCCCATCTTTCTGACAGAGCTCGAATTCCGTCACGGTAAAACTGTTCATCTTTTGATCCAATCTAACCACTCCTTCATGTCGTCATATAAGTGGAACTGCCACATCGTCTGCCTTCGAACGGAACAAGTGGTAATCGGACGCCGCAATATCTGGAGAATATAGCGGATGGGGTAAGACTTCTCTTCAGTGTTCCCAGGTAGGTTTTGTCAGGATTGACCACATGAGATCGAGCTTTGTCATACCGTAGAACCACTTTTTCGTGCCTCTCCGGATATTGTGGGCGTTTCTCGCGCAGAGCTCATCTCAATCGCTTTAATTGAAGTCGACATCGATTCCCAGTTATGGTTTCGCTTGGTTTCAACAGCTCGTAATAAATAACATCGACCTGGTCCCACCAAATGCAGAGCATAACTTTCGTAGGATGAATATTCGTTCAAAGCGACGACATGGAAGCATGACCGGGCAGTTCCCATGACATTCTTTTCTTTTCTTTGGATTACAGTAATGAATCAATTTTTTATTACCCTTTACAATATCATGAAGAAACCCCTTTCTTTTTTGTCGCTGAAGTAGTTGTTCATAGGAGAAAAAATGACGCCCTACATCCGTTGGCTTTAACTCGCAAGAAACCCAAATTCCCTGTTTTTGAATCATTTTCAACGAATGCAATAGCTTGAAAATGGTTTGGTGGATAACTCCTAATACTGAAACTAGCTCTATCTGCGTTTAACACGGATCCCCATCAAGCAATGCCTTCAATTCGGTGGCTTCGAAGGCCTTTGGTTTTCCTTCACCCGAACGGTTGTCAACATCAAGATCACCGTCTTTAAAGCAGCATCTCCGTAAACTTTTTGAAGCTCTCGAAGAGCTTCAGTCGCCTTTTCTTCGATTGAAAGAAGAAAATCAATACTTCCCGCATATGACAATTATTTGGCACAAAATCATACATATCCACACAACCAAAAGAATATGACGTCAAGAGAAAATCACTATTGTGTCGAACTGGTATGTTTACCATATGCCTAAGCTTGGCTCATAACGTTTAAATTATGGCAGAATCGACTAGCACTTACAGCCATCTATTGGCAGAAAGGGAACTTAGTTGGGGGCTTAATAATATTTTTGTCATACCATAGCTAGGTTTTCAACACAGTAATGTTATCTTTCCCCGACTGACACTGTCTACAGAATTAAATATCACACACTGAGAATCGTCGCCTTTATGTGCAAATTACAAAACTAACTTGCTAAAGTTTGATAGAAGCACAATAGAGCGAAGATGTTTATAAGTCAGTGGTTATAAATCAAATTTCCATATATGTTCAATTATTTGTTAATCATGGAAATTTTTAACTATAAATTGGGAGAAAGTTGTACAAAACCTAAATCTAAAGCATAGAGTGCATAAGAGAAGATTATCGCCAACAGCCAACTGATCGTAAAAGTGTTAATGAGCATTAATAACTGCTATCTATCAAACATGTTTGTGATAGCCAAAAGTTGTTAACTTCCAATCCCAAGTAAAAGAAATTAACATGAACATGGAAAAGATATTTACCTTTTATATTTGATTTGGTGACAGGAACAACCAAAAAAAAAAACAAAAAACATAACAAAAAACACAATTTCAAATAAATAAGAATGAAGTAATAAAATAATAATAACAAAAAAATGAGGATATAAAAACAAAATTACACTCGCAACAATAGAATTGAGAGATTATTATTAATAAATAATGCAAACAGCAACAACGACAGCAACAATAGCCTTATCACGACAAACAAAACGTTGTAAAAATAATTGCACAGGTTGTAGGGTTCACATGATAAATAACCGTCAACTTCGTCGCCACTGCCGCCGGCAACCCCACCTTGTCTGGTCTGTAGGGGATTTCTGATTTACATCATTTCAATTTTTTTGTTGTTTTTTTTTCACACACGATTAGTATTTTAACTAATTTAACAAATTGTTAATATATTGAGAATATTTGTTTGAGATTTTATTATTACAACAAAATAATCATTAATTGTAAGAGGAAATGCATTCATTGTCTTGTGTTTACGCTCCCACTGTGATATTAAATTAAATAAAGGGATTTTCCGCAAGCAATACAATTAATTTTGGGTAAATCGATAAATTCTCAAGGAACCGGAAAGTTTTAGATGAGTCTATTTTGAAATAAAATTAAAATAAGTTAGAGCTAAGTAGAATCGGAAAGAAAGCTATTAAGATGAAAAAAACACAAAACGAACCATTCTACAAGGTGTAATAACTGACCGCCGCACAAGAGTTAGTATACTCGATTATCGTTCGCATGATCGCGGGTTTGATTCCCCATGCAGCCACCCATCATTATTTGAGCGGCGCTAGCCACAACGAGTCTGACGAGTGCCTCTAATATAGGTAGTCAGTCGAGTAATCGACAAGTCTAGTAAATGCCTCTCAACTATAATGTTCGGAATCGTTGCTATAATATAGGCTCCATTGGATGAGTCTAAAAATAGAATGCGGGTAAACTCTCCGAACGCGAAAAGCTCTACCATGCCTCATTCAAGTAGGACAAGGCAATTTGTTAGTAAAAACAAATCCATTATTCTTGCATGACATGTGGCATATTTTGAATAATCCTATGTAGATTTGTTCGATATTTTATTATCATTTTGAAATTAATTTCACTACGCGCATCTCATAAAAACCTTCGTTTCTATCATCAAAAAAGCAAGGATAACCGATTTTCACAAGCCTCTCCTAAAGCGAAATAATCACCAACAAGAATCATTCACCATAAACGGATGGTTGCATGAGAACCTCCTAAACAAGTTCTCGAAGCTTCTGGCAAGTCATTAAAAATGTGTGTGGCCGGGTTGTCTTGGTGGTACAAAATTCCTTAAAGCTGGCCGCTTCCGTGAAATTGCTTTCTTCAGAAGGTCCAGTTAGCCTGTACAAAAGCAGCGCATAGTTGATTCCATGTCAATCCCACCAAACACAACAGCAAACAGCAAACCTTTTCTGATCGTCGTCTATTCTGGATGGGCTACCGTTTGCGCCGGATCACCAAGATTCTATAACGATTGTTTCATTGACGTTCATTTGACGCTGCCGTAAGTGACACACATTTCATCACCAGTCACCACCATTCACTTCAGAAATGGATCGATTTTGTTGCGATTTACCAGTAATTCGCAAATGTAAACTTGGCCCATGATGTTTTTTTGCATGAACTCGAGCGGTATCCACATTTTAAATCCCTTTTTGTATCCAGTCTTTTTCAAGTGGTTCGAAATGGTTTCCTGTACAATTTTTAGCTTTAAAGCAATCGAAACAGTGCCCATACATGACGGTGAGATTCAACGATTTCTATTATTCCATTAACATTTTCGCGACAATTGGCCTTTCAGGGCGTGGAGCTCTTTGACATCAAAACCATTTTCAGCTGCCGCATTTCTGATTTTATCAAACAAATGTTGTGAAATTTGGTATATATCTTCTTTACTGGTGTTCATCTTTGATCCTCTCTTAAACAATGCTGAGTCAAGCAATCACAAAATTGTAGTTTTTTAAACAAAAAATCTTTCTCGTATCTGTTTAACGCCATTTAGCGTAACCTCATCGCACTTACACAACGCGAGATACTGATTACTAAAGCCATCTACTGGAAAAATATTGGATTTCTTTCTACTGCGCCTTATATTGAGTTGTTCGTAAGGTTCATTCGGTTAATTCGTTAGTCCACCATACGCCACTTCTCATGGCGTAGAGTTCCTTCAAACACTATCATAACTACCTCCCATCTCTTTCCCAAACAGTTTGCTATTGTTTACTTGTGTCCCCGTCGTTCTAGTCTTGAGTTGTTATATCGTTTTATAGAAAAGGTTTTAAAAAATGGGAAAAATGAGCCAAAAAAACGTTTTAGGCATATTGTGGTGTATTATTTCCGAAGAGGAAAGAAGGCTGCTGAAGCCAGCCGAAAAATGAAGTCTGTTTATAAAGGAAACGAATCATATGAAAGAATTTGCCAGAAATGCTTTAAAAGATTTCCTACCGGCGACTTCTCCACAACGGACGCTCCCAGAGCAGAATGACCAAAAGAAATTATTTCCGAGGAGGTGAGAGATTTAATTATTGTTAATTCCCATGCAACAGTTAGGGAAATAGCTGAAATAATCAAAAAAGCAGTCTCAACCGTTCACGGAGTCATAAAAGAGCTCCGATTTGTGAGCAACCTCGATCTGTGGGTACCTCGCTCTTTCACCGAGACCTTGCGGAACCGTCAGAAACTGTCAGAGATTGGATGGAAAGTTTTACCTCACCCACCCTACTCCCCAGACCTTGACCCGTCCGACTATCACCTATTTCGCAGTCTGAGCAACCACTTGAAGGATTTGAATTTACATAACGATGAGGAAGTGAAAAATCGAATTGAAAAACCACGCGAGTTTTATGAGAAAGGAATTAAAAAGCTTTCGGCGAGGTGGAAAGAAGTTATTAAAAAAGGGGGAGATTATATAATAGATTAAAATAATTGGTTTCTTGTATATAAATTTGTATAATAAATAAATTTCTTTTAAAAACCGAGCAAACTTTCCGAACCACCAGATATTAAATTTGATAACATTGTATAGAGATCAATATTACGGGGTTATACATTTAGGGGTCCCAAAACCGCCGGCCTGGCAAAGCTGCCAGCTGTTAAATACCTGTCATCTGAAGTGTTATTTATTTACTGAAAAGTTTGCTATTTACGAATATGAATCGTTTGGTAACTGAAGAAGGGGTAAAAATAGTTAAAACTTACTAAAAATGGTGGTGACTCAAACGTGGACTTTCAATCGAACATAATTTTCTTACTAATCTGAATTTAATGGATAATTTATTTTGACAATTTAGTCAAAATCTGAACGTTTTGTGCACGGAAGTAATATGAAAGAAATATACAAAAGGGGCAACTTTATAATATGCCAAAAAGTGGGTCAGTGGGTCTTCAAGTTTTAATTATTCACTTGTTCGATTAGTTAATTTATCATGAGTTTTGAATAATCAAAATGTTTAATCGATTAATCGTAAATATGATGAATCCAAGCATTGATTAATTAATTGATGATGATTGATCTGCATTTTGATTGATCAATTAATTGATTAATCTGCATTTTGATAGATCAATTAATAGATTAATCTGCATTTTAATTAATCAATTAACAGATTAGTCTGCATTTTGAATGATCTGGATAACTGATAAATCAATTACTTGCACATCCCTAATTATATAAACGCGATATTAAATTTTTGGAAATGAAAAAAAAAATGGTTACTGATTGGTTATATCGTTATTTATTGAAGATTATAACGATTGTGTATTAAATTAAGTTCGGTCATATAAGATATGAAAATAATCTGAGTCGAAATGTCTACTAAACTATAGTTCCATTAAAGAAAATTACAGAAAACTTAAGGATGATCTAATGACTACATGAAACCCAACTAGAAAATTTACAATAATACTTAATTTTGAGAAAAATCAAATTTTTTTTTTTAACTTGTTCGTCAAATTTTGTACCACGATAAAAGACTTCATGGTTCCGTGTCGAAGTGGTGAGACAAATTCGCGCTGACTTCAGAAAAAAAGTTTAGCTTGGCCTTTCGAGGACACCAAATTTGAGTCAACATCCCAATATGAAACCATTGAGATACTGCATCATGATAGATCTAATTGGAAGCACACAGACCTCTACCCGATACAATTTTACTAATTTTTCATTTTCGGATATATTTTGCGGAAAGAATGGGCATTATTGCGAACAGAAAAGATCATTATGTGGTATTCAGAATATTGTCCATCGCTAGCCATTATTTTCCCTAGCTTTGTGGCACCATATGAACACTGCGTCGGTAGAAAACTTCATCTTCCGCCAATGTTCCGATTTTTGGTTTCTTCATATTTGAAACGCTGCTGATTAGAATTTTCCAAATGAAAGGGTTTCGTCATCTAGATTTGGGTGCCGATGTTAAAGCAAGGCCACGTGACCCCTAAAATTTCTTCTTCTTTGGGTTGTCGATAGAATAATGGCAATCATCAGCTCTGACCATCATGTAAGCACTCGATTTCGATTGCCCCGGAGCTAAATATTGCCCAGAAAACAGTTGAAATCACTTGAATAAGGCTGGATACAAAAATAAGCTCGATGTTTTGGATGCCACATTAGTTAACGTAACGAAACATTATGGATCGAATTTCCATCTGTCAATCGCCGTTGAATCGCAACAAAAGTGTTCAATTTCTGAACAGGAAGGTGACTGGTGATAAAAAATGAGTCACGTACGACGACGTTAAGCGAAAACGGTCTGAGTCGAATAGCGGAGAGCCGGCGCAAACGGGGCCCAAGCCAGAATTGATGTTCAAGAAAATTTTGCAGTGCGTTTGGTGGGTTAGGAGGTTTTGCTGTGTGTTTGGTAGGGTTGGCAGGAAATTATCTATGAGCTATCCCTCTAATGTTAAACTCTTAATTCGGACCTGTACTGTCAACAATTGGACCGTCTGAAGGAAGCAATCGACTAGAAGCGACCAGCTTTGGCCAACAGGAGAGCAATTGTGTTTCCTTAAGACGAAAACAGCGCACACACATCGTTAGAAGGTCCGGGACTTGACTGAAAGACCTTTATGCATCCATCTTATAGTTTGGATCTTGCAACAAGTGACTACATACAGCCTGTTATCGCCTATGGTGAACTATTTCGCCGGTGAAAAATTATTCTCAAGAGAAGTTTGTAAAAACCGACTTTGCCAGTTCTTTCCCCATTGGGACGAGGATTTCTATGAGAAAGGTATAATTAAATTACAAAACAGCAGCAAGTGATTAAACAAAACAGCAAATATTTGACCCAAATCGGAGAATTATAACCATTAGAGACGTGGCTTTCAAAGTCACGCAAAAACAATACTCTAATAATTGGTTAGCTAATGAAACTTTACCACAGTTTCAAATACTACCTTCTCTAAGGCGCTGAATACCTCCGGCTTTAAGTTACATTTAAAAACTTCTACTGCCAAGTATGTTATTATCAAGTGATAGGCGAAAAAAATTACATATAAAATAATTACATATTTACGTTATTTCCACAAACTGAAAGGTTTGTATTTCTTATTAAATTTTGAACGTTTCGAACAATTCACAGCGTCAAACGGCGTTAAATTTACGGTTATTTTCCAAACATGTCTATTTTTAAAATCAATTATTCTATTAGTATCGTGTTACAAAATTTCCATTTAGTTTAATTAATTTAGCAGTAATTGATTAAACTGCTGACGTAATCATCATACTCGTATAATGCAACTAAAGTTGCTAGATGCAAAATGAAGATTATCACATTCGGACTTAGCTGGAATGGGCAGAATATTGAAAAGGCCAGTTAAGAGGAACTACAGGTTAACTCAAACGTAGCGAAACATAAAATTCTTTTTAAGATCAAGAATAACTATTAAATAATGAGTTGTATGCATACTTTTGGCTAACGCAGCTGAACAAAATATAACATTTTGGCGTGGGCTAAAAATTTGAAATCTGGATCACATATTTACGATATACGTATATCTGAGATTCCACAGATTCCTACAGGCATCTTTGATAGCTCGTTGCCGTCAGATTTTGGCTGCCGAAAATTTACTGTTTTCCTTATTTGTTGGCTAATACGGGTGTATTATAAACTCCATAATGGAGCCAAAAATTTAAAAATTATATTCTAGCGTTTATATAGAGTTTAACGACAGAACTGTGGGGTTCTGTTAAAATTAGAAAACACCGACTCTATAATTTTATATTTCTCAACTCTGATTCCAACCACAAAAAAATGTAAAGGTAAGAAAAAAAAGGAAATTTTTAAAAATTATTGATTTTATAAAAGAAATATCACTTTTATCAGTTATTAACGTAGCAAAAATTTTGCATTATCCTTTAGATTAATACATAATTAAAGCACTTTATTATGACCGGCCGTAATATGATGATTAGTACAAGTGGCTATCTCGCATATAATCGTGGAATTCGAGCTCGAAAGCAACCAACAAATCTTCCTTTCGGAGATGCGATGATCTGGATAGGGGTTAATAGGAAAAAAACTGTGACTCCTATTGCATCTGCCAAGAAGAGAGACATAGAATTGGACGTGGATTTATAGTTGAGAATAGAGTTAGACACTTCTAATCCCTTAAGCAACCGACTAGTCGCATTAAGGCGAAACATTTTTTTACAACAAAAGCATGAACGGAAAACAAAGCCGACAGGATGATAGTCATCATAGACATAGACGGTCTAGAAGAAACACAACTTCGATATTCTAGGATATTTTATTGCCGAAATAGAAGAGGAGGACAATCTTAGTTCAACAGTCAGAAAATTCAGTCAGTATAGCAACACAAAAGACATCAATAAGCCAACCTGACTATCTCGTGATCAACACACGATAAATCAAATTGAGCAGGGGATCCGTGCTCAATCAGTATTCAGTTCAATTAAGGTACACGCAAGGTTAAGCAGAGCTAAAAATGTATGTAACCAAGCATAATGACCAAAGTCTTCAGTAAATAAAGACAAAAATCTTACTAAGCCTTTACGCTCCATTCCTTCAACATATTTTCGAAAATGATTAAGAAGAAAACTGCAATCACACATCTGTTACTAACTTCAATGAAAGCTGTTACTTGGGGACGTCAATGACACAGACATCATCGGCCTAAATCTGCTAGATGTTACTGCAGCCTTCTCAAGTATTGGGATGAAATCAGAAAAATAGTATCTGGCGGTAGCCGACACTACATCTGCACCAGACACCACTCCTAAATGTTTTCTTCCGTCGCGCAAAATCCTATGTTATGAGATGAATCTTATGTTAGCAGATGAATCTGTTGGGGGAATAATACTAAGTAAAACCCTCCCTCCAAAGTTAGTGGAGATTATAGGTATATATGTGAGCTGTATGATTTTGTACCGACATTGGCATGTTAAAGTGCATGAACACAAATGGTATCCCAACAAGAACGCAAGATTTAAATTTAGCGCCATTCGAAGTGTCATTGTTTGACATTTGAACAATTGTTATGGTATGCTAGTGGAAGATACGAGGTTAGTAAAAATGGAGCGCTACACGAATGAACAACGCATTCTTATTGTGAAATTGTTTTACCAAAATGGTGAAAGTTTTGCGGCTACAGTTCGCAAATTGCGATCAATTTGGGGTCACAATAATGTTCCAAAAGAGTCAACTGTAAAGAGATTAATGGACAAATTTGCCGAAACTGGATCTGTTAGTGATGTAAAGACAACAACGCGCCTTTGCCCAGGTCGATCGGCCGAAAATGTGGCAGCTGTACGTAATGATGCCGCTCAAACTCCATCCACCTCAATTCGACACCGAGCTCAGCAAGTTAGTGTCTCCAAATCCACTATGCAGCGAATTTTGACGAAAGATTTACATCTTCATGCATACAAAGTTCAATTGACTCAGGAACTGAAGCCAGCTGACCATGGAGGAATCATTGAACCTTTTTTTATGAAAATGGGGCATGTCAAGCGCAAATAGTCAATGGTGTTCGGTATCGTGAAATGATAACCAGTTTTTCGTGCCTAGAATTGAAGAAATGAATGTGGAGGGCATGTGGTTTCAACAAGGCGGCGCCACATGTCATACAGCCAGAGAAACAATTCAATTGCTGCATCAGTCAATTAATTCCTGCGTTCTTGTTGGGACACCCTTTATAACGATTATGTTGCCTTAGTCTTGCTATATAATTGGACCAATGTGATTCAATACGATTTGAGTGGGTGGCATAGAAAAGGACGATAAAACGCCTTTGGAATTACCAGACTTTTGAGCCACTGTCAACATTTAGTGTGATGAATTGGAGAAAGAGCGCAGAAGCTTTTGTAGATAAGGCGCATAATGGTAAACAGCTCAATAAATATCACCGAACAACCATTGTATTCAGCTGATGTGGCTCCGGCTGACTTTTTCCTCTTTTCAAGAAACAAATGAGCACTCCAAAGTACCCGTTTATAGTCGATAGAAGGCATAAAAGAACATTTGTCACAAGAACAAAAGTTTTTTCCAGGAAGAGCATTTGAAAAAGTTTTTGATATTTGGGATAAAATCAATTAATTGTTGGGGTCAACATTGGTCAACCGTAGCGATCGACCACTTGAGGTGTCCACGCCAGGCACGATTAAGAAAATCCTCAAAATGGTATTGAGTGATCGTTGACTGAAGGTGCGTGGGTACTAGCTGAAATTATAGGCATTTCAAAAAATGCTCTACATCGTATAATGACCGAAGATTTGAAGATGAGAAAGCTGTGCGCAAGATGGGTGCCGCGCTTGCTTTCAATAGAGCAAACACAGTGTCGTGAAGATGTTTCAGTAGAATTTGGTTGATTGGCGATGTTTCACCGCAATAAAGCCGATTTATAACCACGGATGAGGCATGAGTTCACCACTTCACACCTGAGACAAAGCAGTGGACTGGAATGGGAGAATCGTGTCCAAAGAAGGCGAAAACGATTCTATCAGCAGGCAAGTTCATGGCGCCTATTTTTTGGAATAAGCATGGAATTATTTTTATTGATTGTCTTCAGAAAGGAAAAACCATCAATGCGAATATTATGCTAATTTATTGCAGCGTTCAGGTGATGAAATTAAGGAGAAAAGGCCACATTTGGCGAAAAAGAAAGTATTATTTCATCACGATAATGCTTCAATTCTTACATCCACTATTGAACTTTTGAACTATTGAACTTTTTAATAAATTAAAAAAGTTCAAATTACTTCATCACGCACTTTATTAGCCAAATTTAGCATCTCTCGGACTATTTTCTATTTCCAAAATTGAAAAAATTTATCAAAATCATTTACCACCAGATTTGCCAACAATGAAAAGGTAGAGTCTGCGGTTGTTAGCTATTTTAAGTAGCTTGACAGTTCTTACTATAAACAGGGTATAAATGTTATTGAATGCTGGAAAAAGTGTATCGAGCTAAAAGATTATATTGAAAAATAAAGAAAATTTTTTCCAACTTTTTCGTGTATTCTTTGTTATGTCGGCTATTTTCGTGAGGTGAGAAAGCATTCTTAAAACTTTGTTACACATTTTGTAGAGAAATTTTTTTACAAATTTTGAGTAGAAATATGCATTGCCTCGAAGCAGGTTGGAATGCAGAGGATATAACACATATTTCAAGACCTTGTCCATATCATTTACGAAGCGCTGGTTCTAATGCAAAAAATTCGTACAAGCAAAACCATTTCGTTTCGGCAAAAATTACTAACTTTAAATGAAAATTCGCCATATGAAGATTATGTCTTCTATAAGAGGAAATGTAAACACTGATTCTCATTTCCTTACTTACGGGCGTGCTTTCAGATAAGATATACTCGACATTTTTCACTAGAATAGCATTTCTTAAAATGAATTACCATCCTTCACGAAAGTTTTGTTTCGTTTCGCTTTGGACATTGTAAATTTATTTAAAAATACGTAAGGATTTCTAATTCATATTGAAAATAACCATGCATTTCATATACTTATCGGTTTTTTTACCTGAAACGAACCTATAAACCTATATCGATTCGTTTTCTCTATTCAAATATAATGAAACAAATATTTTGATGGAAGAACCTAAAAAGAATGTGTTGTAGTATACAATTTTGTTTCTTAATCTGTGTCAGAACTGAAATCCAAAAACAGTTTCATTACTTGGCAGAAAAATAGACCTGGCGATAAATTGCGACATATTAAAAAAGCTTAAATAATTTATTTTTTATATTAATTTATGATACCAGACTTTTAGAATTTACGAATGTTGTCTGGTGTTTTTTCTTTGATTTAAGAATTTAAAATGATATATAAATAAAACATTCAGAACTAAACTTGTTTCTAATTTTGTTTTGGGGTTTTAGAATCAAAATTGTTTGCGATTTCACTTTGGACATTTTAAACAAAAACAAAATTCAGCACAATTTGTTTTCAGTTGTCGAAATAAGAATCAAATTTATGCATAATTTTGTTGCGAATGCCGAAAATTGCAGCTAATCAAAACTCTTTTCGGGTTTGATTTCTTATCAGTAGCGGTATCAGCAGGTATCGCTGTATCAGTCTTTAGTAAAGTTCTGCCGACTATGTATGCCAAATGTCAAAGTCTAAAGCCTGTTCTAACTGGTGTGGTTGGAATTTATTAGTCCAGCTTTAGACATGGCAAATGATCAGATAGATATTCGCTCTGCTGCAAATCCTGGAGAACACCATAATAAACAAATCGATGCATACCATCTTTTCAGCGATTATAAATTATTTACGACAGTCCGATATTGCAAAAATTATACCTGGGTGGAGTTTGGTATACCAGCGAAGCTTATACACCTTTTTAGGATGACACTGTTCGATACAGTCTTCAGCTAAGATAGGTAAAAATCTTAGCTGACCTTTTTTTACCAAAAGAGGAGTTAGATAGAAGGAGTTAGAAGATGAGTCAGATATTCAGATCATGGCGCAATAGTTAGTACACGCGGCTATCGTTCGCATAATCAGGGGTTCAATCCCGCAACTCGGCAAAATAAATGCATCTAATTAAGCAAACATTCATTACATTTTGAGTTCATCATCATCATCTCATTTTGTAATGGGGAAGTGTGGAAAAATTACATAATCGCTAAGAAAATTAACACAGAGTTGTCGTAGGAGGCAAGCACTATCATTTTATGATGTCAGTTCCCTACATATTCATGAGTAATGAAGGTGTGATGAAAATTCGAATCTTTGGATGCAATTTTTCATTATTAAAAAGAACTGTCTTTTGTTTTCAGAAAATGTTTCTTCAGATTGTATCGTCAGAAAAAGGTTATATCAAAAAGTATTTCCTCAATACAAATAATTCCACTAAAATTGTTTTTGAAAAAGCATCCTGCAGATGCCGATGGATTTGAAATTTTCTTGGAAAGGCCCCCAGTGTACCGTAGGATCGAAGATTATTAACTGCAGTTCACAATATTGTGAATGGTCATTAACAACATAGATTTTTATGACAATAGGAAATATATATTGTAGTTTTTATAAATGGAAAGACAATCTTAATACTCGTATGTGGATCATCATATAAGCGAGGATGGACAAATGTTTTTCCAAAAACTTTAAATGGAGCCTTTTTAAGCGAACTATCAAAAATTATGCCTTCGTAACGTATTGTTTCTCCTAAGAAATATATTTTAAAGTATTTCGTATGAATATATTTTCCTTTAATTTTTGCGAATTATAATTATGAGAATCGAACCAATATTTTTAAATACTTCATTACTATCGTTTTGGAAGTGATTTAAAAGTTCTTCATTAGAAACGATAAATATGGATGGCATGCATCCTTAAGTGTAATGAAAATGTGATTATTTTTGAAGTCATTCAAACTTTTATTTTGCTGGCCATCTATCACTTTTTGAGCGGCGGTCACTTCGATGTGTCTGACGAACACTTTTACTAGTCGAGTAAGCGACAAGTTTGGTAAAAGCTTCTGAAACTGTAACAATCGTGAGTCTAAAAATAGAATGCGTATAAGCTCACTAAATGTGGAAAGCCCTTCTATATCTTATTCATTGGATGAGGAGAATTTATTCTTTGCTGACATTATTCGTGCGCCCTCTTTAACATACTTTTGGAGGTGATTACAAGTAAATCTGCAGCGAACACATTTGGTACGATCGAGTCGCTTTCGAAGCACAGATTGTAAAGCATAAAAGCGTTATAAGAAAAACACTTTAATTTTGTTAAAATGCATTTAAATGGTAACTCACTATATTATTGGCAAAACAAATAAATTTGCGCCACTTTACAAAAGATGGTCCTACCAACAATTAACTTATAGTTGAAATTGTCAGATTTAAAACATAATATTATTAGGTTGGACATTTAAAAAACCCATAATCGTGAAATATTATCAATATTTTATGAGCATCACATACTTTTTTTCTGTGAAAATGTCGATTTTTAAGCCGAATATGCGGGAATATTTAATTTAATTCTTTAATTTGAAGAAATCTGCAGCTCAGGTGGACCGATTACTTGCAGAAGCATATGAAGACACTGCTTTAAGTACCAAAAGTTATTGTGTGTGATTTCAACAGTTTAAGAACAGTGAGTTTGGAGTCGAAGATACGAAACGCAGAGGAAGACTGAAAATAAATGAAGGCGCTGATTTAGAAAGATTATTAAAGAAATATCGCTGCCAAACGTAAGAAAAACTTCCATTTATATTTGGAATGACTTAACAAGCAATTTCACATCATTTAATATCAATCGGGGTGATTAAAAAGGAAGTAAAATGTTCTATACGAACTTACGCCTAGAAATGTTGAACGTCGATTTCTCACATGCGGCAGCCTGGTTTCTGTCCAGAAACTAAAGTTTTTCTTTTGCATCGTATAGCCACTTGTGACGACAAATCTACTGCTATAACCTAAAGAAACGAAGACGACTGACTATTTATGGAAAATAATCTTGTTGTTTTTAGTGGGATCTACTAGATATCATGTATTATGGGTTGCTCAAATCGAATGAAATCATAAGTGGAACTCTTTACCAAATACCATTGAGGATATTTTCGAGGGCGGTCCCACATCTAGACGATCTGACGTATAAGGTAGTGCCAGTAGTTTGAAAAAAATTGTTTTGGTGACAAGTGGCAACCTTATAAAACATATCTTTTAAGTTTCAAGGTGCCACGTTGTTTAATGTTTTTATTTGAGCCATCAAAAGTAAACGATCTCGGTGATTTTTTAAACATGGAAAAAATTGGTCACTGCTATGCGATTCAATATTTCCATTTGAAAGATCTCAGACCAACCAATACTACAGCCTAGCTAGATTCAATTATGGGGGAGTCTGCTTCTTCGTTTACGATTGTAAACTATTAGGTAGCAGAGTCTAAACAAAGCCGTACGAGCTGCCAAGACGAACACCGTAGTGGTCGACCAGTTGAGGTTTCCACGCCAAACACGGGTAAGAAAATTCACAAAATGGTTTTGTATGATCATCGGCTGTAAGTGCATGAGCGAGCTGAAATGATAAAGTGCTATACATCGTATATTGAGCGAAGATTTGAAGACGAAAAAGCTGTGCTTAAGATGGTTGCTGCGTTTGCTTTCAATAGAACTAAAACAAAGTTGTAAAGAAATACGAGTATAAGTAGAGTGTTTGGAGATATTTTACCGCAATAAAGCCGAATTTATAATCATGGATGAGACATGGGTATACCACTTCACACCTGATACAAAGGAACAGTCAAAGCAGTGGACTGGAATGGGAAAATCTTGTCCATTGAATGCGAAGACGATTTCATCTGCAGGCAAGTTCGCGGTGTCTATTCTTTTGGGATGCGCATGGGATTATTTTCATTGATTGTCTTCAGAAAGGAAAAACCATTTACGGCGAATATTATGCTAATCTATTGCAACGTTTAGGGGATGAAATTATGGAAAAAGACCGCATTTGGCGAAAAAGAAGGAGTAGTTTCATCAAGACAATGATCCAGTTCACACATCCACTATTTCGATAGGCAAAATTAATGAATTAAAGTTCGAATTGGTTCATCAGGCACCTTATTTGCCAAATTTAACTACCTCAAACTATTTTCTATTTCCAATCTTGGCTCGGTGGTAAAAAAAATTGCCGATAATGAAATGCAGGAGTCTACAGTTGATGGCTATTTTAAGGAGTGTGGCAGTTCTTACTAAAAACGGGGTATAGAAGCTATTGAATATTGCTGGGAAAAGTGTTTCGAGCTAAACGGAGATTATGATGAAAAATAAAGAAAAATTTTCCCACTTTTTTTGTGTCTTCTTTGTTAGATCGGCTAATTTCGGGACCGCCCTTGTAGCTGAGGTACTGTTCGTCCTGTGAAAACCTACTGAAAACCGTTAATGGGATAGTTCTATCTCACCCGCTGTATTTACCAGACATTGTTCCCTCCGATTACCACTTGTTTCATGTAGTGACATATGGTGTATGTAAGCAGCGCTTCACATTGTATGAAGAAACTAAAAATTAATTCAATTCTTGATAGCTTCAAAAGAGGAAGCCATCTATCGATGCAATAATTGAATGTTGTCTGAAAGTTGGGAAGTTGGGTAGTGTCTAGCGAAGGACAATAGTTTGGAATAACACATAAGTATCGATTTTTCACAGTAAATAACCAGTTTTTGGAAATGGCGAATGCTTATTTACACTCTGAATAAAATCATGCCTTCCTTAAAGGAGAAGAGAAACGGGGACTGCTGTTTTCTCTCTGGCAATCTCACATTCTGGTTAGAAGCGTTTTCAATTCTTGAATAGCTTCAAAAGAGGAAGCCATCTATCGATGCAATAATTGAATGTTGTCTGAAAGTTGGGAAGTTGGGTAGTGTCTAGCGATGGACAATATTTGGAATAACACATAAGTATCGATTTTACACAGTAAATAACCACTTTTTGAAAATGGCGAATGCTTATTTATACTCTGAATAAAATCATGCCTTCCTTAAAGGAGAAGAGAAACGGGGACTGCTGTTTTCTCACTGGCAATCTCACATTCTGGTAAGAAGCGTCTTTTAATAGTGCTTCTAAAGGTCAAATAATGTGCAATCAATTAAAAGTGCAATCTTCTTAACATTCGACATTCCACTCTCGAATATTTATGAAATCTCGTGGCAATATTATGTCTTGTTAAGTAGCCCTTCTTAGACAACATAGAAACATTTGAATCGAAATCGAGTTTAAAATTCATCCAGCTGGTTTTGATTTTATTTGCAATTTTTAGTTTTAATTTCTAAATATTTACTACTAATTATTACTATTAATCTTTCATTAATTAAAACTTCAAAAAATATTGCTTTTATCGTTGCTGCTGCTATTAAATATTAATTTTTACAATTTTTATTTTTTATTTATGGATTTTTAATTACATTTTTCTTCTTTTTTTTTTTTTGCTTAAATGTTTGCTTTTGTTGGCTTCGTGGATATGCTAACTAGTTTGAATCTATGACAAATGTTGCATGATTTCACTCGCGCGCATTTAGTGTTTTTTATTTTTGATTTTTTTTTTTGATTTTCGAAACTGAAAACGAATTTTCAAAACACAATTTATTTGCACTTTGTATCCAAAAATTTGGTTTTATTCTTCTTTTTTTCGTTTCAATTGTTTTCCCCGTCTAATTGCATCACAATACACTTGTTAGTTGGCATTTAAAGCGGTGTTTGTCCGACATTCGAGTGTGGGGGGGCCACTGATGGTTATTACTTTTTATTTTGGATGTTTGGTTTCCGTTTATTTATGTATTTTTTTTTTTTTTTTTTTTTCTTTAATTTTTTTTTATTTTTATTTCGGTATTTCGAGTCGAATTGTGAATCCAAGAAAATCAACTGTTGGTGTCGGCTTAAAGTCAGTGACTAAAATTCGCATTGAATCGTTGAGGTTTAGCTACCGTTACCTCTAAGTCAAGTTCAGTAGAGAGTCAGCGCTAGAGACATCGGTTGACTATGCTGGCGATGGCGCTCGTAACGATACCAGCGACGTTGCCGATAACGTTGGCTGATGATGCGGCTTTACTTTATCTGTAGCGTTAGCCGCACACGAAGCTATACAACAAGCGCACGCAGTAGAGCTGCAGCGTCTACTTCTTCAATCGCAAACCTAGACAAGGCGACTTTTGCTGTTGTTGTTTTATTTTTTCACCTAAAACTTCCGCCGACTGCTGAACATTCGCGCTGTTGCTCAGAGAGGTGGATGGAAGTGCGAAAACGCGACTTTCGGCTCCTTAATTTTTGTCGATGATTTTTGTAAAATATAATATGCGTTTACTTGCCGCCGCCTCCCTTTTGGCGTCATCATCTTTTGTTGACATTTTGTTGTTTTCTTTTTTTTTCAATTATTTGGTATTTTCATTATTTTTTCTCGCTTTTTTTCTTCTTCTGTTTGGATTTTTATTGTTAGGTCTGTAGATATCAGATACTTTTTTTCCGCTGTCCATTAATCGCACCCAACCACCCCCAATCCCACAGTGTTTGTTGTCGTATGATTTGATTTGATTTCATGAAAAAGTAAGTCAAGTTTAATATCATTTGCACAATGGGCGAAAATAATGAAAATGTGGAAAAATTAGGTCGCATATAGAAAAAAAGCGGAAAAATTTGTGCTGCGATAAAATCGAAAAGTCGACTTTTGGGTTCAGAAAATCGACATTTGTTTTCCACTTCTAGTTGCTTTTTCAACTTCAATCAAACATTATAAATTAATAGTTTAACCCATTGCTAACAATGAATGAAAGGGGGTTGTTATAGGAAACAAATTGTATTTTAGAAAATCGATTAAGTTGTATGAGAGAAACCAAAAAAAGCGGATAAACACAGTCCACTTACCACCTAAGGCGATGATCTGGTAAGATATTACACTGTGACATAACTTGGTTATGAAAAAACAGACAAAACTTTCGATCAAATATAAAAAGCTAAAAAATTTTTTTTTTTTTTAAAGAAATTTGTTGTAATTTGGATTTTATAAACTGAAACTATAAAGGTGAAATTTTTACTCATATTACAAATTTTTGTTGGATAAGCTTTATATTTATAATACAATTCAATCTTTGAATTCATAAGAGTTATAAAAATATGTGTTTTTCTTCCAGTCGACAGCATTTTCTTTTTTTTTTATCATATCTTATTCAATTCGATTCTCGAATTCGTAGGAATCATAAAAAATGTAATCTTCTTTCACTCAACACGATGTTCTCTATTTTCTTTTTTTTTTTTTTATTAAAGAGCGTCTCAACAAGAACGCAAGATTTAAATTTGGAATAAAACACAGATATTTAAAAAAAATCGTGAAACTTTATTATATCTTAAAGTAGACAGAATGAGGTTATGTATGGAACATGGTTATGTATGGCCGTCGCGGCTTTGCTGGCACACACGCGTTCTTTTAATGAAATTTTTAATGACCGTTTTGCATAAATGCTGCGGTATTTCATTAATGCAGCGTCCAATTTCCTCTTCTAAGACTACAGTCGTCGTCGGCTTATTCGTGTAAACCATCGACTTCCGAAAACCCCAAAGAAAAAAATCTAATGGTGTTAAATCGCACGATCTAGGCGGCCAATTCTGGTCTGCAAAACGCGAAGTAACACGACCGGGAAATGACTGATGCAAAAATTGAACTGTTTCTCTAGCTGTATGACATGTGGCGCCGTCTTGTTGAAACCACATGCCCTCCACATCCATTTCTTCAATTCTGGGCACGAAAAAACTGGTTATCATTTCACGATACCGACGCCAAATTTAAATCTTGCGTTCTTGGCGGGACATCCTTTATATCCTATTCAATTCGAATTTTTAAGAATTATAAAATAATTTAATCTTCTTCCTGTCGACATCATATTCCCTGCTTTTTGTTATTATATACTACTCAATTCGATTGTCGAATTTATAAGAATTATAAAAAATAATCTTCTTCCAGACGACATCATTTTCTTTATTTATTTATTTTTTTATTTTTTTTTTCTTATATCCAATTCAATTCAATTCATAACTATTATAAAAAAAAATTTAGTTTTTTTTTGATTTAAATTCTCAAATTTATAAGAATTACAAAAAAAAAATTAATCTTCTAGTCGACATCATTTTCTCTATTTTTTGTTATTATATCCTACTCTTGAATTTATAAGAATTATAAAAAAAAAAATTAATCTTCTTCTAGTCGACATCATATTCTCAATTTTTTGATATTGTATCCTGCTCTTGAATTTATAAGAATTATAAAAAAAAATTTAGTCTTCTTCCTGTCGACATAATTTTTCTTCTTTTTTTTATTATTATATCCTATTCAATTCAATTCAATTCAATTCTCGAATTTATAGGAATTGTAAAAAAATTTAATCTTCTTCCAGTTGACATCATATTCTCGATATCTTTGCTATCACATCCCATTCAGGTCGATTCTCGAATTCGTAGGAATTTAAAAAAAAATAACCTTCTTTCAGTCTATATTCTATTCAACTCGATTCTCGAATTCATAGGTATTATACAAAAATTTAATCTTTTTTGATTTATTTTATTTTTTGATTTATGTCCTATTCATCAATACGATTCTCGAATTTATAGGAATTATAAAAAGTAGTCTTCTTCCAGTCGACATATTCTCTTTTTATTTTATTATTATATACTACTCAGTTCGATTCTCGAATTTAAAAGAACTATAAAAAATTTAATCTTCTTCCAGTCAACATCATTTTCGCTATTTTTGGTTATTATATCCTACTCAATACGATTCACGAATTTATAAGAATTATAAAAAAAAATTTTTTCTTTTTTTCGTTTTTGTTTTGTTATTATACTCTGTTCAATTCAATTCTATTCTCGAATTTATAGGAATTATAAAACAATTTAATTTTCTTCCAGATGACATCATATTCTCTATTCTTTGTTATTACATCCCTTTCTGTTCGATTCTCGAATTCGTAGGAATTGTGAAAAAAAAAAAATTAAACTTCTTCCAGTCGACATCGTTTTCTTTTTTTTATTATATTCTACTTAATTCGATTCGAATTCGCAGGAATTATAAAAAATTTAATCTTTTTCCAGTGGACATCATTTTCTTTTCTTTACTTTTTTTTTTTATTATATCCAATTACTTTAAGTAGAATTTCTGGCAGTCTTACTTAGAGTATTGTTGCATGAAAATTCCATCATTGATTGAAATAATCTTAATCGAAACCAACTTGTCTGAATTGTTCTAAAAATTTATAGTTAATAGTCATTTCAATATCATATTTCGCAGTTAAAATGATTTTTTACTGAGCACAGCTAACAAAAAAAACTTCAAATATGAAATGCTTATTTTTCCCGATAAATAGATTTCATCGAATTTTATATACGATACGATTCGATAATGAACGAATTTAAAATTATGTCCTGGAGAGAACTCAGTTAAAATGGGTGCTACAAAACCTGAAATCAAAAATACAATTTTGTCTCCAAATATTGTTTTGATCAAATAATAGTCAATATATTGTTAAGGATCGAGTTGGAACTTAAGTTTCTGGAAGAGTGTACCTAAAACTTAGGTTCCACACAGAAGAGTGTAGCTAGAACTTATGTTCCGCACAGAAGGTGGTTGGAACTTAGGTTCGACGATGATAGTAGAGGATTGGGAAGAATTCAAGCGTTGAGGCCGGCTTGCGATGAGTGGTACAGTTGACGCAACAAAATAGAGGTCTTTGCATTTACAAGGTTGATCAAAGTGGTCTTTACACTAACCAAGAAATGGTTAATATTTACAATTTTTAATTACTTACAAACGACTTTAGGTTACCTAATTCAATATGATGCAACGTAATTCAATTCATTCGATGTGGGTCAACATAATCGAAAGAAATTCAATGTAATTCAATTCATTCAATGCATCTCAATGTAATCAAAACAAAAAAAAATCAAAGTAATTCAATGTAGTTCATGAACATTTAAAGATTAATTATCATAAAAGATTTAAATGGAATCAACACATTGTTTCAAGTTAATTTCCTTAAAAATTTTGATATTTTATTAATTAATATATAACTTTTTCATTCACTTTTACTTAAAAGGGAAGACTGAAATACAACAGTTTTAAACGAAATCCCATTATTTAATTAGATTTTCTATAACTAGAACACACCTAAGTCTTTTTAATATTTATTTTTTTAATATTTTTCTTTGTTTATTTTGTCCGTACAAAAATTTAAATGTTTCAAATTTCCGTGTGAATACTTCCTACTTTGAAAAAAGTTCTCCAATCTATTTCACACCGAAATAAAAAGAATTTGATCTCCTCCCACAAATAATGATGAAACTGAACGACTACATGGTTTTCTAGATTTAGATTTGGAATCCTTAATCCATGCCATTTTTTCAAGAAGTTTAACGATAAATCGAAAAAAACTAAATTTAGCGAAAAAAGTTATAAGTTATAATAATATATAATACATAATATATAATGTATAATATATAATATGTATATTCTTCTTATCTATAGAATAGGCATACCTTATCTATTATACGCCGCCCGTAGACAATAACTCCAAACACCTTGATCTTCTGCGTTTCCCTCCCAATAAGAAATTTCATACAAATTTACAACAGCTATCGCTCAACCACATTTGATCAGAACTTTGAACGCTCCTTTTCCTAGCTGCAAAATATATGCTTCCAAGGAAGCAAACATTCACCGCATTTTGTAATGGGGAAGTGGTGAAAAATTGCGTAATCTCTAAGGAAATTAACGCAGGATTGTCATAGGAGAGAAGCATTATTTTATGATGCCTACTTTCTACATATTCATGAGTGCTGTGGATTTGATAAAAATTCAAATTATTGGTTGCAATTTTTCATTATTCAAAAGAATGGCTTTTTGTTGCAGAAAATCTTTCTTCAGTTTATGTGGTCAGAAAGACGTTCTATTGAAAAGTATTTCTACAATATGAATAATTGCACTAAAATTCCTTTCGAAAAAGCATCCCAAAGGGTTGTTTTTTTTACCAAATTTGCCTAAAAAATTCGTAAAAAATTCAGTAGACAGGCACAGAACTGGAATGGCATTTAATATTCCATAGGATCGAATCTTATACACCCAGTACCATTACAGTTCATAATATTGTGGACGGACATTAACGCAATAGATTTTTACAGCGATAGGAAATGTATATGTTTCATTTGATCTCTGATTATTTATAGTTTTTATAAAAGGAATGACAAACTAACAAGGGCGGTACCAAAACTAGCCGACCTGACATGTAGATGACACCAGCAGTTTGACAAAAAAATTATTTGTTAATTGGTGAAAAGTGGCAATCTTATAAAACATATGTTTTACGTTTAAAGACGGCTCGTTGTCTTGGTTTTTTTTGTTTGATCGCAGTGAATTTGTAAACATGGAAAAACATTGGTCACGGTTATGTAATTCACTATTTCCATTTGACAGATCTCAATGCAACCAATACTAAAGCCGAGCTAGAGTCTGCTCGTTTATGACTGTAAAATATTGGGTAGCAGAGTTTAAACTAGGCCGTACGAGATGCCAAGACGAAACGAACGAACCGTAGTGGTCGACCAATTGAGGTGACCACGCAGCCGCGGTTAAGGAAATCCTCAAAATGGTATCGTCGGCTGAAGTTGCGTGAACTAACTGAAATGATAGGCATTTCAAAAACTCCTATACATCGTATATTGACCGAAGATTTGAAGATGAGAAAGCTGTGCGCAAGATGGGTGCCGCGCTTGCTTTCAATTGAGCTAAAACAGCGTCGTGAAAATGATTCAGTAGACGGCATGGCGATGTTATACCGGAATAAAACCGAATTTTTATCGCCTATTTATAACCATGGATAAGACATGGGTCTACCACTTCACACCTGAGACAAAGGAACAGTCAAAACTGTGGCCTGGAGTGGGAGAATTGCACCCAAAGAAGGCAAAAACGGTTCTATCTGCAGGCAAGGTCATGACGTCTGTTTTTTTGGTATGAGATAGGAAAAAGCATCAAAAGCGCATATTATGCTAATTTATTGCATTAAGGCAGTATTTGGCGAAAAAGAAAGTGTTGTTTCATCAAGACAATGCTCCAGTTCACACATCCGCTATTACGGTGGCCAAAATTTATGAAGTAAAATTTGAATCGTTTCATTACGCACCTTATTCGCCACATTTAGCCTTCTTTGGACTATTTTCTATTTCCAAGTTTGAAAAAATGGCTTGGTGGTAAAAGATTTGCCAACAATGAAAAGGTGGAGTCTGTGATTGATGGCTGTTTGAAGAAGTTTGACAGTTCTTACTATAAACATGAAATAGAAGCTATTAAATATAGCCGAAAAAAGTGTATCGAGATAAAAGGAGATTATGTTGAAAAATAAAGAAAACTTTTCCCAACTTTTTTGTGTCTTCCTTGTTAGGTCGGCTAGTTTTGCGACCGCCCTCGTGATATGCCGATCAACAAATGTTTCCTCAAAAACTTTAAATGGTGCTTCTTTAAGCCCCCCTATCCACAATTACGTCTTCGGAGCTTATTGTGACCGCTACAAAATACATTTTGGAGTATTTCATGTTAAGATGTTTCACTTTAATTGTTAGGAATTATAAATGGGATTCGAACCAATGTTTTCAAATATTTCATGTTTTCGTTGGAAACTGCAAGAATGCATGGATTGCATATGAAGAAAACTTAATTCTTTTTGAAGACTTTCCACTTTTTTCTTGCTCTATCCTCTCCTTCGAAATCCTGCAATCAGTGCTTATTTGAAAATTGCCTAATCGAATGAGCCGAAAATTGTATTTTACTTCATGTTTTCTCAGATTGAGCCACTGTGAGACAGTGCCAAATAAATTACTAAAGAATTTAACTTTCAATTGCATCTTCATTTAGAACTAAAATAAGAAATTTGCGTACGAAGTAGCAGGTCTGAATGATTGGATCTGATAAATTGCGATTTCCATCGAATGCAACGATTTATTAATTTTGTCTAAATCCTGCTGCTTGGCATTTATCTGAAAGTTTAAGTAGGAATTTTCCAACTGTTGATGTAACAGTTACCTCACTCAACGGTAGGATAATGTCCACAGGGTGTAGCCAAGCAGTCGTGGCCGAGTGGTTAAGGCGTCTGACTCGAAATCAGATTCCCTCAGGGAGCGTAGGTTCGAATCCTACCGGCTGCGAAGATTTTTTTTTTTTTTTTTTTTTTTTTGAGAGAAAAATTAGACGTTAAAACAAATAAAGTTTGAGTTGTTTTGCAAAGCTTCGTTTGTTTTTTGTGTGAAATCTGTGTATTTGAACTTTTTGGAATGAAGTTTGTTTTTACTGATTTTCTGCCAATGTATTCAATGGGCAAAACCAATCTTTCTTACATGTCCATTAAGGACAAATACAAAATGACTTCATTTGTTGCAAAATGTCAATATGTTTTTTTTTTATATATAGATTAAAATATTTAGAACATCTCGGCCCGATCCAACGATTATTTTTCCCATTATATATTCTCAATTTTATTCTCAACAATATGCAAAACTAAAATGTTAGTATAACCTACTTACAATTCAAAATTGTTCGTTATTTTCTAAGAGCACTTTTCCAATAGGGACGCATAGGAAATCATGGCAACCTCTCTGAAGATGACTGCTTTATTAATTATGGTTGCCACAAGGGAATACCCATTTTGATAACAAAGTTTTATGTGATAAGAACGAAGATATGTGGTATAATAATAAATTATAGTATGATTCGGAATATTTGCAATATTATGGTGCAGAAAAAATAAAAAAAAAAAAACATGTATTTTCATAGATTCCACAAATGCTATATGATTATACATATTTTGCTTTTTGGGAAGTTCTTTTTAATTATACCAAAGGGACCGATGAAATTAAGGGGCTAGTCGTTGAAAAAATAATAAAAATTTTTCAGCTTTTTTTCCTGTTTCTGATTCAGAAATATTTAATAAGTGTTTAAAATTGTTGTTCGTCAATAACTTAAATTAATTAGTTATGTAAGATGATCTAAAAAGTTTTCATTACTTTAGAGGATCAGGTAAAAGGCAGCAAAAAAGTGTCAAAAACGAGAGTATCCCTCCTATGACAAGCCCATGTTATATTCTTCGATGATTATACAATTTTTCACCGTTTTTAGATCGTGACCCAGTAAAAAAAGAGCGACCAGTGAAGTTAAAATGATCCGCTGATCGTGGTCTAAAAGTGGTGAAAAAATGAATGATCATCAATGAATTTAACATGAGCTTGCCATATTTTTAACACCTTTTCACTGCATTTTCAGCACATTCTCTTTAGCAATGAAAATACTTTACATCATTTTTATAACAATTTTCTTCTTTTAATCATATTCATTTTCCTCTTTTAATAATCTTTTAATCTTCACAAAGTTGAATAATTTAAGTAATTTAAATAAATGTTAAAAAATTTTTTTTGTATCAAAACTTTATATATATATATATATATATATATATATATATATATATATATATATAACGACTGCCGGCTATAACAACTTTATTTGATAGCTCCCTTTGGTATACGAGTAATTTAAAAGAAAGCCCCAAGAAGCGGAAAATATGGCCATACAGCTTTTGTGCAAATTATGACAATACCATTCTTTAGAGTGACTTCCACTTTTTTACTGATCAATCAGCTGATTTTCTTTAACTTCCCGGGTTGCATCATAAAATGGTAATTCCCTCCTATGGTAATCGTATGTTAATTTCATTGGTGATTACACAATTTTTCACCACTTCTGTATTACTAATTGTGCTGAATATTCGCTTCTTTGGATGCATTTTTTTTTTTTGCTGAGTGCCGTTTGAAAGAATTGCTTGAAATTTTCTAAACTTTGTAAGTTTTGCTTTGTAAACTTCGTGTTTGCAATAACACCTCAAGAAAAAAAACTGGTGCAGTAACTGGTCAGGAGATCTTGGGGACCAACGGAATGTAGTGTATCTTGAAATCAGCTTATTGGAAATTTTTCACTGAAATACTGATCATGTTGAAACCACGCAGAGTTAAAGAACGTTATCTTTTGTAAGAAAAAAACTTTTAACATCTCAAAGCAATATTTTGGAGGTCCTATTTGTCAGGCAGCCTGTAAAAAGTATGTTCCGACTGACCAGCTGCCCTGTGTTTAGATTTGGAAAGGACAAAACTAAAGGTAATCTTGGGTGGTAACATGTCCCCTAAGAACACAGCACAAATAATGTTAGGTACAGGGTGGTGCACCAATTGCACTACAATAAGAAATACAAATAATTTTTTGCTTTTAATAGATGTATTTAATTTATTATTTTTTTTATTGTATAGTAAATTTGATTTTATTTTGTATACGTAATTGGTTTCGAAGATGATAGACCGTCAATGACATTCATGCTCATTTACTTATACGTGACACCGATCAGAAAATTATTCATTGCAGCCTGAAGGGCTGAAGTCGAGATCGCCTCTGTTATTGTTTTAATGGATCTCTTCAATTCAGTCAAATTCCTTGATTACGTTTTGTACACCTCTTGCTTGGCAAAACCCCATAAAAAAAGTCTAGTGCAGTCAGGTCAGTTGACCTTGATTCTAGCGGAAGTGGAGTTTCCAAATATTAATTTGTTTCGGAATTTTCGTTGGAGCTCCGCCATAACCGGTTTGGCTATGTGTGCAATTGCTCTATTTTGCTGGAACCAAATGCTGTTGGAACGAATACATCTTCGGCGTATTTTTTAATATAATTCGCGCACCACCCTGTAGATTGAAGAATTACGAAGTAGTTCAAATGTTTGTGAAAATGGTGCTGGTGGAAATCCGTAGGCACGATGTACTGAGTAGGAGATTTTATTTGGAAATATGCATATGAAAATTTGAACAGGATTCTGTTCCTCTAGACCCATAGGGCCTAGCAAAAGCTTTGGAACCAGTATATAAATAGTAACCCAATTTGTCTGTACAGATTAAAAGAAAGGAATGTCGACAATATCCACAAAAGCTGCAACGGCTCACTTTAGGTACTTTGCTCCAAACATATTCCTTTGCAATAACATCTGGGATGATCTCCGGACTATTTTTAACGTAGATTGAACATCATCACTGAAAATCGGGACAGCAAGAAATAGTTTTTATGTTTGGAGAGAGAGATGATAACAGAATCTAACAAGTGGAATTACAACATTGAACGACTTCAAACTAGGATCGGACAGCTCGAAGAAGAATTTCAGTGGCTTAGTAATCATTGTTTTGAGGAAGTGGAGGGTCCGTTATATGGGATTTGTCCTCGTTTATCGACAAACTAACATTCGCTGATTCCTTGTCAAAGTATTCTAAAAGTTTGGTCTATTTCTAGAGACTTAAATAACTCTCTAGAGACTTCGTAACTCCCTTCACGTTACAACCTCATATATTAAAATTGCGCCCACTGTATTAACGCAAACACGAGTGGACAGACGGACGCTTCATTGATGTTCTGTGATTTGTATCGGTTTTATTTTCTTTTATTGTTATTACCCATTTTGCCTTTTGTATATTTTCATTTCATTTTATTTTAGTTTGACAACTATTTATTTAATAATAATTTGTTGTTGTGGTTGGTTGCTTGCAATAAGTATAGCTTAGTATTTCTATAAAGCAACTATTTGTAATACCAGAAATTGTTCTATAAGTCTAACAACAATAAAATTCAGATGGCGATGACGATGATGATGATGATGATGTTGATGATGATCACTTGATACTTTTGTACTTGGACGACATTCGCATGAAAAACTGAATATGTGCGGGTAATATCAAATTTTCATAATGAAATATGTCAGATCGAATAGCAAAGATTGGACATTAGTGATTGTGTGTACGATTGTGTAATAATCATAAGGCAGAGTTGGGGTTGTGCAAAGATCGACTAGAATCAGTAGTTTTGGTTTCTCGGGTTTTTCTTCTGTTGCTTTGAAGCAATTCTGAGCCACGTGAACGTTTCTATGTTAGATGCATCTGAGAATAATTTAATCCACCTATCACATTTTAAATATGTTTATAGTAGTCTGTATCATTTGGGTTATGAGTGATCCCTCTTTAAGTGAACATCAAACATTGGAAATGATTGCCATTTCAAAAATTCCAGCAATCAATATGGTGTGGATAAAATTCTAAGTCAAAAAGATATCTTCAAGTCATTCCTCAAATTGCTTGAAAATTGTAGTGCTTATCTATCAGTATGTTTTTAAGAATATCATCTCAAATTAGTTAACTAAGCACAGCATGAGGTTTGAGTCTTTAAAAGTTTAATAACTATAGAGAAATTATAAGATACTTATATAGTGAGGCGAGACAAACCCAAATGTTGCCAAGTTGCAATCTTTTTCATTGGAAATTTTATATTTTTTTAGCATAAACATGATGCTAACATGACATTTTACCTTACAGCCACACTTTATCTTCTTAACAGTTGCCAAAAAATTAAATTACGAGGGCTGTCCAAACAAACTAGCCGACCTAACAAAGAAAACTTAAAAAAATTTGACATTTCGTTTATTTTTAAACATAACCTCCTTTTAGCTCGATACAGGTTTTTCTAGCGATATTCAATAGCTTCTATACCCTGTATGTAGTAAGAACTGTTAAACTCCTTAAAATAGCCACCAACCGCAGACTTCGCATCTTCATTGTTGGCATATCTTTTACCACCGAGCCATCTATTTAAGTTTGAAAATAGAAAATAGTCCAAATGAAGCTAAATGTGGCGAGTAAGGTGCGTGGCGAAGCGATTCAAACTATTAATGTTGGTCATCGCAATATAGGATGTGAGAACTAGAGCATTGTCTTCATGAAATAACACTTTCTTTTCCGCCAAATGCGACTTTTTGTTCCATATTTTCATCACCTAAACGCTGCAGTTAATTAGCATAATATTAGCCATTGATGGTTTTTCCTTTCCGAAAGCAATCAACAGAAATAATTCCATGCGCATCCCAAAAACCAGACACCATGACTTTATCCACAGATGGGACCGTCTTCGCTTTCTTTGAGCACAATTCTTCCATTCCAGTCCACTGTTTTGACTGTTCCTTTGTTTCAGGTGTGATGTCTCCTCTGTGACTATAAATCATCGCTAAAATGCAGTTTTATTGGAGTGAAACATCGTCAAAAACTCTACCGAAACATCTTCACGACGCTCTTTTGAAAGCAAGCGCGGCACTCATCCTGCGCACAACTTTCTCATCTTCAAATCTTCGGTCAATATACGATATATAGCAGTTTTTGAAATGCCTGTTATTTCGGCTAGTATTACGCACCTTCAGTCGACGATCATCCAACATTTTGTGGATTTTCTTAATCGTGTCTGGCGTGCACTCCTAAATTGGTTGACCACTCCGGATTTCATCTTGGCAGCTCATACGGCCTCGCTTAGATTCTGCTACCCAATACTTTACAGTCATAAACGAAAAAGCAGACTCCCCCAGAGTAGAATCTAGCTCGGTTTTAATATTGGTTGTGTTGAGACCTTTCGAAAGGAAATATTGAATTACATAACGGCGACCAATTTTTGCATGTTTACGATTTCATTGAGATCGTTTACTTTTGATGGCTCAAATAAAAACTTGAAACATATGTTTTATAAGGTTGCCACTTTTCATCAAAATAAATTTTTCCAAACTACTGGCACCATCAGGTCGGCTATAATTCGTTTTGTGAATAAATTAAAACATTATAAGCATGTTACACCATACATCATTGAGTTTTTGGGAGTTTTGAGTTTTTTGAAAACTTTATCGATCTTGGAACTATTTGGTTTTTCTATAAAACTTTTAAATTTGGCACCCCCAAATACATAGTTTTGAAATTTGTATTTGGAGGCTCTTCAACAACCAATATTTTACAATTTCCGCAGGCATGAACGGTAATAATTCAGCTGTCTTTTCGTACTATTCGACTATGGAATTAAATAATTCCACATGAGTACATAAGATTCTCACTGTCATGCTTTAGATTTAAGAAGCTCTTAATGACCTGTTCGTAGAATTATTATATCATACTTCAATACGAATTGTTGATCCTATCTCTCTCCATACTCGTCCTTAATACTATCATTACTATTATTATAATTATCATTATCAAAACTTTTTAAGAACTGAATTGGAAAATTTCAAACTTGTGTTGGAAAATGCGACCGTCGAATACGGGTCGTTCTCCACTACGACAATGGGAACGCCCGTCAGCAAGTGGCTATTTGAAGATCATAAAAATCACATTAATGAATCAATGACTTTTATTTGTTACCGTACATAACAAATAAATTTGTTAGAAACGATTTTCGATATCTTCAAAGTTTATATATTGGAGTTACCTCAATCGAAGTACGAAAAAAGTTCTAGGAAATTGATTCAAGCACATGAGTGCAAAGGTATACCGATCTTCAGAGAGAATATTTTGAAAACAATAAAACCAATTTTAATGACAAAATTTCAGTTTTTCAAATATTAGAACTGACACATACCAGGTTATAAATTTTTCGTTTTCAAAAGTAAAGTTAAATAAAACACACATAAAGCTACGATTTCGATGAAACTTTTATTTCATTATAATGGTTAGATCTTGCCATTGCCATTAAACGATCGCCTCTGGATTTATTGCAGCAGTGGATCCTTTTCAAGTAGTTTTAGTTTTCGAGTATTTTTCCCATATTATGGGCGATATCTCGGCGATAACTTGTCAAATGTTGGTTTTCTAATGATCCAACATTTGGGGATTATCAGCTTAAACACATTCTATGACGTAGCCCATCAAAAAAAAAACCTGACGGCGTCAAATCGCATGATCTTGGTGGTAATTGACGTCGACAAAATGTGAAATTACGTTTCCTGGAAACTTTTAATGCTATAAAGTAAAAGAAACGGTCGTGTTGTGTGGCTCGTAGCACTGTCTTGTTGAAATCACATATCGTCCAGTTCATAACCTTCAATTGCAAGCAAAAAAGAACTCAATTATCATAAGGCCATAGCGCTCTGAATGGTTCCTCCTGTCTCATTTTCGAGAAAATACGGCACAGCAACACGTCCAGACCATAATGCGAGCCAAACAGTGACATTTTCCGGATGCAATGGCTTTTTCACAATCACTTCTGCGACGATTGTGCTTGATGACGAAATCATCGAGCGAGAAATTAGCTTCATTGCTGAAGAAAATTGTATTCGATTGAAAGGCCACGTTTTATTCAACACTTTTGTGGTAAATTTTAACTATTTTAACCCGTTCCTCGGTTGTTAAACGATCCATATTCGTGAATGGCAAACCTTTCACTAAATAAATAACACTTCAGACGACAGCTTCGCCAAACCGGCGGTTTTGAAACCACTAAATGGATAAACCTATACTTTCAAAAGACATTTTATGTGAGCCTATCGCCTTGGCTAAGGTCTCGTTGATGTAAAACTTTTCAGTAATATCAGAATATGTGGTCACCGCAGATTTCGTGTTGGAAAATACGTCTTTTCGCGAAGGCGCTTGAACTGTTGAAGACTGCTTTATAGTCGACGAAAGGATAATGCTTATTGATATGTTTTTCTTAACACTCTTCCAGGAATCGTCGCAGTGTGAATATCTGGTCATTTGTTCATTTATCAGATCTTACACAATACTGATAAGGTCCAAGCAAGTAGAATAAAATCGGCTTTAGTCTTTCACCTAACACAGCCTCCAGAATTGTATAACATATGAGTAGAAATCTAACACAGGAAATTATGAACTTAAATTGCAATAGGCAAGCATGCATTCTTTGGGCCAAATCGTATTTAAAAGCTGATGAATGTTTACTCTGTCAGCTTATTGCCACCAGTCTTGAATAGCTCTCACTGTGAACCATCGATACTTCTAACTTTGTTATTCTTAAGCGGTAATACTACTATTCTGATCTCATTTTGGCCTGCCACTTTTTCAATACATATTCGATTAACCGGTTTCCTCAGATATTTTGTTTTATAGGTATAAAATGACGGAAATTTATAGGTGAAGGTCTTCCGTACGGTTGTGACGGATATGATTACTGTTCTGATGTTTTAAAAAAAAGAAGATTTTGAGTTTAATGCAACAATAAAACTTAAAGCTTCATGACATCAAGGAAATCTTCGATTGCTTTTAAGACGATTACACTTGTATGCTTACGTTTTATGATTGACCTTTAAGTAATGGGAATTATTTAAAGGCACTTAAATAAAGCTGATTATGGAAAATATTATTGAGGATATTGGATGTAACGGGTTATCCATTTTTCGGTTTCAAAAGTAAAGTTAAATAAAATACACATAAAGCTATGATTTCGATGAAACTTTAATGTCATTACAATGCTTTGACCTTGTCATTATGTACGAAATACTCATACAATGTCATTTAAATGACCGCCTCTGGACTGGTTGCAGCAGTGGATCCTTTTGAGGTAGTTTTCCACCACTTTTTCGCACATTTCGGGCGGTATCTCGACCATAACTTGACGAATGTTGGTTTTCAAATGCTTCAACGTTTGGGTATTATCCGCGTAAACATGATCTTTGACGTAGCCTCGCAAAAAAAGTCTAACGGCGTCAAATCACATGATCTTGGTGGTCAATTGACCAAGTTGTCTCGCCCAATGATCCGCAGAGGCGCGTAACATGTTTGACACCAACTACGTGGTATCCGAACGACTATAATGAGAAATTATTTACCGATATTTGTCATAGTTGAAATATCGTTCCACAGTACTCACAGAAGGTTTCTTGTCGGGGGTCAAACGCTTACACAGACCCACAAACATATCATAACGCAGACTAACACTAGTTGGTACGCCTTTAAACCCGCTTACGCTTTCTGAAAACTTCTTATGATATAAAGGCGAAATCGGTCGTATTGTGTAGGTCGTGGCAACGTCTAGTTGAAATCACATATCGTCTTAAATTGCTGGCCAAAAGAAGTCGGTTATCATAGGGCCATATAGCTCTAAATTGACGGTAACACTTGTTCCAGCGTCATTTTCGAAAAAATATGGCCCAATGACACCTCCAGACCATAATGTGCACCAAAAAGTCACCTTTGCTAGATGCTATGGCTTTTCCACAATCACTTCTTGGTTCTTCGAGTTCCACCTGCGACAATTTTGCTTGTTGACGTAACCACCGACTGAGAAATGAGCTTCATCGCTGAAGAAAATTTTGTTCGAAAAATCAGCATTGAAAGTCTGTTATTGTAGCACCCAATCAGCATATCTAAGGCGGTGTGAATGGTCAGCCGGCTTTAATTGTTGCCTAGCTGCAACTCTATATAGGTGGAGGTGAAAATCCAAATTCAAAATTCGCTATAATGAGCCGTAATATAGGCCCAATCGCTGTGAACGCCGTGAAATCGATAAATTCGAACAGAAGCGTTATTTTTGGCAGTGCGTACATTGCAATAATGCACAGGCCTGAACACATCTGTAACGCTTCAGTCGCTTCAATTTTTTTTATAATCTTGTCAATTCTTTGCTTAGTAGATCGATTATGACGACCATAACCACCCTGTAATGCACGAAAAGTGCCCAGGTTTGAATCACAACCTTTTTTAGTAAGCTTTAACTATTTTTACGCATTCTTCGGGTGCTAAACGATATACATTCATAAATGGCAAACCTTTCAGTAAATACATAAAACTTCAGATGACAGGTATTTAACAGCTGACAGGCTTGCCAGACCCACGGTTTGACACCACTAAATGGATAATCCTTATAATTTCTTTGATCCATAGCATCAATACATCGCCAATAAGAGCTGTTGTTCCAAATATGCTAATTATTTTGAATACCTTCAATATTTATTTTGCGATTCCTATCCGGAGTTAAGACTAATTAGTTTTATATCACTTTTTTTTGTGACAATATTTTTGGTGCTTTACCAATTTGTTTATTCCAGTTTCTATTATTTTTGCTCGTACATCAATATTATTTACGTTTTTGATAGATTCCCAGAAAAAGAAAAAATCTCCCAAAAGCAAAACCGTAAATGTTAGAAGAAAAAAACTTGTACGTGCCAAAACAAACCCAGTAGACAACACGACATTATACTAGAGATCATCCGGTTGGAATGATCACATCTCCGCACTAGAGATATTTCCAATAGTCTTCTAATAGATTAATGCAAAGGGGACTTTTTGCTGAAGACATCGATTTTCTTCAGCTATTTTTATCGGTTTCGGTGGGCACCTGTAAAGAAAAATGTTTGTTTTGCAATTAATTTAAAGGTTCCTAAATTCTAAGAAAGTAATTAAATGAAAAACCTAATATAAAATAATGCGAGGCTGTCAACGAAAGTTCTCATCATCATAAATCGAAATCGAATCGAAATCGTTGTAGTCTTGCAATATATCAGCTTAATGTTTAGAAAGATAGGCTAAATTTAAGACAAAAAAACTTACAATCAGTGCAGACATTTCAGTCAAGGGAACTGACTTCCAAATAAAACGTAGTAGAAAGAGATACAATACTTTTGCATGGCGTTGAAACCATTATTTATCATAGTTAGAATTATCCGATTTTAAATGTGCACTATTCTGCTCGATAACTTATTGTCATTTTGAGGGTAATTCCATAGACATAGCTTCTCTGAGGTTGTTTTTTACCAGCGAAATCATTCACCATAGGGAAAAACAAATAATAGCTACTTGGTGCCAGATCAAGACTATAAGCTAAATGCATAAGAAATTCCAACCAAGGTCCTGGAGCTTCTGGCGAGTCATTATCGACGTGTGTTGTTTGGTTATAATTCTAGGCAATTATTTCCTTTAAACGGTCAATTTTTTTGATCTAATTAAGAGTTTCGCAGTAGGAGAGTATAGTAGTAGATAGTAGATGATTTCCTGCCAATCCCATCAAACATACAGCAAAACCTTCCTCCCTGAACGCCAATCTTGGCATGACTACATTTTGCTTCGTCTCACCGCTGTACTACCGCTATTTCTTCCAATTCAACAGCGAATCGCAGATGGAAATTCGCTAAATGAGGTTTTTACTTGCGTAAACTCGTGTGGCAACTATGCATTCAGCTCCTTTTTTTATCCTGCATTATTCTATTCGTTCTAAATGGTTCCTGGGCAATTGAAACGGTGCTTACATGGCACACAAATTTGAGTATTTCCCTTATTCTATGGTCATTCTCGACAGTTGGCCTTCCAGAGCGTGGTCCATCTTTGAGACCAAAATTACAGGAACCGATGAAATCAAAATTACGCATAATTGGCTGTTACAGTAGCAGGACGATAAACATTATTCACATTTTCAATTGACTGGCTTGGCAACAGTATTGAGTTGAGCAATCATAAAATGGTCTGAGAAATTTTTTGACTACGAAATCTTATCTTTCTAATGCTGTCTAGCGTAACCCGATCGTGCTCATACAACGGTCACATTTTATTAAAAGGACTACTGGAAAACGTATGGATTCCTGTTTACTATACCTACTATTATTACTCTCAAACTCCGCGGCAGTATAAAGCACAGTTGTACTAATTTAGCGTCAAATACCACCCCTTTAAATGGACTTTTTAAATGATAAATTTTCGATAACTTTCGGCAACAGAAAGTATTTGAAATTTTTACCGTGACTTCGTGAAGTTGAAATATTTTTCCGTATTTCTCGGGAAATTGACAAGTTCGTGAAATTGCATTCTGGCACGTGGCCTTACTGGACCATTTCAACAACTTAATAAAAGAAAAACGAACTCGATTAGTGAAGAAAACAAATATTTTACAATCTAATAGAACGGTTCCCATCCAGGACGTTCACCCTCTGCAACTATTTGCTATATCCAAGTCTAAAGACATGATCAGAAAGTACGAGATTTATTATCAGCGAACAACTAATCGACGACCAAGGAGGCTTATTGGACAATTGGGCCAGTTATAATATTCTGACGTTTTGGAAAATTCGGGGAATCATTGAACCACTTCCAGGGAGCTGAAAGGGAGACTTTGTTGAGATATAAAAACAAATCAATCCAAATAATATGGATCTTGATTTATGTATACCTTTACTTGGACGAATGTAAATATATATACATATGATTTCATACATAACATTCAGAAAAAAGTGTTTCAAGTACAAAACATTTTTTGGCCAAATGTGTTTTATGATGTTTTAAATTGATTTGACAATATCCGCTTATCTGGCTAGTTCGTAAATAATATGCTGTCATACAACTCTTAAAATCTGGCATCTGGCATTATATTTTGCCAGATCGTAGCCGAGGATCTTAAATGCGTTATATCGATACACTCCTTTTTATTGCATGAGAAGTTTCCAGAAAGCGTAATTTCACGTTTTGGCGATCATACGATTTGACACCGTCTGACTTCTTTTTGTGGGACTACATCAAAGACCGTGTTTATGCAGATAATTCCCAAATGTTGGCACATTTGAAAACCGACATTCGTCAAGTCGTCGCCGAGATACCGCCCAAAATGTGGGAAAAAGTGGTGAAGAGTACCTCAAAAGATCCACTGTTGCATCCAATCCAGAAGCGGTCATTTAAATGACATTGTATGAGTATTTCGTACATAATGACAAGGGGTCCAATGATAATTATAATTATAATTTATAATTATAATTATAATGAAATAAAAGTTTCATCGAAATCGTAGCTATATCTGTGTTTTATTTAACTTTACTTTTAAAACCGAAAAATGGATAACTCAATATAAATCGTTTAATCGGAATGGTTTTTCTCCACTGGTTTTTCAAGAACTAATTATTATCCGTCATGGTATTTTTGGTCTTATCTTCTTTGTAGACGTATTTGGCTTTGATGGATTTGGATTTGATGCAATTCAAATTGTGCCTCCGCACACAAAGTTTTAGTAAAATCCGATGACGTCTGCTATTTCCCACAAAAACATACGGGAAATATATTCCCATTCCCAATTTAAGTTACAAACATTTTAAAGAGGTCAATGTTCAGAGCAATTTCAAACGTCTGCTAGCGATTATTTAATTTTTACAACATTTTTACTATGAATGCTCGTTACAGGCAATCCCTAGGAAATACTACAAAAACTAAAGTTATTAATACGTTATTAAATGACAGCTCCATCCATCCAGTCTCATCCAATCTCTTCCCATCGCAATTACCTAAAAAGGAATTCAATCTCAATAGAAAAACAACAACAAAAAATCATTTTGAATTAATTTCAAAGTGAATCAAATAATTTATGAGAGCTGAAATCGTGAGAACTGATTATATCCCAAGCGAAAATATAGAGACACTTAATCTGTAGGCATTTAATACTATGACACCGCGAGTGACACCGTGACTGACTTATTCTCTCAAACTAAAATTTTCACAAAGATTTGTTACACGCAAAACAAATAATCCGCAAGCAGATGTTGCCTCATCGAAATTTAAGTCGGAATTCAAAACGTATAATTAAGGTAAATAAGATTTATTTCGAAAATTAATATTCAATTAGCTTGGCTGGAACCGCAGACAGATTCGAACAATTTTTTTTTTTTGGCTTTGAAATGAGTACAAGTTTCAGTTTGATGATAAAGCAACGTGTTCAAAATTACTAATGTTGGGAAAGATTGTGGTTTTTAGCTGTCACCCAAAAGTTAGATAATTTAGAGGTACATATGCTAAAAAGTAGATTTTTAGCGAAAGTTCAGAAGGGCCGAAACTTGTATACTCTACGCCTGCGTACTGATGCATTGGGTAGTGAGCGATGCATCGCCACAAAAAATGCGATATTTCTAAGGAAAAACGAACTAAGTCGTTCATTGTGACTTATCTCATTTTCAACTAAGTACCGTATTGTTTAGTATATTCAATAACCACAATCACAATTAGAGTGGCCCGTTAAAAAAAGCAAATGAGTTGCAGTGATTTTTTTCTCAAATCAACAAACCACCACCGTATATTACAATAGGAGCGGCACCATTAAAAGGGGCACATTTTGTTATAAAACAGTGCCGGGAATTGATCATGGAAAAAGAGATCATAAAAAGAGATTGTCACGGAGTTGGCACAACTGTGCTCTATACCGACACCTAATTTAACCGCGATCTGTCATTTAGTTTGTTTACAGTGTTCAATTTTGCAAGTTCATCTCAAATATGGTTTGCAATTTTTGCAATGAACTAAAATATCAACATAGAATTTGTCTCAAATTTTGTATAGCAATTTGAATCACTGAAAAGGCTCACAATGAATCGACTTTAGCAAAAATAAGTGCACATGAGTGGTACAGTGCACTGAAAATCAGTGAGATAAACTATAATCTTTGTCTCGCTCTGGTCGGTCATCTACATCTTCAAAAAAAGTGAAGGATTTGGTGGGAAATCGTTATTTACGTTTGAAACAAATATTTGAATATGAAAGACAAGAATTTTCTTCAAAAACTCAATCGCTTAAAGGACACTGAAGATGTGCTGAACGGAGTGTATTCCGATGTCGCATTCATAAAACGCTTTATAAAAAGTGATGAGACATACGACTATAAATTTAACATGCAAACCAATCAACAAACTTCAGAATGACATCTTTCAACCAAGACGAAACTGAAAAAATTGGCTCCATGTATACGTCAGGTCGGCTAGTTTTGAGACCTCCCTCGTAGATTGTTGGCATTGTGAAGATAACTTCATTATGACTCTCTTATACGATCCTTCATCCGTATTGGTAAAAAAAATAGGACTGTCAATATTCACAACAATTTTTGATCAACAATATCATTCGTCAAAGAAGCCACATGTGGTAACCATTTGGTACCAGGTCTAAACTATAAGGTGACGGCGTAAGAACCGCCTAATCTAGCTGCCAGAGCTCCTAGCGAGTGATTATAGATATAGACAGACAATTCCTGTCCTATTGACTAAAGCAAGCTGTTTCTGGACGATTACTTCCTTCAATTGGTTCAATTGTTGACAGGGAGAAGCTCACAGTGAATGAATCCCTGTCAATCCCACCAAACACCTAGCAAAGCCTTCCTCACCATCAATCTTGGCATGACCACTGCTTCGGCTTCGGCTCACAGTCATTCGGCTTTGACGTTATCGTAAGTAATACACTTTTCGACAACAGTCATCATCCGTTTCAGAAATGTGTAAATTTTTTTCCGATTTTGCAGCGATTCGTAAATAGAAATTCGATTAATGAGTTTTTTTTTGCGTAAGGTAAGTCTTGTGGCACAGCTACAACGAGTTTTTTTTTATGGCCAGCCTTATTCAAATGGTTCCAAACAGCTTTTTAGGCAATGTTTAATCATTTGGTAATCGAAACAGTACTTACATGATGGTGGGACTTGTAGATTTTCATTATTCTATCAACATTTTCGACAATTGGCCTACCAGAGGGTTGTGCACCTTTGACATTAAGATTAAGGAAACGGAATTTACGAAGCGAAAATTGTGCCTAATCAGTTGTTACAATATTAGGATCACAAATGCTATTCTCATAACTGTGAAATATGAAAATTGACCTCTTCGCTGATGTCAATTCTTGGTACGCGCTTAAATAATACTGAATCACGTAATCGCAAAACTGTCAGAGTAGTTTTTTTGAGTATGATATCTTATCCTTCTAACGCCATCTAGTACAACTCGATCGCACTTACAAAACGCGAGATACGGATTACTAGAGTTATCTATTGAAAAAATAATGGATGTCTTTTTACTATACCTAATATTACCAATTTCGCATCTAAACCATAATACCATAATTAAAAATTAGCATGTTTTGGAACTGCTTTACCTTTTCATAGTTCGCAACTAGCAAGGTTTTGTACAAGTTGAACAAGTAGAGGTAGACTAGAGGGATTAAAAATATGCTTTAACCGTATAATTCGTTTTGTGTACAAATTAAAACATTATGATCATGTTACACCATATACTGTTGAGTTTTTTGGATGTACATTTGAAAGCTTTATCGACCTTGGAACTATTTTGTTTTTCTACAAAAATATGAAATTTGGCACACCCAAGTACATAGTTTCCAAATTTGTATTTGGAAGATATTCAAGAACAAATATTTTACAACTTCCACTGGCAAGAACGCTACTAATGCAGTGGTCTTTTCGATTTCGTACTATAAGATTATGGAATTCAATAATTCCATATGAACACAGAATATTCTCACTATCATGTTTTGGATTTAAGAAGCTCTTAATGTCTTGCTTATAGAATTATTATACTTTACTATAAATTGTTGATGCTACACATTTTATATCCTATCTTTCTCCATATTCGTCGTTAATACTGTTAATACTATTATTATAATAATAATTATTATTAAAACTTTTTTAAAAAAACAGAATTGTAAAGTTTTAAGCATGTGTCGCAAAATGTTGGTCTGCGTAATCAATTTGGCCGTATGCGGTTTTGGATTGCGATATGGAAATAAAATAATAAAATAAAAAATAAAATAAAAAGTTATCCATTTTGTGGTGTCGAAACCGCCAATCTGGCAAGGCTGTCAGCTGTTAAATACCTGTCATCTGAAGTGTTATTTATTTAGCGAAAAGCTTGCCATTTACGAATATGGATTGCTTAGTAACCGAAGAACGCATAAAAGTAGTTAAAACTAACTACAAAAGTGGTGATTGAAACGTGGGCACTTTTCGTGCATTACCGGGTGGTTATGGTCGTCATAATTGATCCACTAAACAAAGAATTGGCAAAATTATAAAGAAATTTGAAGAGAATGGAAGCGTTACAAATTAGGTCAGGTCTGTGCATCTTCTCAATGCCGAAAATATCATTTCTCTTAGTGAAAGTGTAGCGAATAATCCCAATTTTAATTCAGAGCGTTACGGCCGCATGATATCCGACTTTTTTGACCTGCAATTGAAGATTATGAACTTGACGATATGTGATTTCACCGATTTCACCGACCGAGTTTGGCTCTGTTGCAAGAGAAAGTGTAATTTCATGTTTTCGCGACGTCAATTGCCCACCAAGATCATATAATTTGACGTCGTGTCTTTGTGGCACTACGTTAATGAGGGGTTTTACGCGGATAAACCCCAAACGTTGGAGCATTTGAAAACCAATATTCGTAAAGTTATCGCCGAGATATTTCCTGAAATGTGCGAACAAAGTGAGCAAAAACTACCTTAAAAGGATGGTTGTAGCAGCACAACCAATCCAGAGGCGGTTATTTAAATGACAGTTTATTTCGCACATAATGACAAGAGGTCCAATCATTATAATGAAATAAAAGTTTCATCAAAATCATAGCTTTATGTGTGTTTTATTGACTTTGACTTTTGAAACCGAAAGATGGATAAACCGGTACAATTAATTTCCCTAACTTTGACAGAGGACAAAATAAATTTTTGTGTTATTAGGACAAAAACTTTTAAAATAATGTTATTCTTCAATGTCGCTTAATAATTAATGATCAGATAACTTGAAGTTCATGTACGTTATTAAATATAGCATCTTTCGTATGGTCGAAAACCTTTTGACATAAATAACGTACTGAAAGTGAAACTATTAAGCGGTTTTTCAACTTTATATTTTATATTTTGTAAACTTTTCTATTTTACGTTGTTGTTTTTCGTTTTTGCATCTGCAATGCCACCACAAATAACGAAACAAAAATTCAATAGTTAAAATAATTAAAAATTCATGGTGTTGGTTGTCGGTCACAGACGATTGATGGTACCACTTGGAGCCACCACTGCCATCACCACCACCTGAATGTATATAAGCATTTATATATACATATATATATATATACTTATACATATAAATATACACATTACGTGATTATTGATTTATTAAAGTTTTATTTGCACACCTCGTTTGGGGGGGAACCTTTATGTGACCATAATTTTATTCCTAATTTGTGTATGAAATATTGAAGAGAGCGGCAATAAAAATAAACAATAAACGATAAAATTACAAAATACAAAAAGTTTAAAATGTGTACTGGTTGGTTATAATCTACAGCATTTAACATTTTGATTTATGCTTTGTTCTTTTTTTCTGTGTGTTTCTTCGTATGTTTTTCCCCCCATTTTTAACTTGGCAATGTCATATTGTGGTTGTAGCAGTTATTTAATAATGCACTTTGTAGGGTGATATTGAAAAATTAACGTTGAGAACAGACATGTGATCTATTGTCTCTAAAGTGTATAATTAATTGAATTACGGAGTTTGAATAACAAATGACAAGTCGGAAATAAAAATAACATATTTTGGGTTCCATCAAGACAGTTCCATCATTTCTACAGAGCTATTTAATAACAAATGGGCTTTAGACAAGGTTCCAGGCTAGGTTGTTATTTCCTTAACATTCTAGTGGAGATGATACTGCGGCAATTTCCAGTAAATACGTTCTTAGTGAACATTTTTAGTTGCTTACTTGTGTTGTGCAAAATTAGACATCATTAAATGGGAGCTGTGAAATGTCGCTGCAGTCTTTTCACATATTGAGAAGAATTTAGTGAATTAGTACTCTTTCTTCAATATTTTCAAGGAGATGGTAATGGGGCAATTTTCTGTAAATATTTTTCAGACTTTATATTGCTTGAGTATAAAGGTGACATAAGCGTCTCCACTTGGGAACTTCGAGGTGTGACTGCAGTCTTCTCGAATATTGGGAAAGAAACAGCGAATAGACTTGCTGTTAACCAGAACAATGATGTGACATATAAAATAAGTATTTGAGACAGCTTTTTTTCAATTTTGGCAATCTCAAGCCTGTTCTTGGTACGAGTTAACGTTTGTCTTCCACCTTTTATTATAACGATATTTTTTTTACTTCAGGGTGGCGCACCAATTGCTATGCAATAAAAAATTTAAATGACTTTTTGAACTGCAATACAATAAGAAATTCAAATAACTTTTTTGTTTTAATCAATGTAACGAGTTATCCATTTTTCAGTTTTAAAAGTAAAGTTAAATAAAGCACACATAAAGCTATGATTTCAACGAAATTTTTATTTCATTACAATTCTTGGGCCTTGCCATTATGTATAAAATACAATGTCTTTTAAATGACAGCTTCAGTTGCAGCAGTGGATCCTCTTGAGGTAGTTTTCGACCACCTTCTCGCACATTTCGGGCGGTATCACGGCGATTATTGGTTTTCAAATGCTTCAACGTTTCAACATTCTAGTGGAGGTGATACTGCGGCAATTTCCAGTAAACACGTTCTTAGTGAACATTTTAAGTTGCTTTCTTGCGTTGTGCAAGTAAGCTCCTATTATTAAATGGGAGCTGTGAAATGTCGCTGCAGTCTTTTCACATATTGAGAAGAATTTAGTGAATTAGTACTCTCTATTCAAAATGGGGCAATTTTCTGTAAGTCTTTTTCAGACTTTATGTTGCTTGAGTATAAAGGTGACATAAGCATCTCCACCTGGGAACTTCGAGGTGTGACTGCAGTCTTCTCGAATATTGAGAAAGAAGTAGCGAATAAGGTTGCTGTTAACCAGAACAATGTTGTGACATATAAAATAAGTATTTGAAACGTTTGTTTTTCAATTTTGGCAATCTCAAGCCTGTTCTTGGCACGAGTTAACGTTTGTTTTCCACCCTTTATTATAACGATATTTTTTTACTTCAGGGTGGCGCACCAATTGCAATACAATAAGAAATTTAAATGACTTTTTGAACTGCAATACTATAAGAAATTCGAATAACTTTATTGTTTTAATCAATGTAACGAGTTATCTATTTTTCAGTTTTAAAAGTAAAGTTAAATAAAACACCATAAAGCTATGATTTCAATGAAATTTTTATTTCATTACAATTCTTGGGCCTTGCCATTATGTATGAAATACAATGTCTTTTAAATGACAGCTTCGGTTACAGCGGTGCATTTCGAGCGGCATCTCGACGATTATTGGTTTTCAAATGTTTCAACGTTTAGGGATTACAGGATCCTAAAAGCTTGTAATCAGCTCGCAGTGAATTAGAGGACGGACCCATTCTGGCTGATTTCCTGGAAACCTATATCAATAACACCCATACACTTTGCACAAATTTCGTATTGTCGTAAACGATGATTCACCAATACTGGTCGCGTTTCCGCAATTGACGAACGCGAACAATCTTTTCAGTGGATTAGGCGCTAGACCGGTCTTTGATGTAGCCCCACAAAAAAAGTTCAGCGGCAGCAAATTGCATAATCTTGGTGACAAAATGACGCCGCCAAACGTGAAATTATGCTTTCTGGAAACTTCTCATACAATAAAGGCAAAATCGGTCGTCTTGAATCACGTTCGAATCACCACTTTTGTAGTGTCAATTATTTTTACGCGTTCTTCGGTTGTTAAACGATGACAAACTTTTCACTAAATTAATAACACTTCAGATGACAGGTATTTAACAGCCGACAGCCTTGCCAGACCGGCGGTTTTGAAGCCGCTAATTGGATAACTCTATATTTCATTCATTTTGTTTATTGTATAACAAAATCAATTTTTGTTTTATATAACTAATTGGTTTTGAATATGATAGACCGTAAATAACTTCCATGCTCATCCACGCATATGCAACACCTGATCAGAAAATTATTCATTGCGGAATCGCCTCAATTATTGTTTTAATAGACCGCTTTAATTCAGTCAGATTCCTTGATTTCCTTTTGTACACCTCTTGCTTGACATAACCCCATAAAAAAAGTCTGGTGCCAGGCAGCTCAGGTGACCTTGAGAGCCAGCAGAAAGTGGAGTTTCTGTTTGGGAGTTTTTGTTTGGAAATTTTCGTTGGAGCTTGGCCATAACGGTCTGGCTATATGTACAGTTGCTCCATCTTACTGGGTAAAAAAACTCCTTCAACATCTTTGAATAACGGTCGCCATTGACAGTTGACAGGAGCACGATTGATGCGCCATCCTGTACATAGGTCATATATCCGATGCACGTCTTTCAATACTCCTAATTCCATGTTTAACGAATACATTCCGAAATGACATATAATTTTTGTAAAACAAGTCCTATTTTTTAGAATGTCGTCTTTAAGAGAGGTAAGACAGTAAATGTATGAAATTTTTCGAAAATATCTCTACCCGTTTTTATTTTACACTGAAAATTGACTTATTTCTAATATATGTTGGAAGCACAAACGAGTCCACGCCATTTTTTTTTATGTAAGGCGCTGCTCGCACAGATCATCAATTGGAACAAGTGATTATTGGAAGGGCAAAGCCCGGTTAATACGATGGATGATCTAGGACTTCACAATAGGAGATTTCTACGCAAATTTTGACCGGCGCAGTAGTTATCTGAACCATCGTCATACAATGGAATAATTGTATTATGTCTCGAGTAGTAGTGGGCTTGTTTTTCCTGGGTGTTCGGTTCAATCTCGTCAATTCTTTTTTTTAATTGAAGAATTCGTAATGAACACCACAAAGTTGATTCCTCCTAATACAAAGCATAACTTTTTCCCCCTTGGATATTCGGCTTGGCTGTCGATGTAGAAGCATGGCCACGAGGTCCCCATGATTGTTACTTCCCTAAGTTGTCGTAGTAGACCCATTTTTCACCACTCGTGATAATACGATACAAAAACTTTTTTATTTACTCGTATGCTTGCAAAGCAGAAATTAACATGTGTAAACTCGGAGTTTAACTTTTCCAGGATTCCGTTCTTATGGAACCCAATTTCCTTCCCTGTGAATGACTCCCAACGATTTTAAACGATGTTAAATTACTCGTTGAGTTTTCTAAATTTTCCTTTATTAAAGATTCCAATTCCGCGTCTTTGTATACTTTCAGTCTTCCGCAACACCCTTTGTCTTCGACATCAAACTCATCTTGCATAAACTTTTTTCAAAATTCGTTTTGTCTTTAATTTGGCGCAAATGCTCTCTACACTGACGCGGAGTTAGAACGTGATCTGTCATGTAGTTCAATTACAGTGCTAGATTTGCTATTTTGTCTCAAGTGTGCCTTGCAATTTTTACGATTAATAAAACTTTACAATGAATAAGGTTTTGCTTCAATTGTTGTGTTACAAATGGAATTTTGTTCGCCGAATTGGTGAAAATAGTACAGAAGGCTTACAGAAGAAATCGATTTTGTCAAAGATATTTGCATATGAGTGGTACAGTGTATTAAAAAGTGGTCGAGGTGTGGATATTGTCATTGGTGGCCACTAACGTTTTCAACTTAATTTAAGATCAATAAAATTAAGGAAATTAAGTGACTGAAAATTATTTAAATTCGAGAGTGGTGACCGCTAAACTTTCTGTGTCTGACAAATCAATTTTTACCCTGAAAGACCCGACTCAAAAATTCAATCACGTAAATGTCGCTGAAGTCAAGAGAGATAACCGCTATATTTTATGCATCTCACGACCGATTTCGATTGCTTGAACGTGAAAGATGTTGGCGCTTGACTAGTTCCGAAAGAGTTGAATTTTCTTCAAAAACGCAATCGCCAAAAAGTCGCTAAAAACTAGCATGTCAATTGCAACCTCAAATTCACAAAATGAATTATACTTGATTGTGCGTCATCAGCTTCGTCAAAAAGCTTCGGAATGGCATCTTCCAACATCAAATTCGATCAAAAGTCGAGGTAATCTTGACTGTTATCTTGGATTATGACAGCTTTGTGCATTTGGAATTCTTGCAGAAAGCCAGACGGCATGTAAAGAATATTATCTACGCATTATGCGGCGTATTAGAAAGCAAATTCGTCGAAAAAGGTTAGATTTTCGGAAAGAAGACTCATGGAGTCTGCAACACGATAATGTATCATCCTGTGTATAACTTTGAACAAATTTCTGGCCAACAACTCAATAAATATCATCAAACAACTACCCTATTCGGCAGATATGCCTCCGGCTGACAAAGGTGGTAAGATAGGCCTCACCTCTGCCAATGGGGATTATGTTCCCTACTAGCATAATCAATCTGGTATCTCCTGGCTGTGAAGAAAGGGCTGACAATTGCGGTAGTACCAAAATTGTCAGCCCCTTTTCCTAAATAGTCCAAGTTTTACTTGGCTATCCGAAGGGTGCATTGGCAATCGCATTGTAATATGCCCAGTGTATCGCACACCGTGGGTAAGACCTTCACCGCGAGACTCATGTAAAACCCTCGTGAACTTCAAAAGGGCCGATAATAAATTTGAATGAATAACAGTTATTTTGTGTTTTATTGACCAATTCCGTTTTTGACAGAATGTAAATCAAAACTTTCTCCAAGTGACCCTAATTCGGCACAAAAGTCGACTTTTTCCCACAAATAATATGAAATGCTGATACAAGATCGCTAAAATTTCACGCTTATGGGTGTCCGAACTTGCAATAAGACGTTTTGCATCTGACAATTGCAACAATAGCTGACTGGTAGGACCATTATATCATAAAATTTGTGACCGACTGTGGCGCCATTGTTAGTACACCACTCGACTATCGTTTGCATGATCCCAAATTCAGGCTTACAAACAGCCACCTATCATTCGGAATTGTCGTTAAACTGTCCCGATGAATGAGTCTAAAAATAGAATGCGTGTAAGGTCAATGAATGTGAGAAGCTCTCCATAATCTCATTCATGAGATGCAAGGGAATTTGTGATTTTTATATATACTCGTATGCATCACAAATATTCAGCAGAATATCCGGCTGCCTCTTGCATATAATTTAACCCATGACTTGAGCTGATAAAGGTAACACATGTATAGAACACAAAAAAAAAAATGACGTTCCAGTTAATGCATTCATAACTCAAATTTTTATTCGGTGGCAATTTAAAAAATGATAATAAATAAATCAACAGTTCAAAAACACCTCATTTCGTTATTCGTCTGTTTCAACATACGATGTATTATTTAAACAAAGTAATTTCCACAGATACATCATGATGTCGCTTTTTTATCTAGATTTTTTTATAATAATAATAATAATATTGTTTTATTAATACATAGCATGTGCTGTATATGTGGCAACAATTACATGTGTTCGGTTAATTGAACTCTCGAACATCGTCTAGGTATAAATAGATAACACCACATACGGTGTATCTTTATTATACTTATATTTTCACTATGACATCCATGTTATCTATCAAATACCTTTTTTTATTTTGTTTTAAAATACGCAAAAGAATTTTACAATCGAAACTGATAGACAGCCAATGACGCAGCACCCGCAGCGTCAAATAAAATAAGGCAGACAAAACGGCGACATGTGAATATTGGAAAATGTAAATGAAATGTTTGGTTTATTGGCTTCTGTTTATTTTTTTTTTTATAATGCAGATAAAAAATAGAGAAATCGCCTGTGGAACAAAAACCTCAACGTTATTAATATTATCTATAAAATGAAACGAAAAAAATGAAGTCTGGCTGACACCTGAAAAAGTCTCACTCTGTTACAAAAAAGGGACGAAAAAGTCGATAATATCTGGCTTAATGTGTACACAGAATGGAACCATTTTCGTTTTAATGCATGCGAATAAAAACGCAATGATGAAAATGCAATAATCCTATCCCAAATTTTTTTAATACTCACAATATTTCGAAATATTGAATAATGTATATGTTGTAAACATTTCAAATACTTTGAATATTTCGAATATTTCCAATTGCAATACGAGTGCAATTTGAAATACATATTTTGAAAGCTTTGAACTTCCTGAACATTTATAATTTTATACAGAGTGTCCGTCGGGAAGGTGTAATACTTTGTTTGTTTATAATTTTTGATTAAATGGAGAATGGAGAATGGATCTTATATTGATAAATGTTTTATTTAATGTCGGCAATTACGTATGGAATTCAATATCAGATAAATGTCCGCCTCTGTTAGCCTCACAAATGCCAGCCCTTTTGAGCACTTTTTTTATAACATTCTCACACATTTCACGCGGTATTTCGTTAATTTCATCACGAATATTTTGCTTGAGTTGCGCAAGCTTTTCTGGTTTGTTATATCTGCTTTTCAGATATCCCCACAAAAAGAAGTCCGGAGCAGTGGAGGCCAATCAACATCACCATTTGTAGAAATAACTTATTGTGGCAAGAGGTCTCGCAATCCTGGCTGTAATCCTGGCTATATGCGATGTGGCACCGTCTTGTTCACCCACATGTTAATCAACCCCGAAGCATGCAGTTACGGCGTTAAAAAGTTTTCAATCATATCACGATATCGCTCCCCATTGACAGTTACCCTAACGCCGTTTTCAGTTTCAAAAAAGTAACGTTCAATGATTCCACCTGACCAAATTGCACACCAAACCGTCACTTTTAATGGATGCAAAGGTGGCTGATGAATAATTTGAGAGGTTTCCATTGCCCAGAACCGACTATTCTATTTATTCACATATCCATTCAAATGAAAATGCGCCTCGTCACCCATTATGATTTTTTCATGAAAATCGGGCTTGTTATGGGCGAGCTATAACACCCTAGTGGCATATGTACGGCGGCGTAGATGGTCTTGTAGAAGAAGCTCTTGTGCCAACTGAACTTTAAATGGAAACAAATGCAAATCCTTGTGCAAAATTGTGGCCAAAGTTGTTCTTTGAAGACCAAGCTCCTGAGCATGGCGTCGAATTGAGGTTGATGGATTGTTTTGAACACTTTCCTGAGCAGCAGTAATGTTTTCAGCCGATCTTGCAGTACGTTGTGGTCCATGTTTGGCCCTATCAGCTACAGACCCTCTTTCTTCGAAATCATTCACTACACTGTAAATAGTGCGTCTTGTTGGCACGTTGTTTCTCCCAAAAATTTCACGTAACTTTCTCATCGTCACAGTAATCGATAATTGATTTTGATAAAAATAAACGATTAAACAACGATTAACACACGTTTTAACGATTAAAACACGTTGGTTTATTGAATATTTTTCCATAATAACTTTGCCACGTCCTTACTGCACGACAGCCAAATATGAACTGTCGAGACTAATGTTTACCAAAATGGCGGCAAAACAAAGTAGTATACCTTCCCGACGGACACCCTGTATTTAAATATTTCGCATGTTTGGAACACTTTGAGTATTTTAAATTTGGGAAGTGCAAATAATCCATTAATCAAAGTTGTTGAATACATACTTCGGGTTATCAGTTAATCGAGTAATTAAAAGTTCTGATTACTCAATTCACTGATTCATCAAATAATCTGAATTTTAACTAATCAAATTTGAATAATTTATAAGAAATGCATTTGTTCGATTAATCAATAAACCAGAAGTTTTGAATAATCAAAATAACGATTAACCGATTGCTCATAAATATGGCTTTAAAAATTCCGATTTGATCAATTAATTGATTAATCCGGATATTGGTTAATCGTGTTGACTGGTTTAGAAATTGATCACCCATTCCTAATTTCAATATTTGAAATTGTCTCATAATTTAACATACAAGGTGGCGCATCAATTGTGCTACAATAAAAAAATCAAATAATGTTTTTTTAGTCAATGTATTTCATTTATTTTTTTATTTTTCTTTTTTTATTATTGTATGGTAAATTTAATTTCTTATACAACTATAGTAATTAGTTTTGAAGAAAATATATCATAAATGACCTCCATGCTCATTCACGCACATAAAACACCTGATCAGAAAATTATTCAGTGCGGTCTGAAGGATTAATGTCGGGATCACCTTAATTGTTGTTTCAATGGACTACTCCAATTCAGTCAAATTCCTTGGTTTTGGTTTATACACATCTTGCTTGACACAACACCAAAAAAAATCTGGTGTAGTCAGGTCAGCTGATCTTGGGGGACAGCGGAAAATAGAGTTTTGGATGTTAATTTGTTTCAGAATTTTCGTTAGAGCTCCATCATAACCGGTGTGGCAATATGTGCAGTTGTTGCTCCATCTTGCTGGAACCAAATGCTGTCAAAACGGCACAGTTCTCGATAAAAAAGAATCCTTCAACATTTTTAAATATCGGTGCCCATTGGTCCCCGTTTTGCATTTGTAGCACGATTCGTGCGCCATCCTGTATTTTGAAAACTGTGAATATTTCGAAGATTATGCATATTTGGAACAACTTAAATATTTGAACTTTTTACATTAATGGGAACGATTTGAAACCTTTGAATATGGTGTAATAAAAAAAGGAAATCCTTTATTTTGAATTACATTGAAAGTTTTATTTAGTTAAAGCAATCCGATTTATGTGAAATCTGCACCATTTTGTTAGTTGTCGTTTTAAAGGTAATTTCGTCATGCCTCCACATCTCTGACAGAAACTTTTTTCCCTGTTAGCAAAAAAAAATCTGGAATAGTCGATTTTAACTAACTTCTCTTGAGGTGAATTTTTCTCCAACAAAATCATTCGTTATATGCAGCAACAGGTGGTAACCACTTGGTACCAGGTCTGGACTATAACACGGGTGCTAAACCTCCCAATCATGCTGCCAAGACTTCCAGCGGTTCACTCTCGATGTTTATGGCCTGGCGTTATGCTGATGGAACAAAATTCCTCTCTCAATAATCAAAGTTGGCCGCTGCTGGACGATTGCTTCCTCAAGACGGTCCAGTTGCTGACAGGTACAAATTTGTCTGTAGAGGAGCGGCTCATAGTAGATGATGTTCTGTATATGCCACCAAATACACGGTAAACCCATCCTGACTGTCAGTCCTGGTTTGGTACCTGTTCACTGAGATTTGATGTCAAGCGACATTGTCGTAGGTGATCCACTTTTTGTCATCAGTCACCATTCGCTCAGCAGCGAACCGCTGGAATATTCTCATGTAGATATTCGGTCCATGAGGTTTTTTTGTCTTAAGTCATGTGGCACCCATAACATAGAGCTTCTTTTTATATAAAACCTTATTCAAGTTGTTCCAAATGGTTTTTTGTTTAGCTCCTGGGCAACCGAAACAGTCCCTACATGACAGTTGGACTTGACGATTTCCATTATTCTACGTAACAAAGAAGAGACAAAAAAGTTGGAAAAAATGTTTTTCATTTTTCAACATAATCTCGCTTTAGTTCGATACAAATTTTCTAGCGATATTCTATAGCTTCTATTCCTTGTTTTTAGTAAGAACTGTCAAGCTCCTTTAAACAGCCACCAACCGCAGACTCCACCCTTCATTGTTGGCAAATCTTTTACTGCTGAACCATTTTTTCATGTTTTGGAATAGAAAACAGCCCGAGTGAGCTAAATCTGGCGAATAAGGTGCGATAACTGATCGTACATAGCGTAGTGCATTTTTTACATCAAAATTACCAAAATGGGATCAAAGAAGCCATAATTGCGCGTGTTTGGCTGTTACAGTATCAAATACTATTCATATTTTCAGCGGATTGGCTTGCATTTACGCCTTTATGGAAAAAACTGTGAAATATGACATATTTTCTTTTTGTTGGGAGTAGGCCCATCATTGAGGCAGGCTCAAACAATGTCTTGTCAAGCAATAACAAAACTATCTGAGAAGTGTTTTGAATTCGATCTTATCTGTTAAAGGCCATCTGACGTGAGCCGATGGCACATACATATACAACACGAGATACAGATTACCAAAGCCATCTATCGGAAAAATAGTGGATTCCTTTTTATTCTAAATTAAAGTGATTTCAAAGTGGTTGTTTAAAAATTATCAAAATAATTGAAATTTACTCCAAATTAATTATGGTATTACTCTAGATAACCACAGAGGGAAAACTACGATAACATTTTTACTAATAATTACATAGTGCGATAGATTAATGAATCTTGTAGGTTTTGGGATAAATAAATAGGAATTTCCATACGGAATCTCTCTTTCACATTGAATTGTGCTAAAATTTGGGTATTGGCAACTGGAAAATTGTTGTTTTATAAAAAAAGTTAACATAGTTATGTATTTTTATGTCCTACACAACTTGTAATACAGGGAATATCGATTAGTGGATGTTGTTTATAACATGAAGGATGAAGCCTTACAAAAATAAGAATGGCTAATTTTTCATATGAAGAACAATTTTAGAAATGTTGAAATAAAAGGCTTTCGAAGCAATGTGAATTAAATTTATTGCTTTCAAAGATGTCCATACTCTGTCTTTACATAGTTTTCGTACGTTTGCCTCTAGTTTTCGAGAAATAAAAAAACAAATTCCTTTGCAAATCATGAATGAGATATGGGAGAACTTCTCACACTCGAATTCTATTTTTAAGCTCATTCAAAGGAACATACACAGTTTAGCGGCGATTTCAGTCGTCACAGTTGGAAAAACATTTACCAGACTTGTCGATTACTCGGCTACTCGGAATGTTCGTTAGACACATCGATGATAGGTGGCTGTATGCGGGGTTGAACCCGGGATCATGCGAACATTAGTTGCGTGCAGTAATCATCACGCCTCGGTCGTTTGAGATGTGCCGTTGGAAATTTCAGATAAAAACTATATTTTGAAATATTTTACAAGATCGGCTAAATCTGTCCTGTATACGACTCTGTGCTTAACTCGGTTGAAATCTATGAAGCGAATATGAAGATTTATTGTCTTTTGAGCTGCCCTAATCATGCAACTGCATTTTGATGTTTGCGTTTTTTTAAGTCAATTAATAGTAAAATCGTATTATTATTTTTCTTGAAAAATGTTTGATTTCATATTTTGTTTTTTGTTTCTTTCATGTAAGTTGTTAGTTATCTAAATAAAAAAGTACGGATGTCGACATAGAGAACGAAATTTTTTTTAGAAAATTCTTTACCCGAAATGATAGACATTTCAAAAAGTGCTATACATCGTATATTGACCGTAGATTTGAAGATGAGAAAGCTGTGTGAGAGATGGGTGCCGCGCTTGCTTTCAATAGAGCAAAAACAGCATCGTAATGATTTTTCAGTACAGTGTTTGGCGATGTTTCCCCGCAATAAAGCCGAATTTGTGCGTCGATTTATAATCTTGGATGAGCCACAGTTTCACCACTTCACACTTGAGACAAAGTAACAATCAAAGCGGTGGAATGGAAATGGGAGAAGCGTGTCCAATGAAGGCGAAGACGGTTCCATCTGCAGGCAAGGTCATGGCGTCATTTTTCTGGGATGCGCATAGGATTATTTGTATTGATTATCTTTAGAAAGGGAAAACCATCAACGAAGAATATTACTCTAATTTATTGCAGCGTTTAGGTGATGCAATCATGGAAAAAAGTCCGCATTTGGCGAAAAAGAAAATGTTGTTTCTTCAAGACAATGCTCCAGTTCATATAATCACTATTGCGATGGTCAAAGTTAATGAATTAAAATTCGAATTGTGTCATCACACACTTCTTTTATTCTTCAGTTTTTGCTCACTCGAACTATTTTCTATTACCAAATTTGGAAAAATTGCTCGGTGGTAAAAGATTCGCCAACAATGAAGAAGCGGTTTAATGCTGTTTTAAGGCGTTTGAACGTTCTTAATATAAACAGGGTTTAAAAGCTATTGAATATCGCTTTGAGTATGTTGAGCTAAAAGGAGATTATGTTGAAAAATAAGGAAAATTTTGCACAACTTTTTTGTGTCTTCTTTGTTAGGTCGGCTAGTTTTGAGACCGTCTTTGTGCTTAAAACACCAATAACGCCTTGAAGTCGCCACGTTTGGCCAAAATCCGAAAACATAGTACCCAACAATGAGGCACATGAAATTACATAAAGATTTCGGTATATAAATTTAAATATTAATTTTTTTTTATTTAATTTAAATATTAATATTATTTTAATATTTGCTCTTTACTTCAAATATTCTGGACGCCTCTGATAATTATCAATATATGCACTTTTAATTCATTTATTTTTCATAGTTTCATCAATTTGCATGTCGTGAATAGATTTTCTGAACTTTTGCATATCGTGATTTGTTTTTTTTTTATGTTTTCGCTTCTTTTTCGTATGTGACGGTCCATCCCTTACCAAAGTTCATGAATCCATTAAGCATGAAAGTCATTGTCCCACAATGAAATTACAACTAATAATGTCATCAATAATATACAAAAGAATTGTTCATTGTTTCTGCTATCGGTTTTATTGTCATGTTGTTGTCGCTGACAGACGCCAGCAACATCAACTAATGCACACACATATTTATGTAGGTGTGTTTATATATAAATAATTTAATTAATTATATTGCACAAAAAACAAAAAAAAAAAAAAAGAACAATAATAATAATCATACACAATGTGCAGATATCTTCGCTGCCAATCACTTGTAATTATTCATGAATTGCAACGGCTGGTTGCTGGTAACTGTCCGCTGCTGCAACAGTGAGCGATTGCTCGAGAGTACCAGAAAGTTGTCTTTAGTTTGTAAGAAGCTTGGAAATAATATAATTGTGATGATAATCATGTGGAAAGAAAACAATTATTGGCAAAATAAATACAAAACGGAACACTATTAAAAATATGATGACTGGCTGGTTTTAATAACCGCAGACGCCATTAGACGGACAATCGAAGTTATAGCAATAAAACTGTTACTTCTTATCAGCACGAATTGTCAAGGGGGTTCTTAAGAGGAACATAATAACAAAATTAACATGTTTACAGAGTTTATATAACTTTGTTGGATTTGCTAATAAATCATGACAGTTGTAAGAACATTTAACATTGCGTTAATTTAGATATACAGACGTTTTAAAATAACTGCGACAGCTATAGTAAATGTCATTATTATGTACATATCTTTGTATATAACTGTCAGAGTTGGCCAACATTGTTGGCTAGTGAACACAGTAAATTAAAACTAATAATCAAAACCCAATTAATAACACAATAAATCTGAGCACTTGCAATTGGCACCAAAAAGAATGAAGCAATTCGACATTGTTTTAACTGTAAATGTTTAAGCTGGCTTTTAATAATTTCCAACTGCATTGTATAGATATGTTTATTGTCACCAGAGGGCGTTATGCAGTTATTAAACAAATACAAAAAAATTTGTGAATAATTTTATACATCATATTCCATATTCATAGTCCATATTCAGCACAATATAGTCGCCTAGTAGCAATATATGAACGAGAGTTCTCGTAAAATGTGCGCAGGCAAAATGCGCGACGCTTCCCGTCGAAGTGATTCATAGCGACTAAAACTCCTTGAGCCCGCCAACCCAACGATGTAGGCACCCCCTCCCCCCGCCCTTTTCTACCCCGCAAAAAAAATGATGCAATATGGACGTTCTATTGCGCCACCCGTTACAACCACTTTTGAAATCACTTCGATTTAGAATAAGAATAAATTCACTATTTTCCCGATAGATGGCTTTGGCAATCTGTATCTCGCGTTGTATAAGTGCGATCGGCTCACGTTACATGGCCTTTAAAAGACAACATTTCGTGCTCAAGAAGCTACTTAGGCAGCCTTGTGAATGTTCTGCTCGGTATTGCTTGAGCGTCCGTCCAAGATGGAAGCCAGCAAAGGGATAATAACCCATGTTTTATAGTTTTTCTTCGATAAAGTTGAAAACGCAAGTCGAGTGGCTGAAAATGTGAACAAAGTTTATGGTGCTGATACTATAACAGCCAAACACAAGCAATTTTAACTTTGTCGATTTTTTTTTATAATTGTATTTATTAATTCATGTACAAATATATATCATATTAAAAATGGCCTCAGCGCTCTTAAGGCATTTTAGGGGCAAGTTGGCAAATTCCATTCCGGTTATTTTGAAACCAAATATATACCATGTTTTGGAAGGCCAACTGTTGAAATGTCGATAAAATAATGGAAACTGTCAAGTCCGACCGCCACATAAACACTATTTCGATTGCCAGGAGGTACACATCGAACAAAAGACTTTTTTGGAATCAATTAAATAAACCTGAATACAAAAATAGCTCTATGTAAGGGGTGCCAGCCAAGTTAAAACAAAACAAAAATCATGGACTGAATTTCCATCAGCGAATCGCTGATGAATCGCAAGAAAATTGTTACAATTCTAAAACAGATAAAGACTGGTGAAAAGTTGGTCACTTACGATAACATCAAGCAAAAACGATTGTGGCAAAACGCTAACGCTGCCGATGATCAGGACGATTTTGCTGTATGTTTGGTGAGACAGGCAGGAAATCATCTACTGAAACCCAGAATAAAAGTGAAACCCATTCAAAATGAATTACATTTTCTCCACTTCTAAAAATTCAATTCGTGCATATTTATCATTTTCAGGGAAACAGTTTAGAACTACCTCCAAAACCGCCATAGTGAATCACTTAAAACACTGGTATAATTTTCATTTATGCTCCGAAGTGTTTGCTAAAACATTTATTTACCCTTCTTTATATGATGGCCGATACCCTAAGTTAGTAATTATATTTGTAAAAATTAAAAATTACAAATATACAGAGATCACATAAATATACAGAGATCACCAGTACTGAGGATTGTAGTCCATGGTAGAGTTTATATAAGCTTCCACAGTACAAAACATTTTGCGCCCTTCTAATTGAATGCCAATTAGGGTTTTCTATAAAAAGTAAGTTTCTCAAGAATACAAATAAAAACACAATAAAAAGCAATTCTTTTGAATAATAAAAATTCACAAAATTGAATTCTCATTACACCTACATCACTCGTAAGTTGTCATAAATTAGTGCTTAACTCCTATGACAACCTTATGTGAATTTCATTGGTGATTAGGCATTTTTTAACCACTTCCCCACCACAAGTTGTAATGAATATTTGCTTCTGTGGATGCACTTTTTTTGCTGGGAAGCTGCTCCCCTACAATTAAACTCTTAATTTGGAATTGTACTGTCAATAGTTGGACCTTCTAAAGGAAGTAATCGCTGAGAAAAGTCTAGCTTTAGTCAATAGAAGAGAAATTGTGTACCATCAGGATGCACACATCGACAGTGACAATGATTCACCAGAAGCTGCGGGAGCTTAGTTGGGTTATTCTCTCTTCTCTGTGACGAATGATTTGGCTGGTGAAAAATTCGTCCCAACAGAAGCTTGTGAAAATTAATTACCCCAGTTTTTCACCAATAGCAACGAGAGTTTCTATGAGAGAGCCGTAATGGAATTAACTTCAAAATGACAATAATCTATCAAACGAAATTATGCATATTTCAGTTAGAAAATGAAGCCTTTAGCTTTGCTCCGCCTTCGGTCAATTAAAAAGAAATTATGTTCCATCAGGGCGCACGCATCGATAGTGATAGTGACTCGCCAGAAGCTCCGTGAACTTAGAGGGGGGTTCTTATGTATTCTCCTTACAGTCTCGTTCTGGCACCAAGTTATCACCACCTGTTCCTGTCTATGGCGAATGATTTTGCTCATGAAAACTTCGCCTCGATAGAAGCTCGATAATGCCAGATTTTTGCCAATAAGGACAAAGGTTTCTATAGCAGAGGCGTGATGAAATTATCTTCAAATTGACAATGAGCTATCAAACAAAACTATGCATATTTCAGCCAAATCGAATAATTTACTATACAAAATAAAAAGAAGAAAATTAAGCCTTCAATGGCATACGAAAATAATGGTTGTCTTTTTACCACACCTTCTAAATTTATCGAAAAAAAACCGATGTTTTAAACTGGCAGCGGCCGCCAAAAATATCTACCCACATATATAATTCTCAGAGTTGGGCAACTTTGTTGGCTTATACTACACAAGCCAACAAACTTGCCCAACTCTAAGGATTATGTATATATATATATATATATATATATGTATATAAGAGTAATTTCTCGAAGTGTATATTCTAGAAGGATCGTTAAGACCTCTCTCAGAATATTCAATATAACATATATATGTATATGCAGTGACTTTGCCTCCTTATCGTTAAATAGGAAGTTTCTAGAATTAGAATTCTAGAATTGTTTACGATTCTAAGTTATGTTTGTTTCTTTTACATCGATTGTACAGGGTGTTCGTTGGGAAGGTATACTACTTTGTTTTGCCGCTATTAGTCTTGACAGTTCATATTTGGTAGTCGTGAAGTAGAGACGTGGCAAATTTAATATGGAAAAATATACGATAAACAAACTTGTTTTAATCGTTAAAACATTTTATCAAAATCAATCATCAATTACTGTGAAGAAAGCTACGTGAAATTTTTGGGAGAAACAACGTGCCAACAAGACGCACTATTTATCGTGTAGTGAATGATTTCGAAGAAAGAGGATCTGTAGCTGGTAGGGCCAAGCATGGACCACAACGTACTGCAAGATCGGCTGAAAACATTACTGCTGCTCGAGAAAGTGTTCAAAACAATCCATCAACCTCAATTCGACGCCATGCTCAGGAACTTGGCCTTCAAAGATTAATTTTGGCCACAATTTTGCACAAGGATTTGCATTTGTTTCCATTTAAGATTCAGTTGACAAAAGAACTTCTTCCACAAGACCATTTACGCCGCCGTACATATGCCAATGGGATGTTACAGCTCGCCCATGACAACCTCGATTTTCATGAAAAAATCATAATGAGTGACGAGGCGCATTTTCATTTGAATGGATATGTGAATAAATAGAATAGTCTGTTCTGGGCAATAGACACCCTCAAATTATTCATCAGTCACCTTTGCATCCATTAAAAGTGACAGTCTGATGTGCAATTTGGTCAGGAGGAATCATTGGACCTTACTGTAACTGTCAATGGGGAGCGATATCGTGATATGATTGAAAACTTTTTAACGCCACAACTGCATACTTTGGGCTTGATTGACATGTGGTATCAACAAGACGGTGCCACATCCACGGCTTGCCTGATTTGACTGCTCCGGACTTCTTTTTGTGGAGATATCTGAAGAGCGAGGCTTATGCAAACAAATCAGAAACGCCTGAGTAACTCAAACAAAATATTTGTGATGCAATTAATGAAATTATAAACAAACAAAATAGTATAGCTTCCCGACGGACACCCTGTATAACCCATTGTTATCTTATTTTCACCTGTCATGTAAATAAGAACATTCAAGGAGTAAGCATATGTTAAGCAACACTATTCTGTAAATATGTTGGTCTTTATTGCACCCATTATGGAAATATGTGTTCTCTGAAATCTTTTAGTATTTTCTAGAATAAGTAATTTTACTATAAATAGAGCGACTTTATGTTGTTGGATAAATTAATAAAATTGACTTTAAAGTGGAAATACGTTCCACTATTCTAAACTTGTAGGGACAAATAATTCATAGTAATAATCAGAACCCTACCAATACGATAAACAATCGCCGTCGCACAGAAACAAAGTAAATTTCTTTTAACTGATAATTGCTGTCGGGCTATTTATGATGATTTCCAACTGTACTGTATAGATATGTTTATTGTCACCAGATTGATATTATGCAGTTATTAAATAAACAAACAAAAAAAAAGTGCCGGCAAAATTACTGAATAGTTTAATAGAAACATTAAAAAAAAAAAAAAGTAGTTAAAGTTTACTTAGCCTGAGCTTTATAAATGACCATAACAGATTCCAGCGACAATTTAATAGTGTCTGCAACAAAATTTTAAAATGCTAACATCAGAGAGACCAGAACGCTTTAATAGTTGTTATCGCATTGCTCATGCATATGAATTTTATAATTAGAATACGAATAAATAATGACACAGAAACTGAAATCTACAATAATTAAAACTGACTACCATTAAAATTGTGACAATGATAAATGCGGAAATGAAGGCAACATGAATAACCAGCAACAGGCTCTATTAAATTTCAGGGACCGTGAAGTTTATAGGTTGTGTTTTCAAAATTGAACTTTAACGATTACATAGTTAGACAATATAAACCGTTTGTTGTTGACAGTTAAAAAAGTTTCTACAGTTTCCGATAGACCTTAAATTGCAGATTTCGTATCTATTTTCATTTCGCTATTTTTTTTAACAATTTCAAAATTCAATATTTATTCAATTCAATTTCAATATTTAATGAATCATTCCCCGGTTTAGACGTAGTAAAAGAAGAACATTTATAAGGCCTTCTAAGTAATATGCAGCGAAAAACTGAGAAAAGAGAAATAGAGTTATATTTCAGGCTCATCTCGAACCATTCTGACCATTAAAATGTATATGTATATGTATACATTCTATCCAATAGAGAATTGATCATTTGAAAGGCCCGTTCAAGAAATAATAAAAATTAATTTTTTCTGTAATAACTTGTACTATGCTGAGTATGAAAATTGATCAAAAAATTTGAAGTAAAATCCACCAGATAGTACTACGTCTTTTCGTGAGGAAATTTTTCTTAAATGACACTACCAGTTGTTTTATGTGCCGGTTTACAACACTGAAATCAAAACAACTAGTGTAACGAGTTATCCATTTTTCCGTTCCAAAAGTAAAGTTAAATAAAGCACATATAAGACTGTGATTTCGATGAAACTTTTATTTTATTATAATGCTTGGACCTTGCCATTATGTACGAAATATAGTGTCATTTAAATGACCGCCTCTAGATTAGTTGTGCGGCCAATTTTTCGCACATTTCGCACAATCAATCAAATGTGCAGGTTTACATGAGTCTCGCTGGGAAAGCCTTACCCATGGTGTGCCATTGCACAGGTGCTGTTTTCCATAATTTTTTTCTCGGCCAAAGTACCTTTGTAGCCACTTGGTATGAAGTGAGCTACCTCCCGGGTAGGAGTTGAGGTATCTAAGAAGACCTCGGATACATGAGTCTCGCTGTGAAAGCCTTACCCATGGTGTGCCACCACACATGGTGCCGTTTTTTAATCATATGCTTTTCTTTCTTGGTTATGTGTTCTTTCTTTCTTCTAGCGACGGCAAGCGCCCCTTTGGGGTACTCACACTAATCCCGAAGGATTAGCTAGACTGCCAGAGATTGGAAGTAGGTCCCTTGGGAAACTTCCTCAGGTCCTACTCCCTCACTCGTCCAAAGTACCTTTGTAGCCACTTGGTATGAAGTGAACTACCTCCCGGGTAGGAGTTGAGGTATCTAGGAAAACCTCGGATAGATATGAACAGTGTTCTCCAAGCTAATGCGTTCCCTCACTGACACATGAGCAACGCAAAAGCACTGAAAACACTTGTTCGGGCAACCACAGCCAGCACGATCTCCCACCAGGGGTCCAACACCACTGACCAGGAAGGAACAATGTTCCTTCGGCACCTGGTCCCCGTGCTACCAGGAGAGAAGAACCCTCTGGTCTGGGTTTCGCAGACAAGCTACTCCAGTTTTGCTTTATCATACCTCGCATGGAACTGCTAATCCATAATAATACGGCATAGATTTTCAATGTCCGAGGAGAGAATATCAACACAGCAAAAAGCAAATATACCATGCTCCTATCATAGTTCATTAACCAGATCTCTCTGGTCATACAACTATATTTACGGAAAAGATAAATCTTATGATACCTCCCAACGGCTTCTCTATGTTGCACCTGTTACCAGGATGTGTCTTGTTTAACTATGAATCTCCCCTTTACTTGGTTTTCGAAAAGCGAGTTCCAAGATCAGTTTGAATCATATTATAGGTGAATCCCAAGACATAATCCACCTATTCCTAGGGCGCCTGGCACAAGGCCACACTACTTTGTTTTTGTACGCAAGCATCATACCTTTTTGCCTGCTTAATCACAGGATCGGGTAGAGAGGCCTGCGTTTTAGGGGTAAGCGGTACAAGGCATCCTGGGAAACACCCGCCTACCCACACACACATTTCGGACAGTATCTCGGCGATAACTTGATGAATGTTGTTTTTTCAATGTTCCAACATTCAAAGATTATCCGCGTAAACACAGCCTTTGACGTAGCCCCACAAAAAAAGTTAAATTGCATGATCTTGATGGCCAATTGACGTTGCTAAAACGTGAAATTGCGCTTCCTGGAAACTTCTCATGCAATAAAGCCAAAATCGTTCATGTTGAATCAAGTTTAAATCACCACTTTTGTGGAAAGTTTTTACTATTTTTACACGTTCATCGGTTATTAAACATTCCATATTTGTAAATGGCAACCCTCTCACTGAGTAAATAATAGGTAGGTATTAACAGCTGACAGCCTTGCCAGACCAACGGTTTTGAAACCAATAAATGGGTAAGAATTTTTTATTCTACGCACCCAAACCCCTTTAATAAATCAAAATTTCAAATTGAAGTTTTTATAGCATCAGGATAAACGACAAAAGGAAATGTGAAAGAAATAAAAACAAAAACAGTTATGTTTACTCTTTATTATAAATATGATTTATCCTTCAATGTGTCTTCTACATTATCCACAATAATTAAGATATTCTAAAGCTTTTTGGAGTTATGATGTCAAAAGAAAGCCTTCGTCCAAAGCAAAATCAAAGAAAATGCCGCAAAATTGTGTTATCTTGTAGAATTCACATACCGAACATAAATGAAATGAGATGGAATCGTGTTGAAGACCCGAAGCGGTTGAAATAATTTTTTACATGCGATTTCCAGTTTACATGTTTATAATAGCGTAATATTGTCAGTATTTAATAAATTTTAAATGCATACAATATATTTGTTGCAGTGTCTGAAGTATTCATTTAATGAATTAAATGCTGCCACACACGTCGACCAAAATCATCCAAACTATACGACAGACAGCATCACCACTCTCTGTCCTCTTGTTTCGTTTTCACCAAATTACTTTATTAATTGCAGAAATTTGTTCGTAAGCAAGCAGACACCCCTCTGGTTGTCTGACGAATTGGTCAATTTGTTTGCATGTTTCTGGAAGAATGCATAAAAATGCCACCGAAAAAATTGCCAAATTTGCAATTTTATATATTAAACCAATTGGCCTAAAGCCAAATTGGACCAACCAGCCCAGCGATAAACACTCCCTACTATTACTGGTAATGTGTGAAGGGATCTAAGGAATTTCTAATAAAGTCGCACACACTGCCAAGAGCACTTCAACGCTATTATATTATGTACTCGTATATGTATGTGTGTGCAACGACATGGTGGCATTTAGATTCGCCGTTGTTGATTGTCAAAATATAAAATATAGACTAGTAGTTGCCACAGTGGTCTGCGTGTTATTCTTCAAATACGAGTATGTCAAAAATATTCTTAATAGCAGTGGTATAAATCGTAACAGTTACTGCCGGAAGGGCTGCAAGTTTAAGAAACAAAATTGTCCTGTTGTCTCAGCAATCTTGTGTATCGTTTTGTGTGAAAGTGAGCTATTAATCATCCCGCCAGCGTTATTCTCATTCCCAAATGAAAATATCCGAAATACAATTACAGGCTGAGGAATGTTGCTACCAAGAAAATGTTGAAAGAGTTTTTGTTTTCACAACTCCGCCGAAAACAGGTTTTGGCTAAAAGGGAGTCACGTCAGACATTTCCCTGACTTTATATTCATTCTGAAATAATAGTATCCGGCGTACAGGGTGGCCGTTGAATGTTGCAACTTAGATATTGCCTCAAGATATTGAAAGAGTTTTTTGAAGAGTGTTCAGGTTGGAAGGATTTCATTTCAATCATCCTCCAGTGATATTATTCTTACGTCCAAATGATGGCATCAGAAATACAGTGTAACTGAGAAATGTTGCTATCAAGATGTTGCTTAAAAATGTTGAGTTTTCCCTTCAACAATTACGCCGAAAGAAAATCCCTTTCGAGTTTCTGTGTTTTTGGCAAAATGGTGCAACTAGGCCTGCTGTAGCGGAATTGCAGTACGAAAAGACCTCCAATAAGCTGATTTTAAGAAACTCCACATTTCCTCCCTTACCACCCAAGGCGTTCAAGCCTTACTGTTCTAAATTTCTGCTTCTGGAGTTATTGCAAACAGAAAATTTGTAAAATATAACCAACAAATTTGCATGATTTAAGACTTTGCATTCCCATAACCATTAAGGCAATTGCCTTTGAGATCCTGCAAATAGTAATTAATAACCATGTCGCTATACGTCACTAAATTTGGAGGTCACTCCAATTCAGTTGTGTTGAAAGTCGTTAAAGATTCGTTAAAAAAGCTCATTTATTGTGTTCCAAGTCAACAAAGAAAAAATAATTTAAATTAATTTAAACAAAAACATTAAGTTCATTCATTTAGCATCATTATTCATCAGCCAGCCTGTTTTTGAGTTTCCCTTATGTCTGTGTTTCATGCTGATTCCCTTATCCTCCCAGCATTGTTTTGTTCGATAGATTGCTGCCATCCTGAAAGTAAGTCTCTCTCACAGAAATTCTCGTCCTTATTGTCAAAAAATTGAGATAGTCGATTTTCACAAGCTTGTCTTAAAGGCGAATTTTTCACCAGCAAAATCATTCATCATAGAGGGGAACAGGCGGTAATCACTTAGTGTCAAGTCCGTACTGTAAGTTGGATGCATTAGAAACTCCCGAAGCTTCTGGCGAGTCACTATCGTTGTGAGTGGCTTGACGTTGTCCTGATAAAACACAATCAATATCCTGTTGGGTAAAGTTATCGCTATCGCTAATTGATATCTCCAGATAGCCCAATTGATAATATTTCAGCTCCATATTAAAAGCTTGCCGTAGTGGAGCAACTCATGAACAATGATTCCCTGCCAATCATGCAGCAAAACCTACTTGATCACCAAGCCTGCCTTGGCCACCATATGCACCGACCAACCTCGATTCAACCACTATAGCTTTCGCTGGACGTTATCGTATGTCACCCATTTTCTAACACCATCCACTTCAGAAATGAATCGATTTTGTTGCGATTCAGCGGCGATTCACTGATGGAAATTGGGTCCACGACATTTTTTTGCATTAACTCGTGTGCCACCCATACTTCTTTTCTTATCCTAACCTTATTCAAATGGTTTCAAACGTTTTGTAGTATAATGTTTATCTACTTGTCGATCGAAACAGAGCCTACTGGACGGTTGCGCTTATCAATTTCAATTACTCTGTAGACGTTTTCAACAATTGGTCTTCTAAAGCGTGGTGTATCTTTGACATCAACATTTCTGGAACAGAATTGACGAAATCAAAATTGCACATGATTGATTGTTACAGTATCATAAACACTGTTCACATTTTCAGTCGCCTGAATTGCGTTTTCTTTTCGACAAAATCGAAAGACGGCGCAGAAGAAGGCAACCAAAACTTTTTTGGAATGTCTAGTCTTTTGAAATATTATCGAAGTTTGGTGTGATAATTGGAAAGAAAGCGCAGAAGACCGAAGCGCTTGGAATTATTTTCTACGTGCGGCGTATAGCAGATTAGGATGTCTATTCCAATCGCTACCCAAGAAGAAGTAGACTTGCGTTTTCTCTTTTATCGATGAAAATCTATAAAATATGAGGTATTTTCTATCTCCCTTTCTCTCTTTGCTGGTGTCCGCCTATAAAGCGCGCGCTTAAACTATACTGAGTTAAGCAATCACAAAACTGTTTGAGTAGTCTTTTGAGCACAAGTTTTTATCTTTCTAATGCCTCTGGTACCGAGGGTGATGGGGATTCACACGGCCAGGTCTCGAATCCTTATCTTATTATCTGTGTCTTATAGACCTCTCGGGGGATACAGGCAGGCATGGAAATTTTATGTCTATATCATATGATTGCCGTTCATCATCACCGAGCGGAAAAGGTTTGGAGTTTTTCCCGTCTCCCACCGGTGAGGATACTGCATCCTTGCAATGTAGTATCGAGCGTTCTATCTACCTGGGGATGGTATGTAAAAATTCCCATCTGTATTCTTTTTGCTGCAAGGCGACCAATCCCGTGAAGTATGGCGTATAAACCACAATTTGGCGGCACATTTACTGAGCAGCTACCGCTGCTGAATTTGGTCGGTAGCGTGGAGATCAGGAGGCCCCGGACTGATTTCTCGCCTGATCATTTGGTGTTGGGACCCTAGTGGGAGCCTCACTTCCGCCAATGGGGATTATATTCCATACTAGCAGAACCAATTTAGTATCTTCTTGCTTGGAAGAAAGTGCTGACAATTGTGATATCTTGTTCCCAAAATTGTCTACTTATATTCTTAGCTGGTCCAAGTCAACTTGCCTATTCCAGGAGGGCGTTGGCAATAGCATTGCAATATGCCTCATGTGATCAGCACACCATGGGTTAGGCCTTCATGGCGAGACTCAGGTAAAACCCCCGTGGACTCTTTCTAACGCCATCTAGCGTAACCCGACCGCACTTATATATATATATAATACGAAATAAAGTATACTAAAGACATCTACTGTAAGAATAATGAATTCCTTTTTACTGAACCTTATATTTTATAGAATTCGACATTTTCTAAGTCAAATGTTGTGTGATATTTAGTTGCGTTTTAAAATTAGACGTTAGAAATTTGTGTTAGCTCATGCCACTGTGCCATACAGTACGTCGTGACAGTTGTCAAAATATAAAATATATAGCGTGTTGTTATTACTTACTGCTAAAGATGTGTGCCATTGATGTTGAGGCTGCTGGTGCTGTCGGCGATGACGAAAAATCATGTTGTAGCCATAGTTGTTGCAACAGTGCAACCGACATTTAGCCAGTCAGCGAGTCAATCAGACGCGCTAATGCTGCCACTGGTAAAGTTCGTGTTGCATGTGTCGCATGCATTTGGGTGTACGTTGCAAAGTACATTGACACATGTTTTCTTGCAACCAAAAACGATGATGTTGATGATGATGGTTGCCACTGACTTTACCACCAAAATGACTGAATGATGATGGCCCACAAATTTATTGCTTAGCTAACTCTCCCGCCCTTCGAATTGCTGATATCCCCTTTAGCGTACCTAAACTTGATATGATGTAATAAAATTTGTTTCCATACTTTGAAGTTTGATTTGTTTTTGCAGCAGCCGAGTGAGGTCTCTCTCTCTCTCTCACTAAATGTTATTTGCTATAAAATTAAAAATAGTCTCTGTTTATATGAAAATTGACATTTGTTTTTCATCTAACTGTGACAACAGCAACCAACAATTTTCCAAAAACAACAACAGCAACTAACGCAAAACTCCACCGATGTACAAACAAAGAAAATCGAATGTAAAATGTTCACATGTTCACGTTCGTAAAACTTCAGTATGCAGCAGTCTAACTATTAGGAATAGCTCTGGCATTTGCGGCAACTTCGACTGCTGTGTGTGGCACATTTAGTCATGTCTCAGTAACACTTGAATTTACAACAAATTTATTTGTTTCAAAATGACGACAGTCGACGTCAATGCCAAAAAGACTCAACATCATGAAGAGATGGAGCATCATAATCTGCGTCATCGTCAGTTAGATGTTTTATGGGCGAAAGAAAAAATGACTAGTAAATGTTGAGAGCGAGCGACAAAAAAGAAAAAAAAAAAAACAACAAACAAACAGCGAAAAGTGTGCAATTTTTTAATTAAATTTTATTTCAACAATATACACATAGTATAAAACGAAGTAAATTCATAACATGATACGATGTTCATCAGCAAATTGACATTGATGGAAACGTGCATGTAATAACATGGCAGCCACCTCGACGAGAGAGGACGACAGGACAATTGATTGTATTTTTTCTAAACGAAAACTGAAATGTGAGCTAATGAGTCAAATAGAACTTAATTAGATATACCAGCAGGATTATCCATGAGTTAATTGCTTCGTAATTTAAAAAAATACAATTTTAAACGGCTGGGTAAAACGAAAGAAGAAAGCGGTGGAGCCTAATTTGTGGCACAGATGTGATTATGACCTAATCTATCTACAGCAAGCGACACATATAACTCTACATCAGATGAAATCGAATAGCATTATCGTAAAACTGCTGTAGCAATGTATCACATAATACTTTCAAATTCATATATTGCCCATTCCACTCCTTATATCCCAAACCACACATCCCACACATCTGTATCCTGTTTCTTATCTTCATATACAAATATATAACTACTTATATAATATGCAAATATCACATCATATAGCATACATGCTATATCCCGCTTTTTAACTCTTGTGTTGTCTATGCTGTATCCCTACATTCTACATTCTATATTCCACATTCCTCATTTCACATTCTACATCCACATCGTACATCGTACATTCTGCGCCTTACATCTTACATCCTATACCCTACACCCTACACCCTACACTCTACACCCTATACGCTATACCCTACATCTTACATGCCACATCTTACATAACACATCCTAATCGGACATAACACAACCCACACCATCCAAAATCCTCCATCCTATACCGTGCACCCTAGACCCTACATCCTACATCCCACATCCTACATTCTGCATAATACATCCCACATTCTGCATTCTATTCGTACATGCTGTATCTTATATCCTATATTCTATATCCCATATCCTATATTCTATATCATATATCCTATATCCTATATCCTACATCCTATACCCTATATCCTATATCCTATATCATATATTCTATATTCTATATCCTATATTCTATATCATATATCCTATACCCTATGTCCTATATCCTATATCATATATCCTATATCCTATATTCTATATTCTATATCCTATATCCTATACCCTATATCCTATATCATATATCATATATCCCATATCCTATATTCTATATCCTATATCCTATATCCTATATCCTACATCCTATATCCTATATTCTATATCCTATATCCTATATCCTATATCCTACATCCTATATCCTATATTCTATATCCTATATCCTATATCCTATATCCTACATCCTATATCCTATATTCTATATCCTATATCCTATATCCTATATCCTACATCCTATATCCTATATTCTATATCCTATATCCTATATCCTATATCCTACATCCTATATCCTATATTCTATATCCTATATCCTATATCCTATATCCTACATCCTATATCCTATATTCTATATCCTATATCCTATATCCTATATCCTACATCCTATATCCTATATTCTATATCCTATATCCTATATCCTATATCCTACATCCTATATCCTATATTCTATATCCTATATCCTATATCCTATATCCTACATCCTATATCCTATATTCTATATCCTATATCCTATATCCTATATCCTACATCCTATATCCTATATTCTATATCCTATATCCTATATCCTATATCCTACATCCTATATCCTATATTCTATATCCTATATCCTATATCCTATATCCTACATCCTATATCCTATATTCTATATCCTATATCCTATATCCTATATCCTACATCCTATATCCTATATTCTATATCCTATATCCTATATCCTATATCCTACATCCTATATCCTATATTCTATATCCTATATCCTATATCCTATATCCTACATCCTATATCCTATATTCTATATCCTATATCCTATATCCTATATCCTACATCCTATATCCTATATTCTATATCCTATATCCTATATCCTATATCCTACATCCTATATCCTATATTCTATATCCTATATCCTATATCCTATATCCTACATCCTATATCCTATATTCTATATCCTATATCCTATATCCTATATCCTACATCCTATATCCTATATTCTATATCCTATATCCTATATCCTATATCCTACATCCTATATCCTATATTCTATATCCTATATCCTATATCCTATATCCTACATCCTATATCCTATATTCTATATCCTATATCCTATATCCTATATCCTACATCCTATATCCTATATTCTATATCCTATATCCTATATCCTATATCCTACATCCTATATCCTATATTCTATATCCTATATCCTATATCCTATATCCTACATCCTATATCCTATATTCTATATCCTATATCCTATATCCTATATCCTACATCCTATATCCTATATTCTATATCCTATATCCTATATCCTATATCCTACATCCTATATCCTATATTCTATATCCTATATCCTATATCCTATATCCTACATCCTATATCCTATATTCTATATCCTATATCCTATATCCTATATCCTACATCCTATATCCTATATTCTATATCCTATATCCTATATCCTATATCCTACATCCTATATCCTATATTCTATATCCTATATCCTATATCCTATATCCTACATCCTATATCCTATATTCTATATCCTATATCCTATATCCTATATCCTACATCCTATATCCTATATTCTATATCCTATATCCTATATCCTATATCCTACATCCTATATCCTATATTCTATATCCTATATCCTATATCCTATATCCTACATCCTATATCCTATATTCTATATCCTATATCCTATATCCTATATCCTACATCCTATATCCTATATTCTATATCCTATATCCTATATCCTATATCCTACATCCTATATCCTATATTCTATATCCTATATCCTATATCCTATATCCTACATCCTATATCCTATATTCTATATCCTATATCCTATATCCTATATCCTACATCCTATATCCTATATTCTATATCCTATATCCTATATCCTATATCCTACATCCTATATCCTATATTCTATATCCTATATCCTATATCCTATATCCTACATCCTATATCCTATATTCTATATCCTATATCCTATATCCTATATCCTACATCCTATATCCTATATTCTATATCCTATATCCTATATCCTATATCCTACATCCTATATCCTATATTCTATATCCTATATCCTATATCCTATATCCTATACCCTATATCCTATATCATATATCCTATATCCTATATTCTATATCCTATACCCTATATCCTATATCATATATCCTATATCCTATATCCTATATCATATATCCTATATTCTATATTCTATATCCTATATCCTATACCCTATATCCTATATCCTATATCCTATCCTATATCCTATATCCCATATCCTATATCCTATATCCTATATCCTATATCCTATATTCTATATTCTATATTCTATATTCTATATTCTATATTCTATATTCTATATCCTATATCCTATATCCTATATCCCATATCCTACATCCTACATCCTACATCCCACATCCTACAACCTACATCCTACATGCTACATCCCACAATCTACGTCCTACATCCTACATTCCCCTTCCTATTTCCTACATCTTACATCCCACTTCCTATTTCCTACATCATTCATCCTATATCCTACATCCTAAATTCTACATCCTACATCCTACATCCTTCATCCTTCATACTTCATCCTACATCCTTCATCTTACATCCTACATCCTATTTTCTATTTCTTACAACCTCCATCCCCCACCCGTCATCCTACATTCCACTTCCTATTTCCTACATCTTACATCCCATTTTCTGTTTCCTATATCCTACGGCCTTCATCCTTCATCCCGCATCCTTCATCCTCCATCTCACTTCCTATACCATTGGGTGTTTCACAACAGTCATTCTCATCTCGTGCACCAGATTATTGAAGAACTCACAGGGACGCCCCTATTTCTTTCATATTTCGTCTTCTAATCTCTCCACATATATAGGTGGTAACAGAAGATTTTAAACATTAATAAAAATCGTTCAAATTCCATACAATATTAAGAACTGATAATAAAGAGCGATTTCATACCTATATGGGTATATATCAGTCAATTCTTCCAGCCATCCCTCATGGCACTTTACAACCAAATTTCGAACTTCATCTTCGAAACTTCGGTGATGAGGCTTGCGGATACCGAAATAAGCTGACTGTCTGTAGCTTGAAAGATGATGTCTTCCTCTCGCAAATAGTGGACAATGAGGCTGATATTTGCTCGATTGGCAAAGCTGCTGGTAGCAGAGGATCGTTAATGGAATTTGAGAGAACCAAACCGAGAGTCGACCTTCACCATCCTACATCGTGTATTCTAAATCCGATATTTTACGTTGTGTATAAATTATAGTCTTTTCCAATACATTATCCACTATGTTCTTTCAGAGAAAAGAAGAGTTAACATGCTCCCCACGTCTATACTAAGTTAAACCATTCTCAATGCTAAATACGCTAACTTCTAAATCTCTAATGTAGGACAACAATATTATTTTTAACATTTTGCTGCAATTGAAAGATATAACAAAAAAAAGTCGCACAAAAAGAAGACTTTATTGCAATGATTTATGGCATCAAAACTATATTTGCCTCGCATACATATGTTGCACAATGCGGATGTGGATGCTGCAAGAGCAAAAAAAAAAAAGAAGAAAATTCAACGAAAAAAAAGGAAATATCAATGCTGGAGTAGAACGATGGCATGAATAAATTTTTATCACAGCAACATGTTGTCAGCACTTGAGATTATGATAAATGTCCAATAACATTTACCACGCGTGTGTTATCTCTTCGTCCCGCTGGCGTTGTTAGAACACCATTTAACTCGTTTTATTTTTGGAAAAGTCATTGCGTGAGATTTTGTGTGCAGTAAAAGAGAAAAAAAAAGAAGTTTTTAAATTTGCACTATTGCGGCGTTTAGTTTGGTTGTGGAGAAAAATTGAGTCAATATAAAATTTAGGGGATTTTGCCGCATAGAATATTAAACAAATATAAGCGGGAAGCGATAGATTTGCAAAGACTTGGGGACGGTAATGGTGATAGTGGGGATTGTTTGTACAAATAAAAAGGGTTGATCATATAAGGCATACATCAAAAAGTTCCGATAACGGTCTGATCCAAAAATTTGAGGATCAATGGAAGCAGATATATATTATTTGTCTCCATTGATTGAACATACACCTTAAACCTACTCACAGACTTCATCCCGATAGTATTTGCAAACTTGGTATTTGGAAACTGCCATCCAAACAAATCGTCTAAATATAAGAGGATGAATGACGTGGAAACAGCTTCTGGTAGGTGTTTTCCAAAAGGCTTAGACATCCTGTCTCCCAAATATCGTTGTTTCCACGTAAGCGATCGAGTAGTTTCAAACCGTTCCACAACAGTGTGGCAAATCACAAATCTAACTGAACAAAAATTGCGGAGGGTTCACTTCTCAATTATGTATTAAACAAAAAATGAGTTCAAATTTATAAATGATTGTAAAAAATCAACTTTTTTTTATTCACTTGTTTTTGCTTTATTACATTAGTTTTAATTTAGTCAATTTCATATGCATCGTTAAAAGATTCGTCTTCCTCGAAAGCATCAACAGATAATAATGAAAGAACTTCTTTTGTTATCAAACTTCGTACTCAAAAGGGAGTGTGACGCAAACTTGCGATAAAAGGATCTGAAGAAATTAATAGCTGATTGAAAAAATCTGTATTTGTGTCTGTTCTCGATGTTTGTCTCCTAAACAACTCTCTTAATTTCCTCGTATCCTTATTTCTTGCTTCTTGAGCTTCTTCTGACAGCTGTCCTATAGGAAGAATGCAAAACCTTATAATATCTTTTCCATGAAAAAGGATTTTATGGACGCTAACTGGCATAATATACCATGGGTATCCGTTTAAGCATGAATTTCGTGTGACAATAATAAAACTTTCAAAAGCATCATCATCAATAGGGTAACCACTACCTAAAGTTTTCAAAATAATATGAAACCGTTCAATTAACTCTTTATTGACACCAGTAAATTCTGAACTCTTTTTTGCTGCTCTAAAGAACCGTCTAACTGTATTACCGTCATTCGTGTTACCTCCTTTTGGTGTTGGCATGTCTACAAACAACCCCATCTCATTTCGAAATCTCTGTTGAATCTTTTTTTTTCTTCAGCCACTTTTGCTTTATTGTCCGGTCCTCGAGCTTGTGTAGTACACACTCCATAAAACGGACCAATAAATGTAGCGGAGACATTCCAAAGGTTAAAGATCGTTCATCGACATTTTTGTTTAAGATCACAGACGGTTTATTTAGATCACTCGGTTTCGCTCCACATATGAAACATATTCGAGAAGAAGAAGAAGTTACAGATGATAGTGCAGTACAAATTTTACCGTCTATCATAGTAAGCATAAAAGTAGACTCAACAAGAAAACTTTGTTCGCCATTGTGATAAGAGTTGAAGAGAAATCTTTAATTTCTTGCTGTATTAAACTAACTTCTTGAGAAATTAACTCAGTGGACTCTTTGGCAAAAACAAACTTGATTGGACGACAATATCTTGTAGATGAAGGTGCAGAATTTTGCCCTACAATTATTTTTCTTTGTGTAGAACTAAAGCTCATTTGAATAGGAACCGTTAAGATACTAAATAATCTTTCATTTGTATGACCCTCCTCCGAGGAAAACTTCTGTTTATACTGCTTTTGCTCAGCCCCATCGCATCCCCATTTTATCAAAATATTAAGACGATTTCATCGGCTGAGTAAAACTTCTTTTTGAGCCAAACAAAGCCTTTCAATGGTATGATTCACTAATGACTGGAGTGAACTTTTTGGATGTATCTCAGTAATTTCTGTTAATGCTATCCAGCTGCAAGATAGCATTTTTTCTTAACTTTTTGAACATTATTGTAGGAGGGCAAAAGATTTTAGCATTTTGTGTTCAGTTTTATCCGAATAATACCGTATTGATGTTTTGACAAATTAGCATCAACCGTTAAAGATAAGGCTTTATCGGGAGAAAGGCTCCCTAAAGGCTCAGACCTAAATCTCTTGCATATCTTTTTCACTTCCGTACCTTTACTGGATGAAGCTTCCGATAGATCTTTTACAAGACGGGCTGAATCTCGCTTTTTCATATTGCGAAACACTTGCTCGTTACCTTTCATAATTTCTCGATGGTCAGTTGAATCTAAAAGTTTTCGATCTTCCTTTTTTTCGATTTTTCACTACAGTCATCAAAGTATTTCGGTTTTTTCCCAGCTTTTTTACAACTTTTCGGTTGTTCACTTTTAGGCAATATATACGGGTTATCAAGCCAAATTGAATTTGATGTTAAGAAACGGTCACGATATCTTCCACTTTTTATCAATTTTTTGGCTAGCTTAAAACAAATAATATTTATGTTTGCCTTAAGATTTCTTTTCACGTCTTCTGGTATATCTTGAAGACCATATCTAACCATTATTAATGTGAATAAGGCGTCTTTGCGATGTATTTTGGGAGTTTTAATCCATTCTTCAAAAATGTCCTTTCTCGAAAGAGTCATACTGGAAAAGTGAAAAAAAAAATGTATGGCAGTCGCAAAAATGTGCAAGATGTTTTTAATTTACCTTAAAGCGAATACTTGAAAGATTAACCAAAATATAGATTTACACCGGAACTATCCGGAATAAATGGCTTTAGCTCTACTTGAAAAAAGGAAATATTTTATTATTTGCACTTTCTGAACTTCTCACAAAAAAGATTTTTTTTAATACTTACAATAGAAATATTTAAATGAAAATTGTAATATATTTTCTTGAAATAAAGCTTAATGATAATAAAAAAAAAATATGACAATAAAATCACCGTAGACTTGTTAATCATAGAACAAAGTCATACAAATAATACGCTTCTATTTGAAATCTGAATGTACCTGTTGCAACAACTGACTTTAAAGCTCAATTTTTCCTAATCAGAGCTAAAAACAAGCAAAAAAACTGAATTTATAATTTATATTTATTGTATTGAGACTCTCATTAAACGATCAGAAAGAATGTTGCCAGACATTTTTTTTTTTAATTTTTTCTAGCAAGATTTGTGAATTACCACAGTGTGCGGTGACTGGCGGTAAAAAATGAGTCACTTGCGTCAAAGTCAAGCAAAGACATCGACGAAAACGATGGCCAAGTCAATATTGATGGCCAGGATGGTTTTCCTGTGTGTTTGGTGGGAGTGGTAGGGAAACTCAAACTCTTAATTTAAACCTGCACTATTAACAATTGGACCGTCTTATGGAAAGAAGTAGTTGCCATCGTTGGCCGATAGGAGGCGAATTGGGTTCCTTTAGGAGAGTGGCACATCACACACATGGATAGTTATTCGCCGGAAGCTCAGGGAGTTTAGTTAACCGATTTTTATGTATCCACCCTATAGACTGAACCTGGCTCCATGTTGTTTTGCTGGTGAAAAATTCGCCTCAAGAGAAACTTTTGAAAATCGACTGCTCCAGTTTTTAGCAAATAAGAAAGAGGGTTTCTATGAGAGGGGCGTAGAGGAATTACCTTTACAATGGCAACAAGCCATTGAACAAAACGGTGC
>JAHXMU010000805.1:118815-142460 GCA_019455685.1 Philornis downsi
TTACATATGATAACAATTTCTGAAGAAGTTGCACATTCTTTTTTTTTGAAGTCTTTTTTTTTTTAAGGGGAAAGACCAGAAAACGCAATTCCTAGTTTCAAAAGCATTATTCGTGACACAAAATTGCCGTGGAATACTGTTATCCTTTCACTCACTAACCATTAGTAATTCCTTACATCGAACATTCGCATGTTTATTCATTTTAGGACATTCGCGACTGGAAAATTCAACTAGCATGCATCGAGGATTTCAAAGCCAAATAAACACCAACACACACCTACAAGGAAAACTTTTATTTACATACAATCCGCGTTAGAAAATCCATTTCCAGAAATACTGATAAATGGCTAACAAATTGGAGGGAAAGGTATTCGAGCGAATTCTTCTTCATCGTTTTGATTGCGCGGCTATACGTTTGCGAAACTTTTTTACCATTGTTGTTGCTTCGATCCTTGTTATCCAGATGAAAATCAACCACAAGCAAAAAAAACGTACAATAAACCCCACTATTTAATGTCGAAACAGGATTGTATGTGACTATATAGAGGATTTATTTGCATATGTTTGTGTGGGAGAGAAGGATAGACAAGGAGTGTTGGCATTAAACAAAAAATTGCGTAAAATTGCAAATTTGTTTACGTTTTATGGCAAACATTCGCATTCTTTTTTTTCGAAGGCGAAAAATTGTGCCATTGATTTGTTGATTTGACAAATATTCCCATAAGATTCTAGCAGCAGGATGTCTGTACCAAAAACATCCACACACACACACACACACACACACAAATCCACTATCAATACGGTTTATAAGGGGTGCAGGGGTGTGAACATTTTTTACACGTGTATCGGATATAGCTTTTAAATTTATTACAGTTTTTTTCTTTCTTTCGAAGTGGGTTTTCCTTTCACTGCGATGAATGAGCTTGATGGATTTTCTTGAATAACGTCCAATTATTTTTGAATAAAGATTATTGCAGAAAATGTAATTAGGATTAGCTGTCAATTGTTTAACATTAAAGATAAATTTATACTGACTTGATTGGCGTTGCCATATTTGTATAGCAGATGAGAAATTGAGAGCAGCATTAAGTTTAAATTGAGGTATTATCTGTCCACTGGGGAATTATTGGTTCAGTCTATAGGATGATATGATAGAAATCAGAAAAATATATTGCGCTGACGCTTTCATTGAGGCAAGAAGCGGAGGCAGTTACCAACTTATGCTCTCATTTTCCACCCATCTCCCATCTCTCATTCATTGGATACAAGAGAATTTGTTTTTCTTCTTACTCATTTGCCAACAAACCCACTTTCCTCTAATTGCTTTTCAGTAATTTCTTACCAATTCAGTTGTATAACTTTAGGCACCAATAGCAAGACGTGCAGCTATTAAAAGAGCATGTAAGATGATTCTCTAAAAATAATTATTTACTGGCCAAAAACGGAAGCATTCCAAAAAATAGACCATTAGACCATTCGACTAGATTTCCAAAAGAGTAATTATAAAGGGTGTCCCAACAAGAACGCAAGATTTAAATTTTAAATAAAACACAGATATTGTTTCTCTGGCTGTATGACATGTGGCGCCGTCTTGTTGAAACCACATGCCTTCCACATTCATTTCTTCAATTCTAGGCACGAAAAAACTGGTTATCATTTCACGATACCGAACACCATTGACTGTTTGCGCTTGACATGCCTCATATTCATAAAAAAAAGGTCCAATGATTCCTCCAGCCCAAAATTCACACCACACAGTGACAAGTTGAGGATGCATTTGCTTCTCGTGAATCACTCGAGGATTTTCCTCACCCCAAATGCGGCAGTTCTGCCTATTAACGAAGCCATCAAGATGGAAATAGGCCTCGTCACTGAAGATGATTTTATCGGCAAAATCAGCATTTTCATGTTGTCTCCCCAATACCCAATTACCGAACTCCCTTCGCTGTCCATGGTCAGCTGGCTTCAGTTCCTGAGCCAATTGAACTTTGTATTCACGAAGATGCAAATCTTTCGTCCAAATTCGCTGCATAGTGGATTTAGAGACACCAATTTGCTGAGCTCGGTGTCGAATTGAGGTGGATGGAGTTTGAGCGACATCATCACGTACAGCTGCGACATTTTCGGTCGATCGACCTGGTCGAGGGCGCGTTGTTGTCTTTACATCACTAACAGACCCAATTTTGGCAAATTTACCCATTAATCTCTTCACAGTTGACTCTTTTGGAGCATCATTGTGACCCCAAATTGATCGCAATTTGCGAACTGTAGCCGCAAAATGTTCACCATTTTGGTAAAACAATTTCACAATGAGAATGCGTTGTTCATTCGTGTAGCGCTCTATTTTTACTAACCTCGTACCTTCTACTAGCAAACAATACCAATTTTTCAAATGTCAAACAATGACACTTCGAATGGCGCCAAATTTAAATCTTGCGTTCTTGTTGGAACACCCTTTATATTATACATTTTAGACGCAGTCTAATTTAAAAGCGTTATGTTGCAAGTTTTAGGGGGTGTGTTCATAGAATACTCAACGAGACAAAGGAATCAGTGGCAGAAACAATTTATTTTATACGAAATTTGACATAGGTCACGAATTTAGACAAATATGCTTTTGGTCTTCTAAAGTTAGAAACCTTCTTATTTGGTAACGAAAATGTCACAATAAATAAAGGCGATGCACTAGCAATGAGACTTTTATGTGGGGAGCTCAGAGAACGTATTTACCCAACCATCAGTAATCCACACACATCGTCGTGGGAAATGAGAAATGATCGTTGCCTCCCTGTCCATCAGAAGTGAATAACAGCATGTGCAACCACGCACGAAAAATAGCCTAAGTATGTGGAATTCTATGAGGGTTGGACAATATGTTGGCCTTCGCAACAAATTTTCAAATAATCGCCTTTTAAAAAAAATCATTAAAATATAAAAATGCCCGTAACTCCAATCTTGGAAATAGCATAAAAAATTCGCTAAAATAAGAAAAACCCGCTAAAATTTAAATACGGCTAAATAAAGTGAATCTTCCTATTGCACAAATGACGTTATAAATAACCACAAGGTGAAAAAATCGCCAATTTAGAAAACCGCCAAAATTCTAACATGACTACAACTCGGAAACGGATCAAGCAGTAATGAAAATAACACACTTTTTAACCTCAAAGTTCACGAGAAAATAACCTCAAAATAATTCAAACGTAACTACAACTCGGAAACGGAACAACCAATCGTGAAAACCGACTTTTGCAGTGCTTGAGCAAAATGTGAGACAATTTCTTTTCCTGGCACTATACGAAGGCTAACATATCATTCAAGCCCTTTAGAATAACGCAAAATGAGGTATTTTTGCGATTGGATGCTTCGTTTTCCAGATATAGGGATTTTTCTGATTTTTCATTCTTTAAAGCAAAAATGTGCAAGTGATATCCACGTTTCACGTTACTTATGAGAACGTTTTAACTGGCGAGGTTAATTACACACGGCGACAGTTCATTACTCATTGGTAGTGTGTAATGTGTGGACGTCCGTTATAGATTGACCTTAAGTGGTGAGTTGTGATTGTGGATAGTGCGTACATACCGTCACTCATTTCTCATTGGTGGTGTGTAAGCGGTCGTTTCTCATTTCCCTTGAAGAAGTGTGTCTGTGTCTTGTCACAAAATGCGTACTCTGGCCTTGCTCACAGCTGCATTATAGCATGTCGAAGACCAGGCTCAAGGTTCATTCTAAATAGCTCGTGCCCATGCTCGTTCGACGACATCCAGCTAAAAAACTGACACGCGTGCTGGCTCACAAGCCAGTTCTTTCCAAAAAAAAACTCCGATTTTGTATTATTTTTGTAAAGAGCGGGATAGTGAGGTTGTTCGTGAACGAGCTTATGAACCAAGTACCTGATCTTGAGTACCCAGAGTCGACTCATGAATCAACTCTATTAAGAAAAAAAAAACAATAATAACTTTACGTTTATTATTTGTGATTTCTTTTAACGTTCTCACAATTTACGGAAAAGATATCTGTATCCGGCTGGAGGATATTTTCGAGAAACGTGCTGGCTGGGAGAGTGATGAACGTGATACGAAAAGTGCGAACCTGCTACAACTGTCATAAAGAAAGGCATACATTCTGATGTGAATTTGTAGTTGGCAAGAGACAGACGAAATTCGGCAGAAGGTTAAAAAAAAACAATGAGACTAACGATACATTTTATGAGTGTCTACAAAAAATACACGACTGTTGCACTTGCTATGACATTAATATCGTTATGGGAGATTATAAAGATAAAAAGGGAATTGAACGCAACCTTAGTCCAACAGTTAGAAAATTCAGACTGCATTGCAATCGGGTGCTGCAGACCCATAAGAGTAGCAGAGGTGGTAAGACAGATATCAGCTCTGCCAATGAAGATTGTATTGCACACTATTATTACCAATTTTATATCTTCTGGGCTAAAGGGCTAACAGTTACGGTAGATTACTCCCAAAATTTTCGGTTCCTTGATAGTACAAGTTAACTTGACTACCCCAACGGGGCAATCGCATTCTAATATGTCCAGTGTGATTACCAGACCGTGGGTAAGGCCTTCACAGCGAGATTCACGTAAAACCGCCCACGGACTCTGCATAGCAACGAGGAACATGATAGTGTATGGAAAAAGATTTCAACAAAAAATATCCACAAGGCAAACTGGCTGTCACCTGATCACGTCGATTGCGGTATACAACTGCCTTCCATTTATTATCAGCTTATAAATTTGGTTTCTATTATTATGATCAGGTGCATCAAAATACAAAATTCGGCTGGAAAGAGCGGGTTTTTTGAAGTTTTGGAATTGCAGAAGAAGCGCACTAGATCAAACTGCTTCGAATTAATTCTTATTTGAGTGCATAATAGATGATAATTTCTATTGTATTCACCATCTGACCAAAAAAGCAAAAATTCACCGGTCGTTTCCATTCTCAATATACGATGGATGGCAACCCCGTTTAAAAGGGGCTTGTGGCAAAGGAGTTCAGACGCCTTCCCGACATCATAATCCAAAAATCATAATCTTTATAAATTTTGGAGTTATTATTAATTCCTGGCGGGTTTCCCTTCTTCTTTTGTTTTTACTTTTATGGTTTCTTTGCCAGTACATTTTGGCCAAAAAAGTACCCTAAACTGATTATTCAAAAAGACCACCTGAAGAGATTGTCAAAATTTTATTATCTTTAAGTTGACACATGTGTCCTCTATACTGATGCGGTGTTTGAGCGCCATCTATGATTTAGTTTGTTTATCATTCCCGATTTTGTCAGTTGAACTCAAGAGTATTTTGCGATTTTCTCAATGCATAAATATAACGAGCATAGTATTTATTGAAAATTTGGTACTGCAAATGGAATTATATGTCCCCAACCAAAAAGTATTGATTATAAATATATCGAACAAAGTATTTATTGCAAATTTTACATTGAAAATCGTTGCGTGTCCCCAATTACGGAAAATATTACATAAGACTTACAGTGAATTTACTTTATCAGAAAAAAAGTGTATATGAGTTATACAGAACATTCAAAACGGATGAGATATGGTGGATGATTGCCTAGCCCTGGTCGACCGTCAATGTCTTCAATTGAAGTTAACATTGATAAAGTGAAGACAATGGTGATTGACATTTGTTATTTAAGTTTGAAAGAAATAAACACTGAAATTTCTTTGTCTCGTTTATTGATTCGTACGATTTTACACGATTGTTTGAATATGAAGCGCTTTGCTGCTCGATTAGTTTCGAAAGGCCTGAATTTTCTTCAAAAACTAAATCGGTTTAAGGTCTCTGAAGACCTGCTAGAGTAAATCAATTCCAATCCTACGTTCACAAAATGCATTATAACTGGTGATAAGACCCGGGTTTACGAGTTTAATATGCAAACCAGTCAACAAGCTTCGGAATATTGCCTTCCAGCTGAGCCGTAACCGAAGAAACCAAGTAAAAATCGATTAAGATCAAAGAAATATTGACGGCTTTCTTTGACTATCGCGATGTGGTGCACTCGGAATTCATGCCAGTGGGTCAGACGATAAATGAAAAAAATTATTTAAGAGTTATGCGACGTTTGAGAAAGCAAATTAATCAGAAAAGCCCTGTTTTGCGGAGAGAAAACTAGATGTTGCGCCTCGATAACGCGCCATCTTACAAGGATATCATTGAAGTAAACGATTTTCTGACCAAAAACTCAACAAATACCATCGAACAACCACCGCATTCATTTAATAAGTTTCTGGCTGACTTTTTTCTCTTTCTAATCCTAAGTTATTACTGTGAGGCACCCCTTTTCAGTCCGTGAAAGACATAAAATATAATTTGGGATGGAAACTGAAGATTTTTTTCCGGAAAATGCGTTTAATAGATGTTATGAGGGTTAAATATTTCGTTGGCAGAATAATCCAAATAATACGGAAGAGGACTACTTTGAAGGCAATAAAATAAATTTAAATAAAAATAATAAATATTCTGTATTTTGCTAGTAAATTCCCCGTACCTTTTTCAAAAGAATGTATATCTGGCGGTGTGGTGGACGAGGATCTAGCTCACGTCAGCCGCAGCATTTGGAAAGTATTATGAAGAAGCGTTGACCAATTTCATTCTTCCCAGTATCCAAAGAAATAGATCTTTAGCAAAAAAAAAATTGGAATATAACAAACGGCTGCTAATTTTATAACCATTTTAAGCCGCCGTAATTTTTAAGCTGAACTTTAAAAGAACCATTTTTATAATAATAATATGTTGGAATTTCAAAAGTACCTCTTAGCACATTAAAGCGTAGTAACAAAATTTGTTTTAGTAAAATTGGAAAGTTTGTTTGAAATATCCCCACATATCCTCTACAGATACTTGAAATGGACTTTCTCAATGCCAAAATTGATGTTAATACTGATCTATCGTTTCAACTTTAGTGTATAAATTATGGCGACTTACAATAAGTCTCGAAGGGAATCCCATTTCTCAATATTTCGCAGCCTTACAAGACGAAAGCCAATTTTTACTGTAGAAAGCGAGAAGGGTTTACTATAAGCCATAGCAAAAATATCATGTCTACTTAAAAATACAATATGATACAAACCTGACACAGGTTATGCCAAAATATATTTCGTTTCCAGCTGCAGGACATCACGTTTTCCTTGCAGACTTTCAACAAACATTAGCCTTTTTGTCGAAAGCACAAAAAAAAAATACCACGCAAATTGAAATGTTATTAAGTTCTTAATATATAAATCCATTTGTAAATTTCTCGCTCAAACATCTTCATATGAAATTGTATCCGTTCGTTTGCCCTTTTATTTTTCATTATCCTGCAAACAAAAATAGACAAGCCAACAATATCCTTTTCTTTTTAAAACACACGAAATGGATGATGAAGTCCACAAAAAAACGAACAAAATAATCATAGAACATGTCTTGAAGTTCTCTTTTCTCTGGTTGTTGTTGCTGTTTGTCAAAGGAAAGTCGTCCTTGCGAAGAAATGAAAAGTCAAAGTAGTATTGAGTCACTCGTCCCCTGATGAGACACTTTTGTTTGATAAGTAAACGAATGTCAGACATCACGTACGATATCTACTATGTTACTTTGTGGTTGAGCAAAGAATGCTGGGTTTGTTTTCGAACTTTGTTATTTTTCCCCGTCTCTCTCTCTCTCGCTCTCTATCTCTCTCACCCGCTCTTTAAAACGCATTAGACAGAGGCTAAGAGAATGGTAGGGGCAAATTGAGGTTACGCAAAGAAAGTTTGATAATATCCAATAGAGACGGCTGCAAAAAAGTATTGAGTGGTTGTGGTTTTAACACGCACGCCTATTCTATTAAATTTGTGAAGATCTATCGCATTTCTTTTCTGGAGAAAAAAATTTTCACTTTGCCTTAATCCTTTTATTAAGGACTACGACCATATTTCGTGTTGTCTGTCGCATATTGAAATGTCAATATTGGCAACCACATTACAAAATATACCACATTCGAGAGTAAACAAAAAATGAAATTCCTTCTACACAGACAATAAATACGATGGTTTATTAATGTTTTACACACATGAGAACGTCTCGTATATTCGTATTCCGTGCAAATATTGAGTCTTCCTCTAAACTGACAGAGTTATCTCTGTGTAGTCTGTAGACTGACAGCTAAGAAGATTGCTGAGTGCTGTAAAACAGGATTGGTATTTAGCAAACAATAACAACAAGACTGCAGTTTGATGAAAAGCTACTAAACATTTTTAAACAAAAAATAAATTGAAATTAAGCTGATGGATATCATTGGTGACTGTCAAGTAGAATTGGTAACGCAAGAAGAACAAATTGTTATTCCCATTCCTTTAGACGGATATCATTGGGATGATTTTGTAAAAATGTAGTTTTAGATTCATTGAGCGGCGACCTTTATGATTAACTGTTTGAAAATTCTAATACAAGAGTGGTCCCAAAACCAGCCAAACAGACGTAGTTTAAAAAAAAATTATATTGTTGAAAAGTGACAACCTTATAAAAGGCATGTTTTAAGATTCAAGGCGCCACGTTGTTTAGTATTTTTATTTGAGTCATCAAAAGTAAACGATCTCGGTGAATTTGTAAGCGAAGAAAAAAATTGGTCACAATTACGTAATTCAATATTTCTATCTGAAAGGTCTCAGTCCAACCAATATTAAAGCCGAGCGCTAGATTGTACTCTGGAGGAGTCTGCTCCTTCGTTTACGACTGTAAAAGATTGGGTAGCAGAGTTTAAACAAGGCCGTACGAGCTGCCAAGACGAACCGAACGAACCGTAATGATCGACCAATTGAGGTGTTCACGCCAGACACGGTTAAGAAAATTCACAAAATGGTATTGGATGGTTGTAAGCTGAGGATGCGTGAGCTAGCTGAAATGATAGGTATTTCAAAAAGTGTTATACATCGTATATTGACCAAAGATTTGAATATGAGAATGCTGTGCGCAAAATGGGTGTCGCGCTTGCTTTCAGTAGAGGAAAACAACGTCGTGAAAATGTTTCAGTAGAGTGTTTGGCGATGTTCCACTGTAATAAAGCCGAATTTTTGAGTCGATTTATAACTGTGGATAAGACATGGGTCTATTATGTCACACCTGAGACAAAGGAACAGTCAAAGCAGTGGGCTAAAATGAGAGAGTCATGTCCAATGAAGGCGAAGATGGTTCCATCTGCGGGTAAGGCCATGGCGTCTGTTTTTTAAGATGCGCATGGAATTATTTTTGTTTATTATCTTTAGAAGGAAAAACTATCAACGGCGAATTTTATGCTAATTTATTGCAGCGTTTAGGCGATGAAATTATGGAAGAAGATCGCACTTGGCGTAGTTTCATCAAGACAATGCTCCAGCTCACACATTCACTATTGCGAAGGCCAAAATTAAGGAATTAAAGTTCGAATTGCTTCATCACATACCTTATTCGTCAGATTTAGCTCCCACGGACTATGTTTTTTATTTCCAAACTTGAAAAAATTGTGTATGCTTCGGCAGAAACGGGTTCAATTCTGACATATAGGTATATTTACCTCAAGAGATTTATAAAAGTATAAAAAAAAGCGGGGATTAGCATTCGTTTCCAGAGTTTATTTATAAGATTATACCTTACAGAAAATAAAGACTTCTGAGTAAAGTCAAACTCGTCTTACACGTATGGGGGGAGTATCAGAACTGACTTGAGCAAATCAATTAAATTCTCTAATAGCTCAGTCGACTTAAATTTTACTCTAAAGCACTCAATCTCATTACAATTGAGAACTTTACATGTAAACGTCTCAATTGCAGTGGATATGATAAATTTAGGATTTATATCTTAGAATTTGCAAACGTGGGTTCTGGGTATAAACAAATTGAAATGGTAAAAGATTTACCAACAACGAAGACATGGAGTCTGCGGTTGATGGCTATTTTAAGGAGTTTGATTGTTCTTACTATAAACAGGGTATAGCAGCTATTGATTATCGCTGGAAAAAGTGTATTGAGCTAGGAGGAAATTATGTTGAAAAATTAAGAAAATTCTTGCCCAACTTTTGTGTGTCTTCTTTGTTAGGTCGGCTGCTGCATTTTCTGTGTGTCACCAACTATTTCGCACCATTTTACAGGATTGTTTGGATATGAAATGTGTTACCACTCTATTAGTTTCAACATGCCTAAATTTTCTTCAAACCCGTAGTTGCGAACACATATCACAAAGGATCTACACCGACCCAAATTCATAAAACGCATTGTAACGGCTGATGAGACATTGACTTACGAGTTTGACATGCAATCCATTAAGCAAGCTCCGAAATGGCGTCTTCCAACTGAACCGAAACTGAAAAAAAAACTACGTTAATGTCGATCAAAAGTAATGGTAATGTCGACTGTTTTCTTCAATTATCGCGGTGATGTGCACTCGGAGTTCTTGCCAGAAGGTGAGACGGTAGTTAAAGAATATTATTTAGGGTTTGTGAGGCGTTTGGGAAAGCAAATTCGTTGGGAAATCTAAATTGTGGGTATAAAACTTAGCAAACGACTACGCAATGATATAATTGTTGACGAATTTCTGGCCAAAAACTCAACAGATATGAAATATGGCTTCTTTCTCTTTCCAAAACTCAAATTCCTTTTTTTGTGGCATCCATTTCCAGTCGATACAAGACGTAAAAGACCACTCGCAATGACACCCTTAGTCTTTTTCGGCAAATGCATTTGAAAAATGTTTCGGTGATTGGAAGCATAAGTGTACTATTTGTAAAGAAGTCTACTTTGAAGGCGATATAATAGATTTGAATTAATACTCGTAACAAATATTTTGCGTTTTATTTTTGCAGATTGCATTTCTAGCACTTTTCTTTTTCACTGTGTTTTTTTTAGCTCCATCAGCTATTTTCGGTCTGTGCGTAAAAATGTGGAATCATGTTCGTAGTTGGACATTGCTAAATCAAGATGGAAATTGATTTTTCTGTTATTCTTTTAGTGGTTTCAAACCGTCGGTCTGGCAGGGCTGTTAGTTGTTAAATACCTGTCATCTGAAGTGTTATTTATTTAGTAAAATGTTTGCCATTTACGAATATGGATCGTTTAACAACCGAAGACGTTTAAAAGTAGTTAAAAAGACTACAACAGTGGCGACGTACACATATGATTAAAATAATAAGTTCAACCTTCGGCTCGTAGACGAAAATTTATTTAAATTAAAAGAAAAACAAATACTAATTTGTTTTGTTATAACATTAGAAGTAAAATAAATATAAGAAAAATAACAAAAGAGAGAAATTAAATTCAGTATTTTTCAAAAAGTTAGAAATTAATCAAAAAACATTCGACAAAAAATAAGTACATTTAGTTAAAATAAGCAAAAAAGTAAAAAAAATCAAGTTTTTTTCTGCTAAATTGGCGGAGTTTCGTTAAAAGTCGGTAAATCCACCTTTATTTTCAATTATTTTGTTGACTCTTTTTGGCATGCTGGCAATAAGCTTCCTGCAGGTTTCTCTTGGAATTTCATACCAAGTTTTTTGAACAAAATTCCATAACTGATCCTTATTTTTAAGAGAGAGATTTTCGATTGGATTTAAATCCGGAAATTGACTTGGCCAGTGGGACAACATTATTATCTTTGAATCAATCCTTCATCAAAGTATGCTTCGGATCATTATCCTGCTGGAATGTCCATCTAAGAGGCATACTTTCCACAGCATAGTTCAACATCGTATTTTCCAAGATATCCTTGTAAAGGAATCTGGTCATAGTGTCGGTAATTCGATGTATCGGACCGACACCATACTACGAGAAACAACCCCAGACCATAATATTAGCGCCCTCGTACTTGACTGTCTTCTTTGTAAAGCGAACATGGAATTCCTTACCGTTAAGGCGTCGAACATTCCGGGCACAGTCCTTTCCAAATACATTAATTTTTGTTTCATCGCTCCTCAAAATGGTTCGTCATTTTTCTTCACCGTTTCCTCCGGACCAATTGGAATGACTTTTTGCTAACGCCAATCTAGCCTTTAATTTTTTTATATCTAAGCAAAGGAACTCTTCTGGCTATCCGTCCTGGTAAATGTGTTTTTGGTGGTTTACGACGAACCGTTCGCGATGAAATTACATTTCCAATTTCCAATTGAAAGAAATCGCTGTTAAAGACACAAACGGATCCTTCTTCGCAAGTGTTACTAAACGGATATCTGTTGTTTTTAAATTTTTTTTGGGTCTTCCGCGAGTTTCGACGGGCTTTCTATGCTTTAAAGCATTTTGTACAAAATATAGCGACCGATTCATAGTTTCTGCTACAGTAACTAAAATTAAACATAAACCAAAAATAAGCAGGTGTACTTATTTTTTCGAGCATATGTGTAGGCTTTCAATTGAATAACATTTTCTTCAGGGATGAAGCTCATTTCTCACTTGGTAGTTACGCCCACAAGCAAAATTGTGGCATGTGGGGCTCAGAGAACTCAGAAGTGATTGTAGAACAGCCATTGCATCTGGAAAAAGTTGCTGTTTGGTCCGCATTATGGTCTGAAGGTGTCATTGGGCCGCGTTTTTTCGAAAACTGCCTCAAAAGGATCCATTGCTACAACCAATCCAGAGGCGTTCATTTCAATGGCATTGTATTTTGTACATTATGGCCCAAACGTTATAATGAAATAAAAGTTTCATCATAGGTGTGTTTTATTTAACTTTACTTGAAAACGAAAAATGGACTAAATTAATTTAATGTTTTTGTGACTGACTACAAGAAGACCGTTCACATTTGTTTTGACCCGGCAAAATTGAAGTAAAGTTTCGTTTACTACTTCAAAATTCGCTCGCAGAATTAACTTACCTTTTTGAGTTTTACTCTCCCTTTTTTGGTTTATGCAATCCTATTATCAGTATACAAAATTCTGGTTGTATCACTGAGATCCTTGCTCCTTCTTAGATAGTTATCACACACCGCTTAGGTTTATAAACTTTTGCATGCACATTCAATTCACTTTATCGACCGCAATATCGGTCTATAACGATTATTTAACATTTCGCAACACTTGCTGAGATGAAGATAAAATAAAAGTTCGATTTCGTAATTATACTGAGAGGGTGGCTTCACCTCAGGCAAATAGGAATTGTATATCAATACATTGAACATATTTCTTCGTACCCCTCTGCATCCCCATGTGAACTTTTATGGCAGCGATTTGCACATTTAGCTTGTAGCAGAACATAAAGATATTTATGTTCATTTGCAGTTTCTTGCTTTTTAAATAAGGCATAATTGTTGTGGGGCGGAAGCATGAGGAGCGTGTTAGTGATTATCACACCGTCTGGATACACCAACGGATGCTAAGAAAGTCAAGCAAATGTTGGTGATGTCTGTCTGCATTTCACTGTCTGCATACCAATATCAGTGATTCCGTCTGTCTGTCTGTCTATCCGTTTTTCCTTAACTTAACTTTAACTTTACAATCTTTGATTTCAACTTATGTCTATGCGATTTTGTTTTTTTTTTCTTTCATTCATTGGCAAAACTTACCCATGATTATGGCAGCCAGTAAGTAAATCTTACTGATGATATCGATGATAATCACGTTGATGATGGTGTGATGATGACGACGATAGCGATGACGATGACGATGACTGCTGAGTTTGCCATTTTTGCGCTTCAGTTTCTCTTTTTACTCCTTCCTTCGTTTAGTGCCAACACAATTTTTTAGAACTTCCGCATCCGTTTTAATAAATTGTTGCTTATGATTGCCTTCATTTGTAGTTATTGAAGCCAAAGTGAAGAGAAAAGTAAATCGTTGCCAGCAAAAAAAAGCAAAAAAAAAAATTAAACAACTTTGTGATTCCTTGTGGGTTTTTGCCTTCCATCACATCATAGCCAACTTTATTGGGATTGTCCTACTCTACAGGAGTGTCAGCCAGTGCATAAGATGAGCTGTTGTCATACCTTGGGAGTTCAGAGGTGAAACATAAAGGAAAATGGATATGTCATACCATGAAAAACAGTTTGAACAGTCTGCAATGGATGCCATCATTGCACTTTCTGCAAATGCTTCCCCTCTATGGAATTTTCAATGATTTTTATTCATTTCACAATTTCTAGTCATCATCCTGATTATTTTGAACAGCGCAACGTATAAAAAGTGATTTTATATCGAACCATAATCATTTCATCCATAGTTATAACCAACATCCAGCAACCCTGTCATTCAAACTTTTCTCCATCCCTTTATAAGTCCTGGCAAAGGCATTATCATCATCATCATCATCATCCTACACTCGCTGTCCTTTTCCTTTCCTTTTTTTTTTATTCCATCTTCGCCACAAAAATCATCATTCGTGCACGCTGTGCCTTACTACTATTCTTCATGTAGAGCACAGATGTAATTGAAATTATTCCATGTGGAATTTTTATTGAATATTTCGTTTTAGATTTGATCGGAATTTTAAAATTGGCAGCAACCGATTTCTTTCCATTGGCATCGCATTGGCCAACATCATTATCATCGTCCACATCCTCCTCCTCCAGTGTGTCAGTAAATCCATAAAATCTGAAAATAGTTGAAAACATCATCGGAGCAGATTAAGGTTTGGTTTACCGTGGCGTTGATGATGGTAATAAAATCATTTTTTTTTTGTAATTGCAAATAAAATAAATGTGAAAATCGTTAAAATGAGTTTTTGTAGAAATTGATAGCAAAATGAAAACGTTTAAATGTTAACCGAATTGATGATGCAGGAAATATGCCAAGGCTAAGGAGAACATTTAATGGTTGCTCAGCTATTAAAATTCATTAAATAAATTTATACTAAAAATAGAAAATATCAGGAAACGAAAATAACTGTTATTGATGGAATATTGAATTGAAAAAAAATTGCAAATACTTTAAGCGCACCAAAGTATTGGTTATGACAAAGCAAAACAAATAAAAGACTGGTCCACAAATTTGGGGGGGAAAAAACTGACTGCAGAAACGAAGCTTGTTTTATAAACAATCTGAGTGCGCTGAATTCGAATCCGGCATACAAATTTGGCTATCACGTTTTGTTCATTTTATATCGCATGCTGACAATACTGTGTAGTATATGAGTGTAATTTCTCTAAGTGTATATACTAGAAAGATCATCAAAACCGCTCCCAGAACATTCAAGTATGATATATGTAATCTCTTTTCCTCTTTATTTGTGGGTGGGACTTTTCTAGAATAACGTTTATGACAGTAAGTTATGTTTGTTCCTCTCACTCCCATTATATAGTCTATTGTTATCTCCTTTTCACTTGTTATGTAAACAAGAACATTCTAGAATTAGGTCTATGATAAACAACACTATTCTGTAAATATGTTTGTCCTTGTTGCACCCATTATGTAAATATGTGTTCTCTCTGAAATATCGTAGCATATTCTAGAATAAGTCATTTTAGTATAAATAAAGCAACTTTGTACGTTTGAAGGAATTAATAAAGTTGACGTTGATGTGGAAATACGTTCCACGATATCAAAACTGTAAAAGTCAATACTGACACTACAATTCCACAATTATTAATTTGACAGAAGTCCACATTCATTCTAAATCTTCATGATAATAGCGTTTAAGCATTTCAGGGAGATGGTGGGCTACTGATTTAAACTATTTTTACTTTGTGTGTGGCGAATATTTGGTTGGAAAAAAGGATATGCAATATCAGAATCACTAAAATATGCTTATTTACATTATTTTGGTTTTGATGTCAGAAACTTAAACAAACCGTGGACACCGACAATGTTTTGCAATAGTTGCAGAACTGTTTTATGCAAATGGTCAAATGGCAAGAAGATCTATTTTGATTTTTTAATTCCAATACTTTGGAGAGAGAGTCAAGTAACCACCAAACCGATTGTTATTTTTGTTTAACAAAAGTTGCTGGATTCAATATGAGAAATCAGAAAAATATTACTTACACGAATGCCCCAGCAGTTTCCAAACCAGACCTAACCAAACTAGACTACTAAATAGTTCATTACCAGTCATTTCCAGTACTGCGAGCAGTGAGTCCGAAACATCTTTCACCCGCAGTGGTAGTTTGTATCAGGCTGACGGTGAACGCCATTTAGTGACTCAAGCTGAGCTGAATGATCCAATTCGGGATTTACATTTAGCGAAGCAAGACGCAGAATTTCTAGCTCCGCGCATGCAGCAGTGGAAACATCTTGCAGTTGGGACAAAAGTAGCAATCTATAGAGATAGAATTGGCTGAGAATTGGCTCCATATTTTGAAAAGAAACACTCTATTCTATGCTGTACTGATGTTGATGGTTTATTTTAAAAAATGAACCAGCCATATGACAAAACTGAGTGGAGATTATTTATTGATGGCTCTGAGTACAGTTTAAAGGCTCTTCTTTCGCATAATGGGAATGAAAAACCATCCATACCAATTGCTCATACCGTTAATACAAAGGAAAAGTAGGAATCAATGATAGAGATTTTGACATTTGGTCTTTTTAAGAACTTTGTCAAGGCTCTGGACAAAGATGGTGTAGCATTTGAATATTTGTTAGCGGTTTTTCCTAAAACTTCATATGAAACATCAACATCGTCTGAAAACGGCTGGCTCGAAGTGGTAATTTGGGTTTTGAAAGCAGAAAACAAAAAATCAGCCAGAGCCATATTAGATGAATATGGTGGTTGTTCAATGATATTTGTTAAGCTTTAGCCAGAAATTTATTCAAAATTATAGTCTTGTGAAACGATGCGTTTCCGTGCGGCAAATTCGTGAGCTTTCTTTCCACAAATCTAACTCTTTTTTTATAAATTCAACCTCTCAAATGCCGTACAAAGCCCATATAATGTTCTTTATTTGCCGTCTGAACTCCCGACAAGATTTTCGATTGCGTAACACTGCGATAATCAGTGAAAACAGTCAAAATAACCTTGCCTATTAATCGATTTCGAAATAGTTTTTTTTATAATTGTTTCGGTTCAATTTAAAGACGCCATACCAAAGTTTGTTGAATAGTTTGTCTGTCAAATTCATTAGCTCATAATCACTTAAAATGCGTTCTCATCACCAGTTATAATACGTTTTATGAATATGAATTTGAAATGTACCTGTACTAGCATGTCTTCATTGACCTTTACATGATTGAGTTTTTGAAGAAAATTTAGTTTTTTTGGAACTCTTTTTATAGACAAACCATTTGTGAGAAATAGTATGGATTAATTCATGAGACACAGAAAGTTCACCGACTATCTCTTTCAAATTTAAATGACGACTTTCAGTCAGCATTTCTTTCATTTCATTAAGGATATAAACTTCAGTAGAGGACGTTGATGGCCGGCCAGAGCAAGACACATCTTCCACCATAGCTCGACCGTTTTAGAATGCATTTGAAATGTACCTGTACTAGCATGTCTTCATTGACCTTTACATGATAGAGTTTTTGAAGAAAATTCGAGTTTTTCGAAATTAGTCAAGCGGTAACTCTTTTTATAGACAAACCATTTGTGAGAAATAGTATGGATTAATTCATGAGACACAGAAAGTTCTCAAATTTAAATGACCACTTTCAGTCAGCATTTCTTTCATTTCATTTAGGATATTAACTGCAGTGGAGGACGTTGATGGCCGGCCAGAGCGAGACACATCTTCCACCATCGCTTGACCGCTTTAGAATGCATCGTACAAGACTAGTTCTTTATTCAGAATTATTGTGCTTTATAAATATCGCAAAACACACTTGAAATGAATTGTCAGAAAATACCACTCTAACCAAACTCAAATTTCGCGTCAGCATTGAGAGCAGTGGTGTCAATTTAGTGGGCCAAAAAATTTTTATAGCCTTTTTAAGCGGGCTCTTTAAATGTCAATTTCTGTTTTTTTTTGACAGAATGTATATCTCTTAATATGAATATACACAATAGTATCGGTTTTTTCGGTTCCACAGTCCTTAAAAAGCCCTATTAAAATTCTTCTAAATCAATTCTAGGTCTAACTAATGAAAATAGCTTTCATTTGAATATACTCACAAAGATTATTTTCAGCTGTATAACTTTTCAATTATTTTATATATTTTCCATATTTCAAATCTACTACTTCCCAAAAAATGCAAAATTAAAATTCTTCTCCTGCTTTGCATTTTTTACGTTTTCCTTAAAATTGTTTCCGTTTTTTCTACATTTCCCATTTCCTTTGGAAATCCGAATTTATTTTTTTGTGTTGAGTTATCATTCCCTTCATTCCATGCGTTATAACGTGTAAATGAAGCTTTTGTAATCATAACGAAACATGTTTGGAATATTTGATGAATATGAAATAAAGCCAAACAAACTACAAGACGGCATATTCATGAAATAAGCAACAACAACATCTAACATCAGAAAAGAGCAACAAGGATACATTTGAAAAGGCAAGGGGCGAATTCAGTGACACTCTTGAAAAGGGTAAAACTAATCTTAAACAGAAAATTATGCTGGTATTCTCCTCGTTACAGCTTTGGATAATCCAAAACCACTGGATCGGTAGTTCAAATGATAGTTGTAGTTTTCTTTTTAGAAAAAAAATTAAAATCTATTGTATATTAAAGAAAAATGTCTTATTTTTTGATAATTTCAATCGTCCTTCATATCAAATGAGTTTAAAACTATCTAATTAATCACAATTTAATTTTTGCAGGTTCTCAGGACAAATGTTTCAGACATAAAAGGAAATCTTTTGGTAAGTTTAAATTTGTAAACTTCACAAAATACATAAAATTTTATAAATTTTGTAAGTTTTATAATTTAAAATTTTAATAAATATCAAATTCTATATATGTATACTCAAAAAATTAAAAAAAAAAATATTCAATGCACAAATTGTATAAAACTAAAATTTATAAGTTGTTTGTAAGTTTTATAATTCAAAACTGTACAAATATCAAATTCTATACATTTAAATAATAAAAAAAAATAATTCATTGGTTATATAAAATGTATAGAATTTATAAAATGTATGTAATTTTGTGGAAGTTATGGGCCGGAACTAGGAATATTTTCAAAAATTCATTTGTTAAAATTATTAAAATTTAGAGCTTTTAAATTGTAAATCAAAATTTTGAAAAATTTACAAATTTTATAAATTTTTATTTAAAAATTCTACAAATTGTGAAGATTTTTAAAAGTTTCGAAAATTTATAGAATTTTTCGTAACTTACAAAATTTATAAAATTTTGAAAAATTTATAAAATATTATCAAAGTTTTGAAAATTTAATAATTTATGGAAATTTGTAAAAAATTTGTACAAATTTTGGAAATTCTAAATTTTTTTATTTTCAATTCAAAATTTTCATTCATAAATCAAAATTTTGAAAAATTTAAAAATTTTATATATTTTAATTTATAGATTTTAATTTTATAAATAATGGAAATTTCTAAAAAAAAATTTACACATTTTCGAATTCCTAAATTTTTTTATATTCAATTCAAAATTTTAAAAATGTTCATTCATAAATCAAAATTTTGAAAAACTTAAAAATGTTATATATTTTAATTTATAGATTTTAATTTTACAAGTAATGGAAATTTCTTATAAAATTTTTACACATTTTGGAATTTCTATTTCAATATTTTAAAAAATTTTCAAATTAAAACTTTTAAAATTTTACAAATTTTTAAAAAATATTTAGAAATTTATAAAATTTATGAAATTTTCAAAATCTTTAAATATTTTAAATATACAAAATTTATATAATTAATATAGTGTACAAAAAACAATATAAAATTTATGTAGCTACAAAACAATTTATAAATTATAATTTTTATGTTATGAAAATGTTATAAATTTTCATTCAATTTAAACTTTAAAGATTGTAAACACTTCTAATTTATAGAATTTGTAATATCTACAAATATATAAAAAAATTAAAAATGTAGGTTTTTTTAAACTTTCAATTGGATAAAACGAATCAGATTTACGAACAAAATCTCTAAATCAAAGTTTTGACAAATTTGAAAGTTTCACAGATTTTAATTTAACCATTTTATAAGTTGTAAAAAATTTTCAAAGTTTCGAAAATTTATAGAATTTTTCATAATTTACAAAACTTTTAAAATTTTGAAAAATTTATAAAATTTTATCAAAATTTTAAAAATTTTATAAATAATGGAAATTTTTAAAAAAAATTTACACAATTTGGAATTTCTAATTTTTTTATAAGTTTTCAAATTAAAATTTTAAATTTTACAAATTTTTAAAAAATATTTCGAAATTTATAAAATTTTCAAAATCTTTAAATACTTTAAATATACAAAATTTATATTAATAGTATAATGTACAAAAAACAATATAAAATTTATGTATATAACTATAAAATAATTTATAAATTATAATTTGTATGTTATGAAAATGTTATAAATTTTTTAAACTTTAAAGATTGTAAACACTTCTAATTTACATAGTTTATAATATCTACAAATATATTCCAATTCCAAAATCTTGAAAACTCATGTAATTCATTAAAAAAAGATGTACGCTTAAACTTCATTTACAATTTATAATTTGTATAAATTATATCAATTTTATAAGTGGCATAAATTTTGTAAAAATTATAAATCAATTTTTTTAATTTATAAAATTTTGCTCACTATATCAGAAAAGTACCGGGTATTGGTCATTTAAACAAACTCTTGCAGGGGGTTGTCAAAATGTTTTTTCCCTAAATTAGCCTTCTGCCACTTAGTTTGTTTTCAGTTCTCGATTTTATCAGCTCATATCATGTGTGTTTTGCGATTTTTATAATGGATGAAAATACCATTTTATACGCCAATTTCCAGTATTTTATGGAAATTGACAAAATATATGTAAATTTTTTATAAATATAACATTTTCGAATTACAGAACATATAAAATATTTATTTATAAAATTCCAAAAATTTATAAAATTATAAAATGTGCTCATCCGCAAACCACCATTGCATGTCGTAGAGTTAATCGAAACATAACAACTAAGTAACTTTCCAAAATCCTACAGAAAGTACGAAGAATATTTCTTTTATGAGCCGTATGAAGTCTTTTTGACATGAAATACATTTTTTTTTTCATTCAATAAAAATGTACGTGATAGGAAGAATGTTGTCCTTACTGAAACATGCGAATATGAATCCTTCGTCCTTCGAAAATCATAATAAAATACAGATTGAATATTTTATTCACACGATTCGTTCGAGGAGTTAATTTAAAATAATAAATCGAAAATATTGAGACAGATATTGGCGGATGTTGTCGCATGACGTGTGAAATATTTCCAATTATGAAGGCGTTTGCCACCACAAACGCCCCTGCTTCAGCTGTTCTTTCAATTTAAGGACTAAAAAAAATTGCGTTGTAATATTGACATACATACGCGAGGATGTAATCTGCACAACATTCCGGCAAGCAGACATACATAAATCATTTTTGAAAAGGAAAAATTCCATCGGGCAAATCATGTACCATCATCATGACAATCAGTAGAAATCATTTACATCCTCCCGCGTACACAGTTTTTCTTTTATCATCGTCCTCAAAGCATTTCCTTGAATCCTTACAAGAATACAAGATTCATTATTTGCTTTGTAACGAGAGCAAAAATCTGTGTATCCTTTTCATAAATAACAACTTCACCCACAAATATCCCAACGCCAATTTGAGAATGGCAACATAACCGATTACCATATTCCTCCATTCATTTGCCTTAAGGACGACACCCGCCAGCCGTCGGCAATCTGTTGATATGTGAAGCGGAAAAATCGCGGCTATTCATAAGCACTGCATGGCACAGTGTTGCAAAGTCTGTAGTTATTCAATTATTTCACTTATTCGTACATTGAAATTAAAAAATTAGATACAATTTTTTAAATTCCATAAATTTTATAAAATTAATGAGTGCCATAAATTTTCAATATTTTATTAATATTCAATATTTCATAGATCTAATAAATTTCATAAACTTCTTATATTTAATAAATTTCATAAATTTTATGAATTTCATTCATTTTACAATTTTCATAAAATTCGAAAATCCAACAAATTTCTTAAATTTTATAAAAATTAATACATTTAATAAATTTTATAAATTTCATAAATTTAATAAATTGCTTAAATTTTACAAATTCTATAAATTTTAAAAATTTTGTAAATTTCTAAATTCCATAAATTTCATAAGTTTCACAAATTTCATAAATTTTACAAATTTGTTTTATATTCATAAATTTCACAAATGTTATAAATTTCATAAATTTCACAAATTTGTGAATTTCATAAATTTTATAAATTTCATAAATTTCACAAATTTTATAAATTTCGCAAATGTCAAAGTCCATAAATTCCAAAAATTTCATGAATTTGAAGAACTTTCTATATTTTATACATTTTACAAACTTTATACAGGGTGTCCGTCGGAAAGGTATACTACTTGGTTTGTTTATAATTTTTGATTAAATGACAAAGAAAGGATCTTATAGGTATATTGATAAATATTCGATTTAATGTCGGCAATTATGTATGGAATACAATATCAGATAAATGTCCGCCTCTGTTAGCCTTACAAATGCGATCTCTTCGAGTACATTTTTCACTACACTCTCATACATTTCACGCGGTATTTCGGTAATTTTATCACGAATATTTTTTTTTTTTTTTTTTTTTTTGAGTTGCTCAAGTGTTTCTGTTTTGTTTGCATAAACCTTGCTTTTCAGATATTCCTACAAAAAGAAGTCCGGGGCAGTCAAATCAGACGACCATGGAGGCCAATCAACATCACAACTTCTTAAAATAACTTATTGTGGTAAGAGGTCTCGCCGTAATTCCATTGTAATCCTGGCTGTATGCGATGTGGCCAAAATTGTTCTTTGAAGACAGCAGTAATGTCTGGAGCAGCAGTAATGTTTTCAGCCGATCTCGTGGTCCATGCTTGGGTCTAGCAGCTACAGGCCCTCTTTCTTCGAAATCATTCACTACACTATAAATAGTGCGTCTTGTTGGCACGTTGTTTCTCCTAAAAATTTCACGTAACTTTCTCATCGTCACAGTAATCGATGATTGATGTTGATAAAATGTTTTAAGGTTTAAAACACGTTGGTTTATCGAATATTTTTCCATAATATATTTGCCACGTTTCTACTTCACGACTGCCAAATATGAACTGTCAAGACTAATGTTTATCAAAATGGCGGCAAAAAAACAAAGTAGTATACCTTACCGACGGACACCTTGTACTTTTTATAAATTTCAAAAATTCCACAAATTTCATAAATTACTTAAATTGCATGAATTTCACAAATCCAAAAATTTCACAACTTGAATAAACTTCTTAAAATTCATAAATTGTATAAATTTCATAAATTTTAAAAATCTTATAAATTCCTTGAATTTCATGTTTCATAAATTTTGTAAATTTATAAATTTTATAAGTTTATGTTATAAATTTCTAAATTACATAAATTTCATAAGTTTTATAAATTTTGTAAATTTTATAATTGTATAAATTTTAAAAATTCCATAAATTTCATAAGTTTTAAAAATTTGTAAATTTTATAAATTTTGTAAATTTTATAAATTTTATAAATTTCATAAATTTTATAAATTTCATAATTATTATAAATTTCATAAATTTCATCAATTTTATAAATTTTATAAGTTTTATAAATTTCATAAATCTCATAA
>JAHXMU010000805.1:143093-175341 GCA_019455685.1 Philornis downsi
CATTGCAATTTTTCGCCCGTCATTGTGGTTATATGTCATAGTTTTCCACTTTTCTTGCTATCTAATTCAATGTAGTCGTCTGCATCACACCATAAGTACTTTATTAATGCAATGTGGCCATATGAGGGTTCCTTTATCTTCATGACTAGTGTGGGAGAGGAGGGGAAAGGCAACAGACACTGCATAAGGACCTTAGGGAATTTTGAGGGGTTTCTACAACATATTCACCCTGATATGATGCTTTATGGTAAATTCCTTTATTCGTTTAGAGCGTAAAATATGATGTAATTCATTATTACCGAGCGTCTGATGATGTGACATATCTGTGTACTTTAATCATTTATCATTGTGTCGTTATTTTTCCCACTTCTTTTCAATGTATTTGGCAAGGATATTGCAGACATAATTGTACGTATATGGAAGACTGCATTCCGCACTTACTTATGTATGCTGTGTGAGTATGATACCGCCGACATATAATGATGAATAGTTTTTATTGCTTTTTGTTCCAATTATTCGACAATTTGCTTGAACTTCATAAGAGGTTAGACGAACACATAAGGGCAATGTAATAACCACTACCATGGGATCAAAATTAATACAAAACTTCAATAGGAATTTCATAACCTCAGCCAAACAAAAGCCTAACCAACTATGCTGGTACATTTCGCGGACAAAATGAGCTACAGCACCAAACCAACATGAGGTAATTCTCATTTAGTTGGTGGCTGACTAAATGCTAGAGGCGTTAAAGACCGCTGACGATAACGTGATCGGACCTCACCGGCAAAGATAGACAAAAATCATAGAGAACAGTTTTACAAAAAACGACGATTTAGACAAGACGAAAGTCTATTGTGCGACCTCTTCAAAGCTGCAATTAACACGGCTGCTGCCACTTTTAACAAAAGCCAAATGCCATTTGAGCTCACTGCTGAAGAGAACATAATTGTCAAAAAACGGCGGAATGTTACTGCAACCAACAACAACCACAAAGCACCAAAACAACATGAGATAATTCTCATTTAGTTGGTGGCTGACAAAATGCAAGAGCAGTTAAAGGCCGTTGGCGATAACGTGATCGGACCTCATCGGCAAAGGTAGACAAGAATCATAGCGAGAAATTTTACAAAAAACGAGGATTTAGACAAGACGCAAGCTTATCGTGCGACTTCTTCAACATACCATAGGAGACGATTGTGACGAAAGCTGCAGTTAATATGACTGCTACCACTGGACATCATTGTCAGAAAACGACGAGATGTTACTGCAACCTTCTCAAGCATCAAACAACATGAGATAATACTCATTTAGTTGGTGGCTGACTAAAAACAAGAGCCATTAAAGACGGCTGGCGGTGGCGTGATCGAACCTCTTCGGCAAAGGCAAGAATCATAGCGAGCAATTTTACAAAAAAAAAAAACGAGGATTTAGACAAGACGAGAGCATATCGTGCGACCTTTTCAAAGGTGCAGTTAATACGACTACTACCATTTTTAACAAAAGCCAAATGCCACTTGAGCTCACTGCTGCAGTGGGCATCATAATTAGAAAATGTCGAGATGTTACTGCAACCTTCTCAAGCACCAAAACAACATGAGATAATTCTCATTTACTAAGGACAAAAAGTCAGGATGCTTATCGGGCAAGTCATCTGCTGCAACCGCAACAAAGCTTTTTCCATAATACCTATTAAGATTCCAAGCCTATTCTTCCCAGGAGTGTTAAATGGAACTTCGATCAGTTAAAATGGGATACTAATCCGTTAAAGAGAAATTTGGATGTTGGACTATAAATACGAGTACACAACAGCAAATTTGGAAACAATCTTCAAAACTGACCAATTCTTAAGCGGTCTACTCTGGACTAGAAAAATTATAATCCCAAAGGAATGCAGAAAGACAGAGGTAGTTGTATGGCAATATCTTTATTCAAAAGGGAAAATAACTTAAGTAGAGTTCGGACAAAATCGAGTTTCATAATTCTGCTGACCTTTTTCCCTTAGTCCAACCAGTTAAGTTTATTTCTTAATATTGTTGTCCTTGTTTAGACACGCATTGTTGCCTAATCCTCTGTCGAAAAATCGCAAGTTATAGCAGTTTTTAAAAAGAACGATTTTTTTAAATTACGTAATTTTTAAAAAAATTTATGTAAACAAGATGAAGCTTTTTCCCTGTTTTTGTTTATATCCTTAAGGAGTACGTTGTCGTCTAAACGTGGTTTCAAAATTCTGTGTATTTCGAGTGTTATAACAAGTTTTCATAGTTCATAGTTTATGAAAAAACTCAACGTATTGATAGTTAAGTTGTTATTTCTTGCAGGCACAGATACTTTTATTGCGACAGACCCTGGTGCAACTACAAATAAAAATTTACGTCGTGTTATAATTTATTATTTTTCGGATGTAAAATCAGATCCTGGTCTTCATTGTTTACATATGAACCACATCACTTGAAATGAAACTGGCTCAAGAATAATATAGTTGTAGTGATAACTATGACAGCCTAGAAAATGCACATGTTAATTGAGACATTTTATTCAGCACAAAAAGGGTAGAACTGAATTAGTCTATTTTTGCTTTGGAGCCAGCGCAAAATCACCTCACAACTAATCGCGACTGCTGTAGGTGGGATTTTTATTTGGCCTATTAAATAGAATTTCAATCAGTTATAGAACCTTTTGGATCCATTAAACCAAACAAAAACATGAGTCTTCACATTGTGCTAATAAACGTTCAATAAATTGGCAAAATCGCTAAAGCACAAATGTAGCAATAGCTCACTTTCCTGCTTGCTCCTATTTCTAGATGTCAACTGACTATTCCTAGATAGCCCAAGTTCGCTTGAACTTCTCAGGGGGGCGCTGGCAATCATATTATAATATGCTAAGTGTGATTAGCCCATCGTGGGTAAGATCTGCATGGCGAGACTCACTTTTGTATAATATTATACTTGGATATGAAAAACCGCGCTCAGACAACCCCTGGTATGGAGAAGAATGTCGCATAGTATCTGAGAAAAAGGATGTTGTATGGCAACGCTGCAGCCAATTGTACCGTATGCCGTGAGGTAACTCTATAGGGGTAAGATAAACGAGGCACACCAACTTTTTTTTAACGGAAGAAACAATTGTGGAAAGACCGGCAAAGTGGGGACATAGAAAAGTACAGGGATTGCGACAAACCGGAAAATTCTACCAATATGCCAAATGGAATGGTAATGGAATAAGGCTGCTGTGGTACATGCTATATATATTATTGCTATATATATTATTATTAATTGAACTGTCTTGTTTGCTTATATAATTTTCATACTTTTTATGAATTATAATCATACAACTTACATTATTTGGATGCACAAAATGCATTGTATTTTTATAGTTAATTATACAACCACGAATTGGAATCTTATATTCAAGCCACATGGTTATTATCGTTCTTTATCTTTAACGTAAAATCGTCGAAAACAAAACCAAGATTTCTTGGATAAACACACCTACCCTTACGCACACATATCCCTTAATATATGTGTTTAAAAAAAAACTAAATTCTCCATTTACCCGAAAATCCATCAGCTAAGTACCCTCCACTTACCGATGCTTAAATAGATGCCAAATTTTCTTGACTTTCCGTCTTGTGACGGCAATATTCATATTATAGTGAACAGTGTGATACTTCCTGAATGCCAAAGACATTTCTATCATCATAAGATGACAGGATTTTAAGCAGCTTCCCTTCTACAAGAAAAACAAGGTGTCGAACTATTCAGCTTCAGCTTCTCTGTCACTTTTCAAACACAAACGAGACTATGGCTTAGATTTCATATCTCATTTAGTCTATCGTTTGGCATCTGCATTTCTGAAATTCCCAAAACGAAATTTCATGAACCAATTTTTTTGCATCTGCGTTTTGTAAAGGCGTTCAATCCATACACATCACTCATCACATCACAATTGTTCGGGTGTACTTCAGTAACTTTTTTTTAAATGGAACAGCAAAATGTGGCACAAAAAGAAAACATTCATCGCGCCTCCAACTGACCACTAAGAAAATATTGTGTTATATCCCTAATAGAAGCTTGAAATGCTAGCTATCATTGCAAAGATCATGCTGCGAAAATCTTGACAGCTATAACTATGGGTTGGCTTAGAAATTAGATGATATTTCTCTACTCAACGATGCTATTATGGAAAAACCAACTGCAGAGAGAGACTGTATTTGTCAAGAGAACACGCAAAACACTTGTTTTATTTAGGCGTCTCACAAACAGACTAAACATGCTGTATGGATAAAATCGTCAACATATCTTCGAGACGAGTGTACCAACATAAAAAAAAATAATAATAATAATCGAAAGACGAATGTACGTAGCCCACGAAATTTGAAAATTCCCCTTATTTTTTGGACACACCTCGTGTAACGGTATGACCTACAATTAAATCAGCAACAACAAAGCATCTCAAATAAGAAGATAAGAAAAGCGACATCTATGTGGAAAAATAAAACACAATTATTTTCTCTCCATCCCTATTCTTTTGCATTTGTATACTCGTACAGTAGTAAAAGACAAATGTATTTGTCAAGAGCCTTGACAATTCCACAGATGGGATACAGGAATTTCTAACGTTTCTAGGTGCAGCTGCTTGGCGGTGGTTTAAGGGTAGATTTGACACGCATTTATTTTGCTTCTCCAATAAAATCGTCTTTTTTGTTTCACAAATATAAAAAATGAGGAAATTGTGCCCCATTGGAACTTTCAGAAATCTTCAGAATCTATATGAACTTGTTAACAATCTGTGATATTTGATTATAAAACCCTTTATAGCTTCTCTATAAAACAAAACCGAACCTTAATGCATATCGCTTCCATAAACAGTTCATCAAATGTGAGATTGGTTGCCCGAAACAAATGGAAACACAGATATATGCAAAATTATCAAAAACACAAAACAAGGATGTTAAGCTTTTATCCTTTTACGATTACTTAACATTTAGTCTCTCAGGACATAAAGTATTAACGACCAAAAGCATAAACATACTTGACATTTATGTGAGGCTGCTTGTGTGTGTGTGTGTGTGCTTGTGAACATAATATAGCCTTATTGTTTATAACAATGTGCAACACTGGGCAACCTGCTTCCTCACTTCACCAGAGGGTAATAAACAATATATGAAGACAAGAACATAATAATAATAACGCATTTACGATCATTGTTAACGAGTGTCATACGATGATACATTACGGATATATGGATCTATATCAAACAACGACAGGAGCAGCAGGACTGACTTTACTGACATAAGATGTATGTATTTATAACCAAAATGGCCAATCTTTGGTGGCAGAAAAGGGAAACAGTTGAAACAATGTTTGTGAAAACAGGAGTACGAGAGAAAAGACACAGGAATAAATTTATGTTTATAACATATAAAAGATGTTTTCGGATTGGTAAAAAACAAGTAAAAGGAACAGGCCTGGTAAGAGTTGTAAAGGATTAAACCGACAGAGAATATGTCCTACATTTCATATTTCCTCCGGATTTCAAAAAGGGGTGCTTCTAAAGCTAGGTTTAAAGGAACGTCAACTTTCTACCAAAAAAAAAACACCATAAATTGATCAACAAAACACAAAATATTTATAGGCTGTAGTAAAACAAATCCACTATTTTTGCATGATATTGAAAACTTTATTTAGCATAGTTAAAATGATCTTATTTCGGTTAAAAATGCATCGTGTCTTTGGACCGTTTGTTGTCATTTTGAAGGTAATTCTATTATGCCTCTGTCAGCGAAAAACTGGGGTAATCGATTTTCATAAACTTCTCCTAAGGCGAATTTTTCACCAGCCAAATCATTCGCCATAGACAAGAATAAGTAGATCACTTGGTGGCAAGTCCGGACTATAAGATGGATGCATAAGAACATCCCCACCAAGTTCTCGGAGCTTCTGGCGAGTCACTATAGATGTCGCTGTCCTGATAGAACACAATACCTCTCCTATAGGCCAAAACTGACCACTTCTGAGCGATTGTTTCCAAGCCAGTTGTTGACGGTACTTGTTCGAATTAAGAGCTCATAGTACCTGTTTGGCATAATAGATGGCCATTTTCGCTTGACGTTGTCCTAAGTGGCCCACTTTTCTTCATCAGCCACAATCAGCTTCAGAAATGGGTCGATTTTGTTGAGATTCAGCAGCAATTCGCAGATGGAAATTCAGTGGATAAGGTTTTATGCGTTAACTCGTATAGCATATCGTTCTTCTTTCTGTATATAACCTTATTGAAGTAGTTCCAATTATTTTTGTACAATATTTACCTCCCGGGCTTACATAATGGTCGGACTTGGCGATTTCCACTATTCTATTGGTATTTTTTGGAGTTGACTTTCCAGAGCGTGGTGCAACTTTGCCATCAAAATTATCGGAATGGAATCGATGAAACCGAAATTGCGCATGATTGGCTGTTACAGTATTAATTTTTTTAAAAACTTTCTTAAACGCATTTTCCGGAATAGACCTTCTTCAGTTTTCGCTGTGAATTTCACTTTATGTCCTCTAACGACTGGAAACTGATGCGTCGAACTGGTAATTTAAGTTTAGAAAAGAGAAAATAGTTATCCGTTGTCATATCAGGTGAATACGGTGGTTATTCAGCAATATTTCTGGATTTTTTCAACCAGAGGGATAGTGTATTATCGTGATGCAAAATCCAAAAAACTTCATTTCGCAAACGTGTCGTTTTAAGACGACTTTAATCCCTCAGAAGCCACAAAATACTCAAGTTTTATTGTTTATTTACCGTCTGATCCTCTGGTAAGAATCCCGTGTGCGCCACACTGTGATAATCAAAGAAAACAATCAACATTATCTTCCCCCTTGACTGGCTTTGGCATGGTTTCTTTCGTTTCGATTCAGTTGGAAGGCGTCATTCTGAAGCTGGTTGACTGGTTTGCATATCGCACTCGTAAATCCAATTCTCATTATCAATTGTAATGCGTTTTATGAAGGTGGGGATAAGAATCGACTAGTTCTAACATGTCTTCAACGATCTTTACGCTATTGAGCTTTTGAAGAAAATTCAGATCTTTCAAAACGATTCAAGAGACAACGGTTTCTCTAAGCACACTAATCATGTAAAATGGTACGAATTGATTCAGAGAGATCAGTGGCTATTTCCCTCAAGCTTAAATGACGATTTTCGGTCATTATTTCCTTCACTTTATTGACCTTAATTTTAGTTGAAAATGTTTATGGCCGACCAGGTAAGTCTTCCACTACATCTCGATAGCTTTGGAATGCACTGCGCCACTCATATGTACAAGTTTTTGATAAATTCGATTCACAGCTAGTCTTCTATAATATTTTCAACAATTCTGCACGCAAATTTTTATTTGCAATAAAAAAAATTGCGCAAATTCTAACCATTGTCAATTTAGCAATAAAAATAATTTCGATTATTCTTCTAAGCAGACTATTAAATGATCAATTTGAGGTGCCTTTTGGAAAGAATATATTTAACTAATTGAATCCAATTTGGACACTGAAAATGTGGTGACTTTGGCGTTGGAAATAAAAAAAAATACATATATTTGATAACATACCTATATTTGTATTATTTTCATTACCTTACATTCTTAATGCAAAACATCCGGACAGTTTTGCTTCCCACTGTATATATCGGAAAGTCCATCATGCTACAACATTTGACTGAATTGTTCGATAATCTTCGCATAGGGCATTTACTACTTTCCTTGCAAGACTCACTTCTGACCTTATTTTTTTTTTAATTCTGTATTTATTACAATCTGCCCTTGGACATTCAATAATATTTACATTGACCTACATACTACTTATATACTAAAATTTTAATTTTATTCGGGAACACTTCCTTGAGCGTCCCTACTGCTATGTTCGTCCTGAGTAGAAAGGTCCTGTGTGGTTCTCCTCCTTAGTCTGGTAAATAATGGTGTTTCACTCATCAAATTGAACGCCAGCTGATTCGGATGTTGTTGAATACGATTCATGTATCTAGCGGAGTATTTTTGGACTTCTTCCTTAATGAAGGGTGTTGTCAATTCTCTATGCAATTGTTTGTTCGAGAAGTATCTGGGTGCACCGGTAATGGTTCGCAGTACTTTGGATTGTAAGCGTTGCAATATTTCAAGGTTGGAGTTTGCTGCAGTCCCCCATAACTGGATTCTATATGTCCATACGGGCTTTAAGACACATTTATAGATTTTTAATTTGTTATCAAGGGACGGTTTGGATTTGCCATTCAAAAGCCAATTTAAGGATCTTGGTTTGAGCCCCAAGGCCGGTCTTTTTGTGAATATATGCTTTCTCCAAGTCAGTGTTCTGTCCAAATAAATGCCTAGAAACTTTGCATCATTTGCTTGAGGTATTTCAACATTATTAATAGACACGGGAGAGCAACATCATCTCCGAAGTGTAAACGTTACCTGAACCGATTTCGTTTCGTTTGCGTTTATTCTCCATTTCTGCAGCCATTTTGTTATGATATCGAGATGTTTCCGCAATTTTCTAGATGCTTGATCCGGGTTGGCGTCAGTGGCAGTGGCAGCTGTATCGTCTGCAAACGTTCTGATAAGAGTCATTTCTTCTGTGGGTAGATCCGAAGTGAAAATCGGATATAAGGTAGGACCCATAATGCTGCCCTGAGGTACTCCCGAATGCGATTTAAGCATGTCGCCGTGTTTAACAGAAAAGGTTCGTTCGGATAAATAAGATTTCAGAAAAATTAAGAAATTCGAAATTATAATAAGTAAGTATGGGGTGATTTTTTAAGATTTAAGTTTTTCAGGTTGGCAGCACTGTTTGGTAATGGCGTCCAAACGTCATCTGTCAAAGTGAAAAGTGTACAGTATACTCTGCCATTTCATCATGGAAAGACTACCAAACGAGCAACGATTGCAAATCGTTGAAATTTATTATCACAATTCGTGCTCTGTGACAAATGTGCATCGTTTGATACGACCATTATATGATCGTCATAATCGACCTGCTGAATCAACAATTCGTGCTGTTATCTGCAAATTTCGCAACAACTTTACTTTGTTGGACATAAAACCATCGACTCGCATGCGTAGAGTGCGTACCGAAGAAACTATTGCTGCCGTAGCGACCAGTGTAAATGACGATCGTGAAATGTCAATTCGTCGCCGTTCTCAGCGATTGGGCATGTGTTGCTCAACCACAAGGACATTTTTTTTTTTGCCCCAATTGGCTGAGTTGAACTTGGTTGACATGTGGTTTCATCCGGACGGTGCAACATGCCACAATGCTCGTGAAGGAATGGATTTGCTGAGGGATGAATTGGGTAAGCAGCTTATCTCTCGATTTGGCCCTGTGAATAGGCCCCCAAGATTTTGCGATTTAACACCTCTTGATTATTTCTTGTGGGTTTATGTCAAGTTGTTAGTCTATGTGGACAAGCCGAACACTATTGAAGCCTTACACGCGTTGTTCGTGGAATACAGGCCGAAATGCTTAAAAAAGTGACGAAAAAATTGGACCTTTCGAATGGACATTTTGAGACGTAGCCGCGGACAACATTTACATGAAATTATCTTTAAAAATTAAATGGCAAAGACCAATTTATCGATTCCAATAAAAAATTTTAATATATGATGCAAAGTTTAGTGTTTTATTCGATTTTTTAAAAAAACTACGCTTAAAAAATCACCCTGTATTATGCAGTAAGATAAATGTAGATATTATTTATAACAGATTTTAGTATGCAGACTCCGATAATATTTTAAGAAGTATCAGACCAGCTCTCTCTATTGTGAGATTATGTCGGTCATTGAAATCGTTTTGAATGCTGAGAAACAATACATTGAAAACCGATTAACCAATCCAAAATAACCGATTAAACTGGACAATGTAAAATTCAGTTTTTCACCATTGCTTTTGTGTTAATGTGAAATCCGCACAACCAGTTTTCGTTTACGATTTCAGTTACTTTTTTTATTTCGCTAAGATGTCTTCTGAATTCGCTCCTCATCCCGGTAGGGTACATAAATGCCCCATGACTTAAGTACATGGCATTGCATACAATTGAGAATGGCAATTATTTTTTATTACACGTTACTCTCAAAAGGATAAGATAATTTATGGGTTTTCTTCTCATTCTCTCCTTGACATCGACAGCCTGGCAGATATCAATACCTTTATACTAACGCCTTTTGTGTCCTGTCACAGCTATGTACAAAACAAAAACAACCACACATTAGATAAGTGTTTTTCTTTCTTTTTTTTTTTTTTGTTATCTACATCGAATAAAATAACTGGTCCCTGGAGAAGTGTAAAAATAAAAAGAATTTCTAACTCGTTTTTCTTTGTCAATTTCTAATCCTTTGACTGACTGACTGAATATGATGGCTTAGAGCGCAAAAACAATGTGTGGCAGAGAGAGAGAGAGAGAGAGGGAATGAGAATAGACAACCGTTCAGTGTATAAAATTCCACATATACTGCTCGTAATTGCATAAGGACATGCAATGCAAATAGTTTTTTATTATTGTTTTTTCAAGTCAGCCATTATCGGTACGGAGTATGCTCGATGTGGGTGGGTTCATAATGGATGATTGTGACCGGAACGAATGCTCAAGGGGGCCCTTTGATGGGTATCGGAAACCATTGATTATTACTTTCATTCAGCTTTTTTTCTGGTCCTTTCTTGCCTGCCTGCCGGCTTGTGGCCTTAATTGACATGACACAAATAGGCAAAATATGTTTATTGACATTATTATTGTGGGCTAAAGTTGGGCTGATATGATATTGTCGTCGTCACCAACGGCCATAAGGAAAATATGTGCTAAGAGCATTCTAATGGCCGTATGAAATGTATATGATTGTACATCAATGTATGGAGGAGAGCAGGTCCCAGAGTGCATTTACAAATGACATGATATGTTAATCACACATTTTGTTGATAGGATACTTCGATCCTAAACAGTTGTTAGTTAGAAAAGCTTTTTGCATAGTAATCACACCCAATGGAATGGATTTAAGTTGTGGGAAGGTGTTATGTGAAAACCAAAACAAGATACATATGTAAATACGAAATGAATTGGATTTGTATATGTAATATCTTATGTGTTAGTATTAAAATTAGACTTTTGTATAATTTGAAAATAATCAGAAATGAATCCTTTGCAGAATTTCCCTGGCCATGCTATCGGACATCCTTTTGGCGGCAGCTGAAGTCAGAAAATGTCTGGGTAAGTAACCTATATGGCATCCTATCGCCAGCCGATGCCTCTTAAATAAATATTTTCTCGTTACTGTTACTCTTTTAGCATACCGCAGTTAATGCTTTCACGACGAAGCTCGAGTAAAATATCCACACAGTACTTTGTCTCATTGGCAAAAATCTAGTTCTAAATAATGACCCTAAAACAAGCAAACTTCCTTGTATCCCCATGAATGGGATATGGAAGAGCTTCTCACATTCAGTAAACTTACACGCATTCTAGTTTTACACGCACTCAATTAGATCTACAGTTTCACGACGACTCTAAACGTCATAGTTTGAGAACCATTTACCAGACTTGTCGGGATTGAACTCGCGATCATGCAGCTATAGTCGCGTGTGCTAACCACTGTCAGCTGCAAATTCTATTAAATATTATTTTTTAGTAAGATCTGAAACTGCAGAGTTGTTTGTAGATTTAACTTGTTTTAGAGCCGCAAGAAGGCGCCAAATATGCTTTAGGCAGAAATTTGTAAACGTTTGATGATAGCATAAAAATAATTCGTAAAAATTATTTTGTTAAAAAAATTGTAAGAATTATATTAAAATATTATGAGTCTTTGTGATAAAGCCTAAACACAGGCGTTAAAAATTACTTCGACAAAAAAATAAAAGATATGAAACTAAGAATACGTCTTATGAACGTTAGTCGTCTTATGAACAAAAATCGACTTCTAAATAATGACCTTAATTAAATTAAATATTATTTTTTTGTTAAGTTCAAAAACTACAGAGCCAAATGTACATTCTTTAGGTCGGAATTGTTAAACGCTTAAACGTATTTTGATGATAGCATAAAAATAATTTGCAAAAATTATTTTGTCAAAATATTTTAAGAATTAAATTAAAATATTATGAGTCTTTGTAATAAAGCCTAAACACAAGCGCTGGAAATGACTTTGACGAAAAAATAAAAAATATGAAACTAAAAATACGTCAGTTAAATCGATCATTTGTAAGACAGGTACAAGAAGGAATGTATTTCTCAAATTCTACAAAGGATTAGTAGACGTCTCATGAACAAAAATCGGCTTCTAAATAATGGCCTTAATTATATTAAATATTAGTTTTTTTTTGCAAGTTCTAAAAATACAGAGTAGTTTGGGGATTTAACTTGTTTTGAAGCCGCAAGGGGGCGCCAAATGTATAGCTTTAGGTAGAAACTATTAAACGTTTAGACGTATTTTGATGATAGCATAAAAATAATTTGCAAAAATTGTTTTGTTAACAAAATTGTTAGAATTATATAAAATTATATGAATTTTTATAACAAATCCTAAACACAGGAACTAAAAATAACTTCGACGTAAAAATAAAAGATGTAAGACTAAGAATATATGAGTTAAATAATTTGTAAACCAGGTACATGAAGGAATGTCTTTTTCAAATTCCACTAAGGATTAGTAATCGTCTCATGGACAAAAATCGACTTCTAAATAATGACCTTAATTGTATTAAACATTATTTTTTTGTAAGTTCTAAAACTACAGAGTTCTTTTCGGATTTAATTTGTTTTGAAGCCACAAGAGGGCGCCAAATGTACAGCTTTGGGCAGAAACTGTTAAACGTTTAGACGTGTGTTGATGATAGCATAAAAATAATTTGTAAAAATTAGGTTGTTAACAAAATTGTTAGCACTAAATAAAATTATATTAATCTTTAAAATAAATCCTAAACACGAGAGTGACAAAACGAGCCCAAGAATATATGGGTTAAATCGATCATCTGTAAATGAGGTACAAAAAGGAAAGTTTTTTCAAATTCTACTAAGGAATAGTAGTCGTCTCATGGGCAAAAATCGACTTCTTAATAATGACCTTAATTGTATTAAATAATATTTTTTAGTAAGACCTAAAACTACACAGTTGTTTGTGGATTTAACTTATTTTGGTGCCGCAAGAGGGCGCCAAATGTACAGACTTTAGGCTGAAATTGTTAAATAGTTAAACCTATTCTGATGATGGTATAAAAATAATTCGCAAAAATTATTTTGTTAACAAAATTGTTAGAAATAAATTAAAATAATATGCGTCTTCATAATAAAGCCTAGATAAACACTGGGGCTAAATATAACTTCAACGAAAAAATAGGAGATATGAAACAAAGAATACGTGGGTAAAATCAGTCATCTGTAAGGCAGATACAAGAAAGAATATTTTTAATGCATCGATTTTTTTCAAATTCTTACAAGCATTATAAGATAATACAAAGGACAAATTTTTTTAATTAGCGCAGTCTACGGACAAATAGTAACTAACAACCAATTGAATTTCGAAAAATCGGTCAATTTGAGTAGAAGGTACATGAAGTAGTGTGTTCATACGGCCCATTTACAATTCCCGGCTATGATATTGCAAAAATACTGTGCCAAATTTTAAAGAATTTCCTTTGTGACGGTTTCTGTATCTACCAGCAAGCCAGGCATACACGCAGACTTGACCCAATCGATTTAATCATGAAGATCATGAATTATGAAATCATTAAACCATGAAATTCATATATCTTTTGCCGTATCAAGTAATGCGTGTATATTCGTATAAGGTTTAGTAAAAAGAATTCAAAATTTTTCCAATAAATGGTTTTGGCAATCTGTATCTCGAGTTGTATATTTGCGATCGGGATAAACTAGATGGCGTTTCAAAGATAAGATTTCGTACTCAAAAAACTATACAGACAGTTTTGTGATTCCTGGACTCAGTATTGTTTGAGCGAGGTTCAAAGAGGGACACCAGTAAAGAGAAAATACGCCATATCATACTCGTACAGTTTTTCTTCGACTAAGGCGGAAACGCAAGCCGGGCGTCTTGAAAATATGAATAATATGACCATGATACCATAACATCCTATTACACTTAATTTTAGTTCCGTCGATTCCCATCCGGTAATTTTGGTGTGAAAAATGCACCAGGCTCTAGAAAGCTTATTGTCGAAAATGTTAATAAAATAATGGAAATTGTCAACACCATCAGTCCTATAAGGACTGTTTCGATTGCACAGAAGACTATCTAGAACTACTTCAATAAGGCTGGATACCAAAAGAAGATCGATGCATGCTAGACGAGTTAATGGACCTAATTTTCATCTGCGAATCGCTGTTGAATCGCAAAAAAATCGACCCATTTCTGAAGCGGAAGGTGACTGGTGACGAAAAGTAGGTTACATTTGACAACGTGAAGCGAAATCGATTGTGTCGGTGAGTCAGCGCAAACTGAGGCCAAGCCAGTGTTGACGTAGGGAAGACTTTGTTGTATATTTAGGAGGATCATCTACCGCCTAACTCTTAATTCGGAGCTGTACTGCCAACATTGGACCGCCTGAAAGAAGCAATCACTCAGAAGCGATCAGTTTTGACCAATTGGAGAAGAACTGTATTCTGTGAGGACACAGTCAGGCCATACACATCGATAGTGACTCGCCAGAAGCTCCGGGAGCTTAGTTAGCAGATTCTTATGCATCCAAATTGTTGTCTGGACTTAACACTTGATGACGACCACGTGTTCCAGAGCATGGCGAAAAAAATTGATTCAGGATAAACTCAGGATAAACTTATGAAAATCGACAGTTCCAGTCTTATGCCAATGGCGATGAAGGTTGCTATGAGAGAGGCATAATAAAGTTACCTTCAAAATTACAGCAATTTACTGAATAAAACTGTATATTTAACCCAAATCAGACCATCCCTTCTATGCTGAAGAAAACCTTCAATGTCATGCAAGAATAATCGATTTCTTTTTACAACACATTGTAAATGCTTTGTGCTTTATTGATCAATTTCTTGGGCTTTTTTAAAACATGTTGTTCCACTTCCGGGGGATATATGAAATGTATGTAAGACACATTTTCGATCGGTTTAATGTTTTTGCCACTCTTACTTTGCCGTATTGTGTGCAACAAGTTGTGGAGCAACACGGAGCATATTTGACCTAAATTGGATCATTCTAACTATGCTAAATAAAATCTACAATGTCATGCAAAACTAATGGATTTCATTTTTATTACACCTTATATATGTACATTTAGGACAAAAATCAGGATTTTTTATTATCCTAGGTATTCCTATGATGAACATCAGCAAACACCATGCTTTGTTATGAATTTCCAAAAAAGAGGAAAATATTCTATTTGTATCTCGTTATAAAATAACTAAAGTTTTAGAAACATTAAAAGTCTTCAAGAATACCTATGTGAGACTTAGTAAAAACGCCTCTTTTGCAAAATACGTACAAAATGCATAAAAAACATACGATAAATACAAGAAAGGAAAATAAATAAATGATAAAGAAATTCCTTTAGTAGAGAACTGTAAACTACTATTAATATAGGATGATTTTTTAATCGTAGTTTTTTACAAATCGAATAAAACACTCAAATTTGCATCATATAATAATTTTTTTTTCGAATCGATAAATTGCTCTTTGCCATTTAATTTTTAAAGATAATTTCATGTAAATGTTGTCCGCGGCTCCGTCTCAAAATGTCCATTCGGGAGGTCCAATAGTTCGTCACTTTTTCGAGCATTTCGGCCAGTATTCCACGAATAACTCGTGTTATGTTATCCTGTAAGTCTTCAATAGTGTTCGGCTTATCCACATAGACTAACGACTTTACATAACCCCACACAAAATAATCAAGAGACATTAAATCGCAAGATCTTGGGGTCCAACTCACAGGGCCAGATAGAGAGAAGATAAGCTGCTCACCAAATTCATCCCTCAACATATCCATTGTTTCATGAACAGTGTGGCATGTTGCACCGTCCTGATGAAACCACATGTGAACCAAGTTCAACTCAGCCAATTGGGGCAAAAAAAAATCGCGTATTATGGCTGTCGTTCGCCGTTGACGGTAACGTTTCTTCCACGGTCGTCTTTAAAGAAAAATGGACCGATGATGCCATCAGCCCATAAACCACACCAGACTGTCGCTTTTTCGGGATGCATCCGTAATTCATGTATGGCATGTGGCTATTTATCACTCCAGTTTTGCTTGTTTACGTAACCGTTCAGCAAGAAATGAGCCTCATCACTGAACACAATTTTTCGATAAAACAGCGGATTTCCATTGAGCTTTTTTTTTGTAAGGCCCATTCACCAAAAATTAGACGTTGTGGTAGGTCATTTGTCATTCCATGATAAAATGGCAGAGTATACTGTACACTTTTCGCTTTGACAGATGACGTTTGGACGCCATTACCAACCAGTGCTGCCAACCTGAAAAACTTAAATCTTAAAAAATCACCCTACATATCAGTAGTTTCATGACTGTGGATGAAATCCAACCAGACTAAAATCTATCGGAAGTAATATTCAATTTTCTGGCAGAGCCCAAAATCTTTGTGCTACTTAGCCGGACTGTTTTATTAGCACGCATATGCTTTATAGAGAATAAATTAATATGGCTTTACATTTCAAATTTTATGTGGTTCTGGAATAATTTCATCAGTAAACTTTTAGGCGCATATAGGGCTATTCATTTAGTGGTTTCAAGACCGTCGGTCTGACAAGGCTATCAGCTCTTAAATAGCTGTCATCTGAAGTGTTATTTATTTAGTGAAAGCTTTGCCATTTACGAATGTGGATCGCGTAATAACAAAAGAACGTCTAAAAATAGTTAAAACTTACTGCAAAAGTGATGATTCAAAAGTGGGCACTTTTCGTGCATTGTGAAGTGATTACGGTCGTCATAATCGACCTACCGTGCAAGGAATTGGCAAGATTATAAAAAAATTTGAAGAGACTGAAAGTGTTACAGATGTGTTCAGGCCTGTGCATTATCGCAATGTACGCACTGCCGAAAATAACGCTTCTGTTAGTGAAAATGTGGCGGACAATTGAGAGCGCTATAGCCATATGATAGCCGACTGTTTCTAACCTGCAATTGAAGATTATGAATGGGACGATATGTGGTTTCAACAAGAAAGCGTAATTTCACGTCAATTGGTTATCAGGATCATGCGATTGAACGCAGTTAGACTTTTTTGTGGGGCTACATCAGATATCGGATAATCCCCAAACGTTGGAGCATTTGAAAACCTACATTCGTCAAGGTATGGCCGAGATACCTCCCGAAATGTGCGAAAAAGTGGTCGAAAGCTACCTCGAAAGGATCCAAACCAAAGGATTTGGATTTGGACATTGTATTCCATACATACTGACAAGGTCCAGGGCTAATAATGAAATAAACGTTTCAACAAAATCATGGGTTTATGTGTGGTTTTTTTAACTTTACCTTCGAAACCAAAAAATGCATAACCCTGTATAACCACTACCACAAAACCTGTCCCCTACTGTGTCTCTGTCTTATTACTTGTGAATTCATTTCAGTATCTCCTATAAAACCATTAATACAAATTTCTTACTCACTGTAAATTTCTTAAAAACCACAACACGCGAAGGACTTTCATTTGAGATGACAGTTAATGATTTGAAGAATTGTTGGCTATTATTAAACTTCAAGGATTTACATGGATTCCATTACACATCACACACAACATCCATCCACTTTTACACACATCATCATTTGCAGTATGAAGCATAAATTGTAAATGCATTCCATAGTTTTCCTTTTATGGAAAATTGTGGTTTTTCGAATGAAATGCTCTGAGACTCAATGGGCAGCAATTGCCACAAGTAGTTATCCGTTATCCACATTGGTTGTCATGTCAATGATGAAATGATCAATCGCCACACACAAACGGATACAACAGCATCAGCACTCCCATGCATACATAATGCTCAGGCGGGGTGCAAAAAGGGTAGTTACTGATACTCCGGTAGGCCAAGCAAGTGCTTATGGACCAACGGACCACTTAACTATATGGCCAAGTGGACAGACACAGTTAAATGTACAAAAGCATGAACACATACTCTACGTACATGAGCTTGTATCGTACTCGCATGTAGGAAGCTTTGTGTGTGGACACATTTGTTCGTTGCGATGACAAACAATTTAACAATTAAATGGGCTGAACCATCAGGTTAACATTTAAATATCGATACTTTGATAAAGAGTTATCCACTCACTCAACTGTAACCCCCATTCCTCTCATCATTCGCAGGACTCACTCCCTTTGCCCTTTGCGGATGTGGCGATAAATAGTCCATCATGTTAAGTTTGTGTATGTCCGGGTGGGTGTCCGTCTGCCTATGTTTTGTGCGTGTGTAGATGTATCGTATAAAATTGGCTTAAACACGAATGTGTCTGTTTGCTACAGCTGCATTTGTTTGTCAATAAATCACAATAGACTTGATCGAGTGCAAATGTAACCAATATTTATCATTTGCCAGTGGGATAAACTTAAAGCCAAACTACTATGCGAGTATGCTATGCTATGATATAGAGAGCGCTGATTGTTGTGCGATTGTTGTGTTATGCGAATGCCAAAACGGAAACCGAAACAGAAATAGCAAAGGTTAACACTGTGTTGTATGAAAGGAAATACGAGGAGAACATGATATCCGGCGGCAAACAAATTATCTACAGACATAACAACTCTATAAATTATTCACTATGAAATTTTGAAGTTCAATTGACAGGATAACAGATATATTGAAAGGAACATAATCTTGCAGAGAGGAGAACCGATGAATGGGAAACATAATAACGCGTTTTCGATGTATTTCGTGTTGAAAAGCTTAAGAAATTTGCTATTGAATTTATATTTTTACTTAAAACAAATTTCGTGAATGTAATAAGGAGAGCTTCTTATATTCGCTACGCTTGTTGTCGATTTTTACACTTAGATTCACCCAATAAACCAACAAATATTGTTATTGGTACCACTTATGGTATGAAAACGGACTTGAATGTACCTGCGTAATGGCTGCCTGTATTTGTCTGTATTGGCAGAGAATCACCTACCGCCAAACTCTTAATTCGGATCTGTACTGCCAACATTGGGCCGCCTAAAAGAAGAAGCAATCACTCAGAAGCGGCCAGCTTTGACCAATTGGAAACGAACTGTATTCTGTGAGGACACAGTCAGGCCATGCATATCGATAGTGACTCGCCAGAAATTCCGGAAGCTTAGTTAGGGGATTCTTATGCATCCAAATTATTGTCTGGACTTAACACTTAATGACTAGCGCGTGGTCCAGAGTATGGCAAACGTTTTGTTTGGTTTTTTTTTTTTTTTTTTTTGTAAAAAATTGATTCAAGGGAAGCTTATGAAAATCGACTGTCCTGTATCCATGAACGGGGCATAATGAACTTATCTTTAAAATGACAACAAATTAACAAACCAAACTGCATATTTCACCCAAGTCAATTCATCCTGACTATGCTTCAAAAAGCCTTCAATGTTATGCAAAAATAATGGATTTCCTTTTACAACACCTTATAAATACTTTTATTGATCAATTTCTGGAATTTTTTTAAAAGGGTTGCTTAAATTCTCCTTTAAAATTTGCAGTAAGAAGAGCTTCTTTCATTCGGTGTGCCTGATCTCCATTCCTACTTTTAGATTCACCCAATAAACCAACATATATTGTTAATAGTATCACTTATGGTATGAAAACTGACTTAAATTTACCTATGTGGCGGTTCCGCCATCGTTATTACAGAGGATCCAGGGCAAAAAGATAATTAAAAAACTCCAGTACCAAAAATTTCAATCTGGTTAAAGCTTATATACAGTGTGATTTCTTTAAGATTTAAGTTTTTCAGGTTGGCAGCACTGGTTGGTAATGGCGTCCAAACGTCATCTGTCAAAGTGAAAAGTATACAGTATACTCTGCCATTTCATCATGGAATGACGAATGACCTACCAAAGCGTCAAATTTTTGATGAACGGGCATTACAAAAGCTCAATGAGAATCCACTGTTTTATCGAAAATTTGTGTTCAGTGATGAAGCTCATTTTTTGTTGAACAAATACGTACACAAGTAAAACTGCATCTAAAGTAATGAACAGCCATATGCCATACATGAATTACCGATGCATCCCGAAAAAACGACAGTCTGGTGTGGTTTATGGGTTGGTGGCATTATCATTCCATTTTTCTTTAAAGACGACCGTGGAAGAAACGTTACTGTCAACTGCGAACGATATCGAACGATTTTCTTTTGCCCCAATTGGCTTAGTTGAACTTGGTTGACATGTGGTTTCATCAGGACGGTGCAACATGCCACACTGCACGTGAAACAATGGATACGTTGAGGGATGAATTTGGTGAGCAGCTTATCTCTCCATTTGGCCCTGTGAGTTGACCACCAAGATCTTGCGATTTAACGCCTCTTGATTAGTTCTTTTGAGGTTATGTCAAGTCGTTGGTCTATGTGGACAAACCGAATACTGTTGAAGCCTTACAGGATAACATAACACGCGTTGTTCGTGGAATACAGGCCGAAATGCTCGAAAAATTGGACCTTCTGAATGGACATTTTGAGACGTAGCCGCGGACAACATTTACATGAAATTATCTTTAAAAATTAAATGGCAAAGACCAATTTATCGATTTCCATAAAAAATTTTAATATATGATGCAAATTTAAGTGGTTTATTCGATTAAAAAAAAAACTACGATTAAAAAATCACCCTTTAGCTAGCATAGCCCAAAAAGTTAGACTAGTTTTTAGTTTAAATTACGCAGGAATATGAAAGCTAAGAATTTTTTTCTGTGTTTATAGCACTGTGGCAGGCATCTTTGCCAAATTACACATCATGAATGTTGTTAGTGTTTGAAGTATGGTCGATTTTGAGCAACACAAAAAATGATATCCACAACTTTTACAATTTGTGATGTTGTTGAACAAAGAAATCGCATTAAATTTTATTCATGAAATGGAATTTATACTACTGTGTCCAAAAAGTAAGATTAATTTTCAATTTAAATTACGCGAGAATACCAAATCTCAGAAATTGTTTTATGTTGGTAGCACTGTAATAGATATGTTTGCCAAATTTCACATCCTAAATGTTGTTAGTGTGTGAGCTACGCTTGATTTTGTACGACACAAAACATTATTTCGATGATTTTTGCAATTTGTTATATTGTTGAGCAAACAAGTCACACTAAATTATGTTTATAAAACAGAATTTATATTGCGGAAACATTAAGAATGCTGCAGTAGACGTTCAGTGAATAAACTTTGGCGAAAAGAAGTTTTTATAAGTGGCATAAATAGCTCAAATCGATAAAGAGTTGAAGACCAAGAGCGCTGCGAACAACCACCAACCTCTTGGACAAATCCGAAATTTTGTGCTTAAAAACTAATAAGGGATCTTGCTGATGATGTTGGCTTTTCAAGCAGATTAGTTAACTCTGCTTTTTTAGGCTTCCGACGCTTGAAATCTCGATTGTTATCAAAAATGCTAAATTTATTCGAAAAATACCGCCGCATTAAAATCTATGAAAAGCAGCATGTTATAAAACGTATTATAGAGGGAGATGAGATTTGATTCCTATACCTTTGATAGAAAATTTTCCAATTTAGTTTTCTTGGTGTATTGTTGATCTCAGCCAGATTTTAATTCGATATGTTAGTGACTTAATGCAATTTGTAAAAATGGGGATACAAGAGGTTATCCACTTTTCAATTTCAAAAGTGTGGTTAAATGAAACTCACATAGAGCAATTATTTCGACAAAACTTTTATTTCGTTATAATACTTAAAGCTGGCCATTATGTACGAATTATAATGTCTTTTAAATGACCGCCAGCAGTGGATCCTTTTGAGGTAGTTTTCGACCACTTTTTCGCACATTTCTGGCGGTATCTCAGCGATAACTTGACAAATGTTGATTTTCAAATGCTCAAACGTTTAGGGATTATCCGCATAAATACGGTCTTTGACGTAGGCCCACAAAAAAGGTGTCTAACGGCATCAAATCGCAAGATTTTGGCGGGCCAATTGGCGTCGTCAAAACTTGAAATTACGCTTATTAAAAACTTTTCATGCAATAAAGCCAAAATGAGTCGTATTGTGTGGCTTGTAACACCGTTTTGTTGAGACCACATATCGTTCAGTTCATAATCTTTAATTGCAGGCCAAAAAAAGTCGGTTATCAAACGGTCATAGCGCTCTGAATTAAAACTCGGATTATCTGCTATAGCGGTCTAAATTCAAATTCGGGTTATGCGCCTTACTATGACTAACAGAAACGATATTTTCGGCATTGTGTACATTGCGATGATGCATCTGTAACGCTTCCAGTCTCTTCAAATTTCTTTATAATCTTGCCAATTCCTTATACAGTAGGTCGATTTTGGCGACCATAATTATAATCATCATTTTCATTGCACGAAAAGTGCCCGCGTTTGAATCACCACTTTTGTTGTAAGTTTGAACTATTTTTATGCTATCTTCGGTTGTTAAACGATCCATATTCGTTAACGGCAACCCTACCACTAAATAAATAACACTTCAGATGACAGGTATTTAACAGTTGGCAACTTTACCAGACCGTTGGTTTCGAAACCACTGTTATAATAGCAGACTTCAAACTTCGAGACCGGAGAGTTTGAATACTAGCAACGGCTTTCAAAATTATCGGGAGGTTTGGAAAGTTCGTTCGGTTTTTAAAGCGAAATTATTATATATTATATTATTATAATATTATATTTATTTACAAATGTATAAGAAAACAATTATTTAAATCTATTATATAATCTCCTTCTTTTTTAATAACTTCTTTTCACCTCTCTAAGAACTTTTCAATTCTCCTCTCATAAAACTTGCGTGATTTTTCTGAAAAAAGAGCGTTCAATTCGATTTTTCACTTCCTCGTCGTTATGGAAATTCAAATCCTTCAAGTGGTTGCTCAGACTGCGAAATAGCTGATAGTTGGGCGGGACGAGTTCTAGGGAGTACGGTGGGTGAGGTAAAACTTCCCACCCGAGCTCTTACAGTTTCTGACAGTTCAGCAAGGCAGTGTGAGGCCTCGGTGAAAGAGTGAGATACCCACACATTAGGGTTGCTCACAAATTCGAGCTCTTTTATGACCCCGTGAATGGTTGAGATTGATTTTTTGATTATTTCAGCTATTTCCCTAACTGCTGCACGGGGATTAACAATAATTATATTTCCCACCTCTTCAGAAACGACTTCTTTTGGTCGTTCTGATCTGGGAGCGTTGGTTACGAAGAAGTCGCCCGTAGAAAATCTCCATTTTTGACAAGTTCTTTCATTTGGCCCGTTTTCTTCATATTTTCCGGCCGGCTTCAGCAGCCGTTTTTCATTTTCGGAAATAATACAAATGCTCTTTTTGACTCATTTTTTCCACTTTTTAAACCCTTTTTTTACGACGAGAACACAAGTAGACAATAGCAAACAGTTTAAAAAAGAGATGGGAGAAAGTTATGATAGTGTTTGAAGAAACTCTACATCATGAGAAGTGACGTATGGTGAACTAAGGAATTAACCGAACGAACTTTTCGACCGACCCAATATAATGCATACCTAATTGTATCAGAAAAATCTATTAATTATACAGAATTATAAACGAAATAAATAATAAACTATTAATTTGATTTTTTTTTAACAAATTTGTAGGCTTTTTCGGCATTCCTGTCCTTAAAGCCTTACACATTATGCCTTCTATTAGAAGTGGATATCGAAGTCCTTGTTGCCCTTCATAGTAGGCAAATGTGATTACCTATAGTGTAGCTACTTTTAAGCTTGAACATAAGCTCAACTACACATGAACCATATAACTATCCCTTTGAACTTTCATGCAAACCAAATCTGCCATTGAAAAGTTGTACTTAAATTTCCATAATTTTCCTAAATTACCCCACTGTGGAAAGTTATGCTCGTATTTAATACAATTTCCATCAATATTACCGCCATTTTCAGTAAATAATTTTTACATTATCTTGGCCATTGGCGTTCAAAAAAGTCCTATTGTTAATTCACTATAACCGGAATGAAACTATCACCACCCACGCACTGCTGGCCCTCAATCTGATCGACTGTCTCATTTAACACAATTGCAACAATCGAGCCTGGCAAAAAAGCATCCATCACCCTCAGTTACATTACAAAGTGGACTGCGGCAGTGAATATTAAATGCACTTCAAATGATGAAAATGCATCGCAATGTGCCCGGTGCACAAATAAGTCATGGACCAAAATTGAAATTACTCAATGTGGGTTATGCGGATGAACGCTCATCAATCGATACCAGAAATCGAACATACGAGTGCTACATTCATTAATACTGTTGCGTATGCATTTACATATCTATTAAAATGCCCGGCCATGTAATGAGAGTACTTTTTAACATATTTCGGCTTTTAATTTATAGAGATTTCCATTTGCATCGCCCAAAGAACTGCAGCCTTTTGTAATCCACACCACCAATGTGATGGTGCTGGTTGATATGGCAATTGATGGCGGCTTACGAGTATCATTTGCCTGACTTTTGTTCTGAATTCCGAGTAATTTTGTTGGAGAATTGAAATGCGCGTGCTAATGAGGTAATTTATTACATGATTATACTCAATAAAATAAAAGTCAGTTAACTGCCGCATAATTGATTGGTATTGTAATTGCAGGCATAAAAGCCGTACTTACAGGTATCATAGATGGCAACATCATGCATATTCACAAAGGCTTAAGGATGATTCTTTGGGCAAACCAAATTTGATTGATGCAAGATAGGAATGGAAGTGGAAGTAAAGAGATATTTGCCTGTAGCCAAAAAGGATGCTGTTAACGTTTTTTTAAGGTATAAGAAAAATATCTGTCTGTCGTTTTTAATTTCCTTCTTTAACGCAGCAAAGGCGACGTGAATGTTATATTCAGTGTTGCCAAAACTTGATAACTCTAAAATGTCTAAACTTTCGCAAAAAAAGGCTAAAACAAATGAAAAAAATAAAGAAAAAATTCAAATTTCTTTTAATGAAAATTGATGTACAGGGTAACGCACGAATCGTGCTACGGTGTAACAATAGCAGTCAATGGAGACAGTTATTTAAAGATGTCAAAACGTTTTTTCTTTTTTACCCAGAACTACACGGAAGACGTATCCGTTTCAACAGGATTTAGTTCCAGCAAGATGGAGCAACTGCGACTGTCATATCAGGAGAGTGTAGTTCGATGATATTTGTTGAGTTTTTGGTCTGAACAATGATAATTTTGTGAGATGAGAGAGAGAGTTATCGTGCTAAATTCATGACATTTCCTTCTACACATCAAGCCTTTATCGATGAATTCAGTGGCAAGAAATCCGACATTCCTTAAACTGTTCAACAACTTTGATGTATTTTTTGTTTTCACCTCTATTGAAAGGCGCCATTCCCAATCTTGTTGAGTGATTTGCATTCCAAACTGATTAATCTATGTCCCATAACCAGTAATAATGCGTCTTATGAATGTGAACTCAGAATTTTCAAGTTCTAAAGGATGTCCCAACAAGAACGCAAGATTTAAATTTGCCGTCATTCGAAGTGTCATTGTTTGACATTTGAACAATTGTTTTTGTTTGCTAGTGGAAGGTACGAGGTTAGTAAAAATGGAGCGCTACACGAATAAACGAAAGTTTTGCGGCTACAGTTCGCAAGTTGCGGTCAATTTGGGGTCACAATAATGCTCCAAAAGAGTCAACTGTAAAGAGATTAATGGGTAAATTTGCCAAAACTGCGTCTGTTAGTGATGTAAAGACAACAACGCGCCTTCGACCAGGTCGATCGATCGAAAATGTTACAGCTGTACGTGATGATGTCGCTCAAACTCCATCCACCTCAATTCGACACCGAGCTCAGCAAATTGGTGTCTCCAAATCCACTATGCAGCGAATCTTAACGAAAGATTTGCATCTTCATGTATACAAAGTTCAATTGACTCAGGAACTGAAGCCAGCTGACCATGGACAGCGAAGGATGTTCGTTAACTGGGTATTGGGGAGACAACATGAAAATGCCGATTTGGCCGATAAAATTATTTTCAGTGACGACGCCCATTTCCATCTTGATGGCTTCGTCAATAGGCAGAATTGTCGCATTTGGGGATGCAAATGCATCCTCAACGTGTCACTGTGTGGTGTGGATTTTGGGCTGGAATTATAACCTGTCTTTTCGTGCCTAGAATTGAAGAAATGAATGTGGAGGGTATGTGGTTTCAACAAGACGGCGTCACATGTCATACGGCCAGAGAAACAATTCAATTGCTGCATCAGTCAATTAAATCTTGCGTTCTTGTCTTGTCTTTACAATCGACTTAGTTGAGACGATTTAGTTTTAGAACTCCATTTAGATTACTTCTAATCGGCTTTACTACTTTACTAACCACCTGCCTTCTTAGTTTACCTGCCACCTAAAGGATGACCGAGGGCATTATCAGTGAATAGCCGTCCGAAGTCTTAAGGTATTTAGGAAATTCAGCAAAATGTTCTGGTTACTCCAACCCAAATTGGGATTTCTCCATTCCCAAAAAAAATCTAATATTTTCAATGTTTTTTTTTACAAGGAATAGAATTTTTCCAATAATTATTACTTTTTTTTGTGAATTTTTGAATGCATTTTTCTGAATTTATCATCCATTTTCTTTATGGAATTCTGCGTAATTTTGTGTGCTTTTTTCACGACAACAACAACATTAAATGTAAGAAATTGTGCCCGATTCTCCACAGTAAATTTTGATGGAAATTTGGTTCCAACTCAAATTGCCGCATTCAAATATAGTTTTTCTTTGCACACATAAGGAATTATGCTTTCTAATTAATTAGATATAATAATTATATATTTATTAGGTGCGCAGCTCAGTTCTCGCTGTTTTTTTTTTATAAAAATGCAACTTTGTTATGAAAACATATTTGCAAATGATTTACTGAAAGTGCTGACCATCGCTAGATACTACTTTTTCCCATCTTTCTGGCAAAGCTCGAATTCCGTCACGGTAAAACTGTTCATCTTTTGAGGCTATCCACGAATCTAGAATCCAGAAATCTAGCCATTCCTTTATGTCGTCATATGAGTGGAATTGCTTGTCCACCAGACCGTGTGCCATCGGACGGAAAAGTGATAATCGGACGGCGTAATATCTGGAGATTATGGCAGATGCGGTAAGACTTCCCATTTCTGCGTTTCCAGGTAGGTTTGAACAGTCTTGGCCACGTGAGGCCGAGCGTTGCCAAGCTGAAGAATCACTTTTTCTCGCCTCTCCGCGTATTGTGGGCGTTTCTCGAGCAGAGTTCGGCTCAATCGCATCAATTGAAGTCGATACTGGTCCCCAGTGATGGTTTCGCCTGGTTTCAACATAATACCGACTTAGTCGCACCAAATACAGGACATAACCTTCGCAGTGTGAATATTCGGACGAGGCGACAACGTAGAAGCATGATCGGGCAGCCCCCATGACTTTCTTTTCTTTGGATTGCTATGTTATGAATTCATTTTTAATCATCCGTTACAATCCGTTACAATACGATGAAGAAAATCCTTCCTTTTTTTGTCGCTGAATCCGCTGTTTAAAGGCGTAAAAACGACGCTCAACGTCCCTTGGCTTCAACTCAAAAGGAACCCAAGTTCCTTGCATATGAATCATTCCCAACGCATGAAATCGCTTGGAAATGGCTTGGCGGATAACTCCTAATACTGAAGCAAGCTCTACCGGCGGTTGACACCGATCCCCATCAAGCAAGGCCGTCAAGTCAGTGTCTTTGAAAGTTTTTCGTCTTCCTTCACGCTAACGGTCGCCAACATCAAAATAACAGACGCCGTCTTCTTCGATTGAAAGAAGAATATCAATACTTTCCGCATATGACGACAACCAAAGAATAGGACTTTAAAAGAAAATCACTATTATGTCGATGCGGTATGTTTACCATTTGCCTAAGTATGGCTCATGGTGTTTAGGTTATGGCAGAATCGACTAGCACTTACAACTGGCGCCATCTGTTAACAAACAGCGGGAACTTAGTTGCGCACCTAATATGTTATTCTATTACCATGTAATTCACTACATCAAAATTCAATTTACATCTTCCTTAACTCTATTTGGTGTTAATGTCACATCATGTTTAACAACCAAATGGTTAATTTATCCTTTTTCCTAAATAGTCCTCTTACAAAAGCAATTCCCTACAGGTAGATTAAATTCAGTTCGCAGTATTGTTGTGGTATTAGGATTTTGCCTTTACATCACAAGGATATGTTAACAATGCTCCGGTGAACAATAAAAAAAGAATATAAATTGTCACATATTTGCTCATTCGCCCGTATATGGGCAATACCAGATGCTTTCAACCACGTGACTCGATCTGAATGTGATAATCATCAGATCTGATGCTAATGCACTCTAATTCAATTGCAGTAGGTTTTACATCGACAATTACGATCGTGCTCAAGAATCACGTTTGCTTTTCATTCTCAAAATTCCGGGAATTTTGTGCGGGAGTTACCGGTATTTATTGATTTATTTATTCACACATCTTACAGACTAGTATACAAAACATTTTTTATTAATACACATTAATTAAAAATCATGTGATAATTTAATTTAACATCATTTTTATCTAAATGGAAATCCAACAGTGGAGAAAAACTATTACAAAGTTTTAAACATCTTGTAATCGGTTCATTATTCCCATAATTTGTTCGGTGAAAATTTTCATAAAATAAACCTTGTGAGAGCAACTCACGAGCAGAAGAATGCAAATTCACTAAATCGGACAATTCTGTGCAATTTATTTCCTCATTTAAAATATTGAATATGAAAATGATTGAAAGATAAGATCTGCAATCCTTCAACGATAGGATAGACCAAGGAGTTTCCGTTTACTTCCTTGGGTAAGTGCTTCCGTAGCCCATTTTATACATTTAAAAGCAAATCTGCAGAATAACTTTTGAATTCTTTTAATTCTATCTGAGTGAATTACACAAAAAGGATTCCCAATTAATCGCAATATCCTAAATTATATTTCACAAAGGAAACGCATTAGGATTGTAGTGCAAATTTGGTTTCTAGTTAAACATATTGCCCAGATCTTAAAGTTCAACAACTCTATTAAGAACCACGTTCCCATTATAACATCTTTTTCCAATTATGTATGTAAGAAGGCTTATATAGATTATAGCATTATAGATATGTTAAACTTTCTTTCGTTCAACTTGCTATTAATCGTCTTTACAATTGTTGGCAAATATTAAAAAAAAAATGTATTCAACGGAATATATTTTGCCTCAACCAATTCTGTCTTTTCGACGTTACTTTGAAACTGAAACGATTTTCCATAACGTTGAAGGTCTTGAACACAACGATATATCATAACGAATATCGGCGTCTTAAATGCAAATCCAAGTTTTTATTTTTTATAAGACAGGTAAACAAATTTATGAATTTTACAAATGGGCTGCCCACATTTCAATTTCTTTAACAAAATTTCAAAATTCTATTCCACGTATATGTCTTGAAGTTTGTGAGTACATTATTTTTGACGGAATGCATTACAATCAATCAAAAGATCTCTTTAGAATTTTTTACGTCGTTACGTATTTGCATTTCAACTAAACGGAGAAAGCAGTTATGGGAAATTTGAGGGAGTGAGGAGAGAAAAATGTATAAAGATGAAGAGCGAAATTACCACCTCTGTAAGCACAATGAAGGAAATCAGGTCATGGATATGCAGATTCCACTGTAAATGTAGAAAAAACAGTTTTAAAAATGGCAAACGCCGGAAGGCAGCACAATTGAAGAAATTACTCAAATTATAGACAATAGCATGAACTTGGTCAGAGGCGCAATGCAAAGGCTAAGGAACGACAAAGCTGCGGCTACCAAAGTCCCTCTGGCATACGTTTTTTAAGACAGATGACAGTGAACTGATAAAGAGCATGCATGATGATATAATTTCGTATGTTTAAAAACGGCGATCCAAATGCGTGTATTAATATTCGGGGAATGACACTTTTACTCATAGTTTACAAATTACTGCCTTCATTGGCCTTTATCAGAGCGGCTTCAGATGTAGTAAATGTAAAAATCGACCAGGTATTAACGCAATGGTAAATCCTTGACAACCCTTGGAAAACAGACTGACCCGTACCATCTACAATACTACAGTACCGTCTTCGAAAGACCATTATCGCAAAAACTGTATGAAGCCATATTCGACTTTGGTATCCTTGCGAAGGTTATATCTTCACTGACGGAATGAACTGAAAAACAGACTAACCTGTATTATCTACAATACTACAATACTGCTTTCGACAGTCCGTTGCCGCAAAAATTGTATGAAACCACATTCGACTTTGGTATCCTTGCGGAGATTATATCTCTATGTATGACTTCACTGACGGAGTGAACTCATTGGCCTTTATTAGCACGACTTCAGATGTAGTAAATCTAAAAATTTACCAGATATTAGCACGATGGCATATCCTGGAGAACCCCGAAAAACGGACTGGCACGTATCATCATTTCGTCAACTACAACACTGCCTTCGATACTCCGTTACGCAAAAATTGTATGGAGCCATATTCAGCTTCGATATTCCTGCAAAGGTTATACCTCTCCATGTACGACTTCACTAACCAGCCCGAAATCTTCAGAGAAGATTGACAAATGTCTTATTAAACCATTTTTTATTAAACTAAGCATTAGACAGAGTGAGAACGATCTTTTCTCGTGATCTCTTCACCAAACTTTTGAAGATAATAGTGAGGAAAGCTTCACTAATCATAACGGGCAGTTTCTTCAACAAAATCCATATATTAGCTGCATACGCCAGTGATATTGAAAAGTGCAAAATGTTACTGCAGCTTTCTCTGAATTTGAGAAAGTGTTGGCAAAAGTGCGTTAGGCTGTTAATGAAAGTAAAACCAATGTATTTATATTGACTAACAAAACAAGCGTTCATATGGAACGCTGGTTGAGTGTTGGCATTCGTAATATATCAATGCTACTTGAATTTATCTACCCGACTAACCTGCCTTCATTATAATGAATAATGTTGGCTTAAAATTGAATTGCTTACAAACATTTCATATTGTCGATTAAGCTAGATGTTTAATGACAAAAGTTCTTTCTCGACCAACATCGTTTTGGTCAAGCGCATCAAATACACCAATTGAGTTGGCTGAGTCATAACGCTCCAGCACGAAATCGTCGACAATGAACTCAATGAATAACGCAGGAGAGATTGAAAAAAACTCAGTTTAAAGCAACTTTTCTTCTTGAGATTATGTCAAAACCTTAGTGCGCAACTAAGTTCCCGCTGTTTGCCAATAGACGGCGCCATCTGTAAGTGTTAGTCGATTCTGCCATAACCTAAGCGCCATGAATCAAGCTTAGGCATATGGTAAACATACCGCATCGACACAATAGTGATTTTCTTTTGGCGTCATATCCTTTTTATTGTGTGAATATGTATGATTTTATGCCAAATAATCGTCATATGCGGGAAGTATTGATATTCTTCTTTCAATCGAAGAAGACGGTGGCTGAAGCTCATCGAGAGTTTCAAAACGCTTACGGAGATGCTGATTTAAGTGAAACAGCGTGTCGAAATTAGTTCCGCCGCTTTAAAGACGGTGATTTTGATGTTGATGGCCATTCGCGTGAAGGTAGACGAAACCCCTTCGCAAACACTGAAATGAGGGCATGACGCAAGTGGACCTTGCTTCAGTATTGGGAGTTATCCGTCAAGCCATTTCCAAGCGATTGCATGCGTTGGGAATGATTTAAAAGCGAGGAAACTTGGGTTCCTTATGAGTTAAAGCCAAGGGATGTGGAGCGCCGTTTTTCGCCTGTAAACAACTGCTTCTGCAACAAAAAAGGGAGAGAATTTTCTTCATCGTATTGTAACGGGTGATGAAAAATTGGTTCATTACAGAAATTCAAAGAAAAGAAAGTAATGGGGGCTGCCCAGTCATGCTCCTACGTCGTCGCCTCGGACGAATATTCGCGCCGCGGAGATTATGCTATGTATTTGGTGGGACCAAGTCGGTGTTATTTACTACAAGCTGTTGAAACCAAGCGAAACCATCTATGGGGATCGGTATCAACTTCAATTAATGCGATTGAGCCGAGTTTTGCGC
>JAHXMU010000805.1:175351-199245 GCA_019455685.1 Philornis downsi
GAAACGCTGAAATGGGAATTTTAACCCCATTCATCATATTCTCCAGATATTGCGCCGTCCAATTATCACTTGTTCCGTTCGATGGCACACAGTCTGGCTGACCAGCAGTTCCACTCATATGACGACATCAAGGAATGGCTAGATTCGTGGATAGCCTCAAAAGATGTACAGTTTTACCGTGACGAAACTCGACCTTTGCCAGAAAGATGGGATAAAGTAGTGCCTAGTGATGGGCAATACTTTCAATGAATCATTTGTAAATATGTTTTTATAATAAAGTTCGTTTTTTATAAAAAAAAAACAGCGAGAACCTAGTTGCGCACCTAAAAATATAATAATAATAGACAATAAATAATAGGAGAAACTCAGGAAATAATATAATAATAATAGACAATAAATAAAGTTTTTTACTTCTCACACAAAATGCCGTATTTGACAAAAATCCCATTTTCGACCATAGGTTACAATTTGTACGCCAGATTCATCTAACTTGCGGCTAAAAGCTATATTTTGTATTGTTTAACCTCAAGGACTGTCAACAAAACAAAATCAAATTTGAGAATTTGTTTTGATTTGTTTCAGTTTCGGAACCAAAACCAACCAAAACCAAAATATTAAAAATTTTTATTCTGATTTTAATTTTGATATTAATTTTTACACCCGAAACGAAATTTGAAACAATTTTGATTCTGATTAAGTTTATAAAAAGTTTTGTTTGTACATAATTTGAAAATTTTCAATTTAAAAAAAATGTCCAGTAATTGTAAAAATTTCTGAGAGCCTGGTTTCAGTAAATTGAAAATATAAATTATCTGAACCATTTTTACACATTTTGCAGTCTAGCACCAGGCATTTTTCTCTGCTTAACATCGAAGCTACAATTCTGAATCAGATTAAAATCCAAAGTATAGATTTATAAAGGCTGTCCCAACAATAACGCAAGATTTAAATTGAATTGAATTGTTTCTCTGGCTGTAGACATGTGACGCCGTCTTGTTGAAACCACATGCCCTCCACACTCATTTCTTCAATTCTAGGCACGAAAAAACTGGTTATCATTTCACGATACCGAACGCCATTGACTGTTTGCGCTTGACATGCCTCATTTTCATAAAAAAAGGTCCAATGATTCGTCCAGCTCAAAATCTGCACCACACAGTGACACGTTGAGGATGTATTTGCTTCTCGTGAATCACTCGAGGATTTTCCTCACCCCAAATGCGACAATTCTGCCTATTGACGAAGCCATCAAGATGGAAATGGACCCTGAATGGGTCACTGAATATGATTTTATCGGCAAAATCAGCATTTTCATGTTGTCTCTCCAATACCCAATTAACGAACTCCCATCGCTGTCCATGGTTAGCTGGCTGGCAGTTCCTGAGTCAATTGAACTTTGTATGCATGAAGATGTAAATCTTTCGTCAAAATTCGCTGCATAGTGGATTTGGAGACACCAATTTGCTGAGCTCGGTGTCGAATTGAGGTGGATGGAGTTTGAGCGATATCATCACGTACAGCTGCGACATTTTCGGTCGATCGACCTGGTCGAAGGCGCTTTGTTGTCTTTACATCACTAACAGACCCAGTTTTGGCAAATTTATCCATTAATCCCTTTACAGTTGACTCTTTTGGAGCATTATTGTGACCCCAAATTGATCCCAATTTGCGAACTGTAGCCGCAAAACTTTCACCATTTTGGTAAAACAATTTCACAATGAGAATGCGTTATTCATTCGTGTAGAGCTCCATTTTTACTAACCTCGTACCTTCTACTAGCAAACAATAACAATTGTTCAAATGTCAAACAATGACACTTCGAATGGCGCCAAATTTAAATCTTGCGTTCTTGTTTGGACACCCCTTACTTTCTTTCAAGGTTTTAAGATCAAAATATCTGTTTCATTATGTTTTGGAAGAGGAACAGAATCAATTTAGGCGCCTAATTTAGTTTCAGTTCAACAACGTATTAGTTAAAACTTTCTTTTGCTTTAAAGAAATTAAAGTTCTCATAGTTCAACATTACTCTTCAGTACCCAAAATGGAAGGACTTCTATGCAAAATTACGTAAATAGCAAACTATTTAATTATCAAATCAAATATCACTAAAATGGTTATCTGTAAAATCATTCTTTCATTACCCAGAAATTGAACATTTATCAACGACAACATTTATTATCAACAATAGAATTGTAGTTTCTTCACTTGTATGACAGAATGTCATCTTATCATTACTGTAAGAAACCACAGCGATATGATTCAGTTCGTAAGCACTCAGAGTAGTGATTCTAAATTTGTATTTATAGTAACAAAATAAAGAACTTAAAGTTAGATCTATTTGTAGCGAATGATAAAGAAGAAAAAAAAAGAAACTTAACTGGATGTGTAGGGGATATAGCTCAGTGGTAGAGCATTCGACTGCAGATCGAGAGGTCCCCGGTTCAAACCCGGGTGTCCCCTATCAGGTTACTTTGCTAAGCGGTTCCTTTTTAGCAGAACTTGTTCCAAATTTGCAGTACATAGTAATATACTACGCCGAGAATGGCATACAAATTTACAATGACTAAAATGAAATCATCTCTGGATAATGGTAATTTTCTTCAGTATCATTCCAAAATTTGTGTGTTATTGGACAATTTTTTTTTAATTGTGATTCTTGAAAAATTCTAAACTATATATCGGTCTATATATTATTTGTGGGAATGGTGTGTTTTTGACTCCAAAACTTATTTCACTATGGCTATGACAAATGTCGCTACTGGGACAAATTACCCCGGTAAAAGAGAAATCAGGCACCTACAAGAACTGTTTTATTATTTGACTATTATAGAAAATCTCGTTATGCACGAAATATAAAATGTTTTCTCCTTTTTTTTTCTTTGATGAATCAAAAGCTGTTGCAGGAATACTGTTTAAAATTTCAAATTTTTCAAGAAAATTACTCCAAGCAAATGTAGCAAAATTTTAGAAGAATATTGATATTTATAGAACTACAAAAATTGAATACGGACCTAGAAAAAGATAAAAATTCCAAAATTTTTTTAAACAATTCTACAATTTATATAACAAATAAGAGAAATGTTTGATAGTAATACTTAAATATACGGGAAATATCATTCCAAACTCATATACTAATTTAAGGAATCCTCTAAATGCTGAATCCTCTACCCCAACTAAAAGAAACATATGGTTGTAGTTGATAAACATTCCAAACTTACGATACATATCTTTTGAAGGCATTCTCTAACCTATACCTCAATTAAAAGAAATATATTTCAAAATATTCGCAAATTTTTTTAAAACAACTCAACAACTAAAAGCGTTTAAAACAATGATGTTTAAAGGACCTACGAATTTCCAAAAAAATCTAGTAATTTTAAAAAAAAATATTTAATTTTCGTTTTTTTAATTATTTTTAATTATTAAAATATTTATTATACATACATTTTTAATTATTTATTGTTTTTAATTTTATCTATTTTTTTATTTTCTGTTTTTTCTTTATTAGAATAGAACTAAATGCGTTTAAAACAATGATGTTTAAAGGACCTACGAATTTCCAAAAAAATCTAGTCATTTAAAAAAAATTTATTTTCGTTTTTTAATTATTTTTAGTTATTAAAATATTAAATTTTTTTAATTATTTATTATTTTTATTTTTTTGTTTTTTTTTTTTCGTTTTTCTTTATTAGAACGGAAACGAAAGGAGAATATGAAAAATATAATTTTCAATTCTATTGATTTAATTTAATTGTTTTGGTATTTAATAAATACGGGCAAATAGCATAATAATTTTTTATAATTGTTGTTAAATTCCGCATTTTTTTTTAACAAAAAAAAAAATTCTGTTTACAAAATGTCAAACGAAAAACGTAATATTTTGTTTTATTATTTGACAATTTTGGAAAATCTGGCTTTCATCATGGTCTTAGAAAAATCTATGAATTTCCAAAAGAATCTAGTAATTTAAAAAATTGTAATTCTCGTTATTATATTTTGGCCAAATCAATTAAATTAAATTAAAAAAAATTTTAATTTTCTGGTTTTTATTATGATTTCTTTCCATTTTTTGAATGAAAAATATGAAAAAGATATTTTTTAATCATGTTGATTTTTTTTAACAAAAAATATTTCAAAAATATCTCATGTTTTTTATTATGATTTTCAAATTTTTTTTTTATCAGTTTAGAAATGAATGAAAAATGCGAAAAATATATTCTTTAATCATGTTGATTTTTTTAGCAAAATATATTCTATTAGTTTGTCCTCATGTTTTAACAAAATGCCAACCTAAAAACGTAATAACAACGGGTTGTCCTTTTTTCGGTTTCAAAAGTAAAGTTAAATAAAACACACGTAAAGCTATGATTTCGCTTCAGGGCAACTTTTATTTCATTATAATGCCTCGGCCTTGCCATTATGTACGAAATACAATAGCATTTAAATGACCATCTCTGGATTGGTTGGAGCAGTGGATACTTTTCAGGTCGATTTCGACCATCTTTTCGCACATTTCAGGCGATATGTCGACACTAACTTGACGAATGTTGACTTTTAAATGCTTTAACATTTGGGGGTTATCTGCGTAAATACGGTCTTGACGTAGCCCCACAAAAAAACGGCGTCTAATGATGTCGAATCGCATGATTTTGGTAGTCAATTGGCGTCGTCAAAACATGAAAGTAGGCTTTTTGGAAATTTCTCATGCAATGAAATTAAAATCGGTCGTGTTGTGTGGGTAGTGGCACCATCTTGTTGAAGCCACATATCGCCCAGTTCATAATCTTCAATTGCAGGCCAAAAATAAATCGATTATCATACGGTCATAGCGCTCTGAATTGACGGTAACAGGAACCGTTACAGCGTCATTTTCGAAAAAAAATACGGCCCAATGACGCCTCCAGACCATAATGCGCACCAAACAATCACTTTTTCCGGATGTAATGGCTTTTCCACAATCACTTCTTGGTTCTTCGAGCCCCATATGCGACAATTTTGCTTGTTGACGTAAACTTGGTCACCTTCATCGCTAAGAACATTTTTTTCAATTGAAAGCCCACGTTTGAATCACCACTTTTGTAGTAAGTTTTAGCTATTTTTACGCGTTATTCGGTGCATAATCGTAAATGACAAACCTTTCACTAAATAAATAACACTAAATAAATATTTAATAGCAGACAGCCTTGCCAGACTGCCGGTTCTGAATCCACCAAATGTATAACCCCATACGAGTATTTGTTCTCATATTTTTACAAATGCCAACCTGAAACGTACTTTTTGTTTTACTATTTGACTATTTTAGAAAATATCGCTATCAGTACAGCTATGAAAATGCACGAAATATAAAATATGTATATATATTTTTTGATGAATCAAAATCTGTTTCGGGAACATTGTTTAAAATTTCAAAATTTTTAGGAAAATTAGTTCAAACAAATGTAGTAAATTTTAGAAGTACATTGAAATTTGATTTTGAATTTCATTTTTTTTTCTTATATTTATATTATTTACTAGTGGACCCGGCAAACTTCGTTCTGCCTTCAAAGGTGGCAAATTAATGATTTACAATTTTCAGGATAGATGGTTCTGTATTTAAATTTTTGTTAGAAAAGTTTGGTTATTTAAATGAATGCTTTTAATACTTTTTTTGTAAAGTTTTTAAAAATTATTTAATTTAAGTCAATTTAATTGAGATTTAAAATTACTGCAACGCTTTCACATGTACAACGTTCTTTGTTTGTCTGTCGGGAAACATAGAAAAATGAGAAGTGAAATAAAGTCAGTATTTGAAAAACTTAAATTTTCCTATAACAGGATCAGAAATAATGGTTTTTTAATTTTTGATTTCTTCGGGTGGTACCACGCCTATTTGTCCCATCCAATCCATATTTGCAGCATAACTTACAATATGTAAACCAAACTTATATACCAAATTTTGTTCAAATACCGTTAGCAGGAGCAGAAATAATGGATTTTTAATTTGTGGTTTGTATGGGAGGTACCACGCCCCATTGTCCAATCCCGCCCATATTTGCAGTAGCACTTAAGATATGTACACCAAACCGATGTACCAAATTTTGTGCAAATACCGTAAACAGGAGCAGAAATATTGGATATTTAATTTATGGTTTGTATGGGAGGTACCACGCTCCATTGTCTAATCCCGCCCATATTTGTAGTAGCACTTAAGATATGTACACCAAACCTACGCACCAAATTTTGTTCAAATACCGTAAGCAGGAGCAGAAATAATTGATTTTTAATTTTTTGTTTGTATTCGAGGTACCACGCCCCTTTGTCCAATTGGACCGAATTGTAAATCTAAACCATTCCGGGCACCACAAAGATGCATATACAAAAATTTGTGCAAAGCGGCCCAGCCGTTCTGGAGTTTTAAGCATCGGAACAAACCATTATATTTATATTATTTATATAACTTAGTCGTCGTCTTAAATATGGGGGATATAGCTCAGTGGTAGAGCATTCGACTGCAGATCGAGAGGTCCCCGGTTCAAACCCGGGTGTTCCCTGTTTTGTTATGTATGTATTTGCTTTTTTCTGAAACTTGTTTTACATTCTTAGGGCCATATGTATATACAAATTTATTGAAGATTTGAAGAATATTTTTACAATGAAAATTTGATTCTTAAGTGAATTACGAATTAAGCGCCTACGAAGTATTGTCCGATGAATTTATACTTTATAAAATTAAGCTTCACAAAAACCAAGGCATAAAATCATACAGCATTAGAATACTTACGTAGTTCCGATATTTTTGGTTAGTCAAGTTAAATGTGTTCTTACAAAGCTGACTGAGAAGAAGTATCAATCGAAACAACAACAAATCGAAAACCGCTTATGGAAAATTAAAAAAAGGAAACTACCGATAATAATTTCAGAAGAGTGGGTAAAATATAAATGAGTCCCAAGTTTTTTAGTTGATTTACTGTAACAAAAATAATGGCTTCTTAAATGTTGACAAGTAGTCAGTTCCCAGTCGGTGTTGTAGCGCGAATATTTCTGGGATTGATATTTGGTTCCTTAATATTTTAATATTAATATTTTGGTATACAAAATATTATTTTTTTTTTAAGTGCATGTGGAAGTGAGTTCCATGGGATATATTATATTTTATATATAGGTATATTATATTATTATTATATTTGCAAACGTTTCATATTTAACAACATTTGCAAAAAAATCGTAATAATCTGCGAAACTATCTATCCAACTGACTTAAGATGTATGGTAGATTTGTGCAGGAGTAACTATGCTAAGCAGTAGAAATATATATTGAATAATTTTTGTCAATATAGGGTAACATAAAGAGCGTCGAAATTGACTCTGTCGGTTGCGAAAAATCTTTCCAAGTTTGCACTTTTTACAAATGGTAACCGATTATGATTCTATAGGGTGATTTTTTAAGATTTAAGTATTTTAGGTTGGCAGCACTGGTTGGTAATGGCGTCAAAAAGCCATCTGTCAAAGTGGAAAGTGTACAGTATACTCTGCCATTTCATCATGGAAAGACTAAGAAACAAGTAACGGTTGCAAATCGTTGAAATTTATTATCAAAATTCGTGCTCTGAAAAATGTGATCGTTTGATACGACTATTTTATGGTCGTCATAATCGACCTGCTGAATCAACAATTCGTGCTGTTATCTCCAAATTTCGCAACAAATTTACTTTGTTGGACATAAAACCATAGACTCGCATGCGTAGAGTGCGTACGGAAGAAAATATTGCAGCCGTAGCTACCAGTGTTAATGACAATCGTGAAATGTCAATTCGTCGCCGTTGCCAGCGATTGGGCATGTGTTAATCAACCACAAGGAATTTCTTTTTGCCCCAATTGGCTGAGTTGAACTTGGTTGACATGTGGTTTCATCAGGACGGTGCAACATGCCACACTTCTAGTGAAACAATGGATATGTTGAGGGATGAATTTGGTGAGCAGCTTATCTCTCGATTTGGTCCTGTAAGTTGGCCCTCAAGATCATGCGATTTAACGCCTCTTGATTATTTCTTGCGGGGTTATGTCGAAAACTATTGAAGCCTTACAGGACAGCATAACACGCGTTATTATTGGAATGCAGACCAAAATGCTGGAAAAATTGAATTGAAATCTGAATGGACATTTTGAGACGGAGCCGCGGACAACATTTCCATGAAATTATCTTTAAAAATTAAATGGCAAAGACCAATGTATCGATTCCAATAAAAAAATTTTAATATGTGATGCAAATTTGAGTGCTTTATTCGATTTTTAAAAAACTACGGTTAAAAAATCACCCTATATTCAAAGTCTATGCGATAAAAAAAGGGGTTTGTTTATTTTTTTAGATTATCTGCTGACACTTTACTTTAAATATTTAAATTTTCTTTCCGAGCTTTTGACCACTAAAATCCGTGTGCAAAAATGAACCAGTATTCAAAGCTTTTTGCCCATAATTCAGTATACAAACCCCAGATCAAAATTCAAGCTTAATTTTATATTTGATAATGGGTTAATTTTGAACTTACCTTTTGAAAAATGTAATTTTTTTGATTTTTTTCTACTTTCAAAAATTAAAAGCAATATTCGGTGGCAAGGAAAGGAATTGGCCAGATTATAAATAAATTTAAATTTTATTTTATTTCTTATAAGTTGAAGCCCAGGAGGAGCGCTGAGCGTCGTTTTGTCGCCTGTGAACAACTGCTTCAGCGACAAAAAAAGAAAAGGTTTTCTTCATCGTATTATAACGGCTGATGAAAAATGGACTCATTACAGCAATCCAAAGAAAGGAAAGTTATAGAGGCTATCCGGTCATGCTTCTACGGCGTCGTGTCGACCAAATATTCACGCTGCGAAGGTTATGCTCTATATTTGGTGGGACCAGGTTGGTGTTATTTATTACGAGCTGTTGAAACCAAGCGAAGCCATCGCTAAGGATCGGTATCGACTTCAATTAACACGATTGAGTCGTGCTCTGTGCGAGAAATGCCCACAATTCGCGCAGAATCACGATAAAGTTATTCTTCAGGATGACAACGTTCGGCCTTTAAAAATTGTAGGGTTGTGTAGCCATTATGTCAGGATCACGATCAAATTTCGCAGGATTACCTCAGTTCTCTTAAGTTTTGCAGAAAATTTTCTCAAGCGATTGACCCGTTATATACAGACGTATCACGTCCTAAATATAAACCACGTTACTGTCTTTTTTTGATGCGCTTTTTCTGTCCAAACTGTATTTTTTGTTTTTTTAATTAAAAACTATTTGTAAAATCTTGCATTCATTCATTCATTTTATATTGACTGAAATATATATAAATATATCATTACAGCAATCCAAAGAAAGGAAAGTTAAGGGGGCTGTCCGGTCATGCTTCTACGGCGTCGTGTCGACCAAATATTCACGCTGCGAAGGTTATGCTCTATATTTGGTGGAACCAGGTTGGTGTTATTTATTACGAGCTGTTGAAACCAAGCGAAACCATCACTGAGGATCGGTATCGACTTCAATTAATGCGATTGAGCCGAGCTCTGTGCGAGAAATGCCCACAATTCGCGCAGAATCATGATAAAGTTATATAAATATATCATATATAAATATATCATATATATTAAGTACATAATATTATCATTGTCATTAAAAATAGATCAAATGAAATTAGTTTTTAGTTTTTGAATTGTTAAAAAAATCAAACAAGAGAAAATGTGGTTCTCCATCAAAAATTATTATTTTAGAAACCTAAAACATTTGTATTATTTTATGTTTTTTTCCGTTAAACAAAATGTTTTCTGTTGTAAATCAGAATTTATTATTTTAGAAACATAAAACCTTTCTATTATTTTACGATTTTTCCATGAAATAAAATGTTTTCTGTTCTAAATCAGAAATTACTATTTTAGAAATATAAAACATTTGTATTATTTTACGTAGTTTTGATGAAATATATTGTTTTCTATTGTAAATCAGAAATTATTATTTTAGAAACCTAAAACATTTGTATTATTTTATGTTTTTTCCATTAAATAAAATTCTTTCTGTTGTAAATCAGAAAAAACAATAAGAAAAATCGGTGTTTTATTTAAAAAAATTATATATATTTGATATATATATTTGATATTTTATGTGTTGATTCGAAAACGTAAATTAAGATTTTAATTTTATGCAGTTTTGTTGTTCTTAATCGGAATCAGAACTAAAATCACAAGCTGCAGTTTCGTTTCTTGGCAGAAGAAAAAAATCTGACAAACAAACCTGACAAATCTGACAGACTGCGAAAATGAAAAATGAAAATATCAACTTCCAGAATTTATGAGAAATACCAGGCACCCAGAAATGCTCACAGGTACCCAGAAATGCTCTCGCTATTGTGAATTGTTGATCATTATTGTATGGTAGGGAACTGGACTAAAGACACCCGGGACCCAACCCAAGTGGTGTAAAACTTCCGTGTTGACAATTCACAATAGTGATTTCTATTTCCGGTGTCGAACTTCACTCAAGTGACCATAATAAGCTTCCTATGCAATTTGTTCTTGTTTCCGTGTTTTTCAACACGATCAATGGTTTATGCGTTGGTTTACTTACAACTTAGACAACATAGAATTGAATTATTGAAACAAAACGTTTAAGCAGGAAGATCAACATCTTTATTTATATAAAACAGAAATATTTTTGCAATTATAAAAATTTTAATTTATTCAACAAATTAAACTGAATTAGCCATAAGACTAGAGTAGCAATACGAGAAAATCTTTTTTTATGAGATTTTATCCATGTATAGTATCGGCAGTCTATCAATTGAGTGCAATCGCCACGTTGTTCAGATGATCTGAAATGAAATACAAATTTATAATTTTATTATTAGTAAATTATTATTAACTTTTGTAAAAGAAATAATGAAAAAAAAGAGTCAGACAGTAAGTATAAATATATGGTTGTAAATTGTTGACATTTCGGTATCCACATGCCCCAAAACCTCCCATAAAAATTATCGCAACATTCGAATGTTAAAAGTTTATTTGGAATATTTTGGTTTAATGACACCGGGCTTTCAATTTTGTTGTAATATTGCAATTTAATGTTGTTTTAATATTAAAATTCATAAAAATTATCAGGTACCATCAGGAAAATTCAGTTCCGAGTGCTTTTTGACATTGTAAGTTTGTTTAGAAGTATTCGTACGCTAGATTTTTGTTTTTGATTCGAATCAACCATTCACTTCATGGACTGATTCATTTCTTGTCTGAAACGAAGCTGCAAACCAACATTGATTCTTTATCAAAACATAATGAAACAAATATTTTGATGTATAGAATCGGCAGTCTATCAATTGATTTCAATCGCCACGTCGACCAGATGGTCTGATATGGAATAAAAATTTATAATTTTATTGTTAGTAAATTATTATTAACTTTTGTAAAAGAATTAATTGAAAAAAGTCAGAGAGTATAAAGTTATAGTTGAAAATTATTGACATTTCGGCATTCAAGTGCCCCACAAAAATAATCGCAACCTTTGAATGTTAAGAGCTTATTTGGAATATTATGGTTTAATAACACCGGGTTTTCAATTTTGTTATAATATTGAAATTAGTGTTGTTTTAATATTAAAATTCATAAAAATTATCAGGAATCATCACGAAAATTCAGTTCCAATTACTTTTTGACATTGTAAATTTGTTAAGAAGTAAGATTTAAGTTTTACAGGTTGTCAGCGGCACAGTTAGACATGCATTCACCATGTACAGGGTGGCGTATGAATCGTGCTACGGTGTAACAGTAACTGTCAATGGAGACCGTAATTTAAAGATGTTAAAGGAGACTTTTTTACCCAGAACTGTGTCGAAGACGTATCCGTTTCAACAGCATTTTTTCCAGCAAGATGGATCCATGGAAGGATCTGGCACCTGACTTGACTGCACCATACTTTTTTTACGGGTTTATGTCAAGCAAGAGGTGTACAAAACGAAACCAAGGAATTTGACTGAATTGAAGCAGTTCATTAAAGCAATAATTGAGGCGATCCCAACTTCAACCCTTCAGGCCGCAATGAATAAATTTCTGACCAGGTATCGCATATGCGTGAACGACCAATGAGGTAATTTGCGGTTTACCATCTTCAAAACCAATTATTTAAATAAAATGAAACTGAATTTTTCATATAATAAAAAAAATTAATGAAATACATTGATTAAAAAAATTTATTTGAATTTGTTATTGTAGCGTTTCGTAAAAATAAACTTCTGCGATCAACACTTTTTAGGTATAACTATTTTGAGATGGAATGGCCCCATTTGTGCCATCTGCGTTCCATAGTGTGGAGGTCATTGTATCATCATTGACTCACCACAAGATAAGCAGACGCAGACAAACAAACTTCATACAAATTACACCTCAGCGGCGTACGGTATTATAGAGACTATTTGGCAAAATAAATACCTCAAGATAACTTTTTAACTTTCCAAGAAAGGAGTTATAGAAAAAAAAGTAAAAAAAAACTTCAAGACGGAAAATTAAAATTTCAATTTTCTGAATCCAAAATTATACATTTGTAGTCTTAGCAGGTAGCTTAGACCTTTACATTATCGCTTAGATTCTAACATTTTATAAATTATAAGCCAGATCGATGTGACCAATTTTCACAAAATAGACATTCAAAAAATAGACATTCTGAAATACTGGTTTGTCCTCCTCTACAAATCCTGCTACAAACCACTCTGCTGCAGTGAATGGACTATCCAAATAGAGACATATTCTTCTACAAGGTGTCCGTCGGGGAGGTACACTACTTTGTTTGTTTAAAATTTTTGATTAAATGAAGGAGAATGGATCTTATATATTGATAAATGTTTTATTTAATGTCGGCAATTATGTATGGAATACAATATCAGATAAATGTCCACCTCTGTTAGCCTCACAAATGCGAGTTCTTTTGTTCCGACGGACACCCTGAATTAATAAAAGTCATAAAACCATGCCAATGGTATCAATGCCACTTTGTTGCAACCAATTAACACACGAGATCAATAAGAGCGAAAAGCGACCGTGACCAAACACAAAGATTGGTAAGCCAGTAACAGAAAACAATCCTAATGTTTCTAACTCCGTTTTACGTTAACGCAGCGTGAACGTTGACAACTATAATTTTGGAATGGTGGATGAATTCATCCATCTCTGATCCGCTATAAACAAAACAAATGATGCCAACATGTAGACAAAAAGGGGAGTTTTGCTTGCTACAAATGTTATCAGGGGCTAAGCAAGCGATTCAACGATATAGCCCTTTCTCGACAAAAAACTGTACCAACTATACTAGACGTTGGTTTTACCCGTCTTTTTACATGGCACAGAATTCTGGGATATGGCACAAGCGGATATATCAGCGCTGGGAGTCATCGAGAGAAAAATACTACGGAAAATATATGGACCCATCATCGTTACCGGAGAGTCTCGGCGCGCATAAACAATGAGCTATATGCCGACATCGACATGGTCCAGTGCATCAATGTTGTTGTACCGATGGACCCAGAAGCTACAGCACGAAAAGTTTACAACAACGAACTCGATAGACGACGCCAATTGAAACGCATGCTGTGAATAAATGCTATATGAAAAAGAAAAGAGAGGCAAACCATCTTTTTAAACGTAAGAAATAGGTTTGGAATTGAGATTGGGAGAATAAAGATGAGGAAAGATACAGGCATAGAAATGAAGCTCGAAAATTCTAGCAAAAGTTGAGAAATTAATTTCTTCAAAAAGGTCGATCCTAGTGTACGTACAAACTACGTCACTATTAGACTTTAACCTGTAGCTCATAAGATTCGTTCTAGTGGGCTAAGAGAAAAATTAAAACCTATTCTATTTGACACGATTGGATCTTATCAGCGTGGCTTTAGACACGATAAATCTGCAGCCGACCAGATATTCACGATAAAGTAAATCATGGAAAAAAATAATAAATCGACACACTCCATCTCCTCAACGACTCCTCTAAAGACCAATACGACAAAATCCGTATAAAGCTCGTAGCGAAACTCGATATTCCTTCAAACTTGTATTTTTTACAATTAACACTGATCGCCATTATGTTTTCAGTGAAGATGGGCAGAAATCTTAATGAATCTTTTTCCACCCAATGAGGATTTAGGCAGGGCGACAGCCTATCGTGCGACCTCTTTGACACACTCTTGGAGATGATTATGAGGAAAGCTACAGTTAACATGACTGATACCATCTTTAACAGAAGCCATACGTTACTCGCGTTTGCGGACGATATAGACATTATTGACGGGAAATCGCGGGATGTTACTGCAGCGTTCTCAAGCATTGAAAACGAGACAGAAAAAATGGATCTGGCGATAAACGAGGACAATACAAAGTTGTTGGTTTCAACGAATAAATAGTCTGTTTGCTTAGTATGTGGTGTGAACACTAACGACTATAATTTTGGAGAAGTGGATGAATTCATTTATCTCGTAAACAAAACGATTGATGTCAGTGTAGACATAAAGGAGAGAGTTTTGCTTGCTCACAGACGTTACTATGAGCTAAACAAGTGATTCAATGATAAAGCCATTTTTTACTAGAATACGCTGTTGATATAGAAATCGTTATGTGAAATGGTACTGCAGCTTTCTCAGATATTGAGAAGAAGATAACAAAAGTAGGTCTGGCCTTAAACGAGAACAAAATCAAGTTATTTATGGACGAACAAAGAAGCAACGTGAACGTTGATAACTAGCATGATGTAGAAGATTTTGTGTAACCCGATTCCATACTGTTTATGCCCAGAACCCATGTTTGCAAATTCTAAGATATAAATCCTAAATTTATCATCTCCACTGCAATTGAGACTTTTACATGTAAAGTTCTCAACTGTAATAAGATTGAGTACTTTATAGTCAACTTAAAGTCGACTGAGCTATTAGAGAATTTATTTGATTTGCTCAAGTCAGTTCTGATACTCCTCCCATACGTGTAAGGCAAGTTTGGCTGCACATATAATCCTGTATTGGAGTCAAGGTACAATCTATAATAAACTTTGAAAACGAAAGCTTATCCCCGATATTTTTTATACTTTTATAAATCTCTTGAGGTAAATATATGTCAGAAGTGAACCCGTTCCTGCCGAACCAGACACATACTCATTCCGGGGAGCCTGATCATGAACATAAGAGGAGAATACCGCTTACTAACAGACACTACTATGGACTTAGCAGGTTGATGTGAGATCGTTTTCTCTTAAAGAACAAAGATCTAACCCCACAAGACACTATTACTGTCTGTCTTGTTTTACGGTGCCAGAATCCTGATTTATTATACTTCGCCGTAAAATGTACGCCTCCATCATGTTTAACAGAAAGTGTCGTCCTTGAACTGAACTCTATGAATAGTTTACCGACATCTATCTGATCATATTCATCTAAGTAAAGCTATTTGCGCTGGGTGGGTCATATTGAGACATTTCGTTCAAAACATTGCATCAGGAAAAGTCTTTGGCAATGAACTTAATGGGAGACGCAGAAACACAGTATTGTATTGGAATAGAGTGTTGTATTGGAATAGAGTTTTGTATTGGCAGAACCAAGGTTTTGGGATCCTATTGAACCTCGGTGCGATGAACAAGAAAAGAAGCGGGCAACACCAAAATGCTTAGAATCCTTTTTTACGTGCTCTGCATATTAAAAATTATTATAATCGTTATCTAAATAAAATAAGAACCCAGCCGAATTAATATTAAAACATGAAAAATATTCACATTTTATGTCTGCAATTCTAACAAAACATTTTCGGAATGACCCTCACAGTAACAAATCCATGCTCCTATGCCCAGCGTGCACTCCATGGCCATAAAATTAGCTCGATTTTTCGCACCTTTATGACGGAAAGGACCTACATTAGCCACTACTAGTAATAAGTGGCAGTCATTTTAGCCCATTCACCAAACCTATCAAGTGGGACAGGAGCTGTACTAACAAATATATTAATACAAAACATTTTGGACAACCCAAACACACACACACACACAACACAACACACATAAGGACCATTATTACCTTCTCTATAAGCTACGTTCTCCATGTAAATATGTGTTCATGTCTAGATAATAGTTTGTAAAAATTACCATACACAAATGTGTACTGGAACGATAGATGTTACCAGGTAACATTTACCTGGAGCTACTGCACAAGCTGCTACAGTAGCAGTGAGTAGCTGAAAGAGTTTTAGATGCATGTTTTGGCTAAAAACCAAGAGCAGGAAACCAACCATTGACCACATATGACACGAATTTTCACATTATAAAGCTAATAACCTTTAGCACGGCCCCCATAACTCCCCTTAAACTAGAAGCCAGTATAATGAATTTTGAATTTGTTATTTTTACAAAGAACGAAAAATTATTCATTGTGCTTTTTCAATGCGATGTTATGGTGTTGGATGGGTGGAATGCAAGTGAAGTCACACTGAATTTAAAGATTCTCATGAAAACATAGAGTGGCTCAAAGTTTACAAAATTATACAGTCTCGGGCAACATATAGATAAATTCCAAGGGTTTTTGCCGATGACACTCCTTTTACAGTTGGGAGTTCAGAATTTATTACATTTGTTGACCTCTACCTATTCAAGCTATCGATCGAATATTTCTCGTGCTCGATCACTTTCATTCATTGTCTACACATGATAAAACCAACAAAGTCGCTGCATCCTAAACCAATTTACAGCCCCCATGCAGTTACACCTAAACAACTTTACTCTGTAACTCTTTTAATAGAAAGGACAGAGCTTCCTTAAAAGAAGAAAAATAAAAGGGACTGAACCAAAAATGTTAACGAACCCCGCAAACGTTATAATAACCATGATTTAAGTATGCGCGCCTGGCATATTCGGTATTCTTTACAAAAAACCTGACTCCATCCAATTCACATATATCACATATACAGACAGATATATATCACATATACATACATTTTTAACAGTTTTTGGTTTAAAATGTATATATATATATATATATCCACTTAGTAGTTTCAAAACCGCTGGTCTGGCAATGCTGTCAGCTGTTAAATACCTGTCACTTGAATTGTTGTTTATTTAGCGATAGGTTTGCCATTTACAAATATTGATAGTTTAACAACAAAAGGTTAAAATTTACTACAAAAGCAATGGTTTAAACGTGAACACTTTTCGTGCATTGCAGGGTGATTATGGTCATCAAAATTGACATACTGTCCAAAGAATTAACAAGATTATAAAGAAAATTAAAGATACTGGAAGCATCATCACAACGCACTGCCGAAAATATCGCGGCTGTTAAAGAAAGTGTGGCGGGTATTCCGAATTTCAATTCAGAGTGCTATGGCCGTATGATAACCGACTTTTTTGGCCTGCAATTACGGATTATGAACTGGACAATATGTGGTTTCAACAAGACGGTACCCCGAGCCACACAGCACGCCCATTTTAGATTTATTGCATGAGGAGCTTCCAGAAAGCACAATTTCACACTTGGGCGACGTCAATTGGACACATGAGCCGTTTGACTCTTTGTTTAAGGGCTACGTGAAAAAACGTATTTACGCCGATAATCCCCAATCGTTGGAATATTTGAAAGCCAACACTCTCTAACTTATCGCCAAGATATCGCTCGAAATGTGCGAAAAAGTGGTCGAAAACTACCTCAAAAAGATCCACTGCTGCAACCAGTCCAGAGACGATCATTTAAATGACATTGTATTGCGTACATAAAGACCCGAATTTTCTTCAAAAAAATCGCTTTTTTGCGAGCAAATTATGTTAAATGGCAACGTCAACCTTTTTTTTCTGTTGGTTTCCAACAAATTAGAACAGTCTAGATTTTTGAGTCCTAATATGTTCCATAATACATTTGTGAACTCAAGAAATGAAAGTGGCAAAAATGGCATTTTACAAATGTATTATCGAACATACAAGGTGGCGCAACAATTGTGCTACAATAAGAAATTCATATAACTCTTTTTTAATCTATGTATACCAGTTATTTTTTCTTTCTTTTTCATTGTATAGAAAATTCAATTTTATTTTATGTAACTAATCGGTTTTGAAGATGATAGACCGCAAATTACCTGGATGCTCATTCACCCATATCTGATCAGAAAATTATTCATTGTGGCCTGAAAGCTTAAAGTCGGGATCGCCTCAATTGTTGTTTTATTGGACTGCTTCAATTTAGTCAAATTCCCCCAAAAAAAGTCTGGTGCTCTCAGGTCAGGTAACCTTGGGGGCCAGCGGAAAGTGGAGTATGTGGATTTTCGATGGAGCTCCACCATAACCGGTCTGGCTATGTGTGCAGTTGCTCCATTTTGCTGGAACCAAATGCTGTTGAAACGAATACGTCTTTCGCGTCGTTCTGTTTAAATAAAGCCCTCTCAACATCTTCAAATAACGGTCCCCACTGACACTGATATTATGCTTGCAGCAGGATGCGCCACCAATTCCAAAAAAGCTAGCAATGCTACGAAGTTTTTCATAAACTAACAATATCTTGTGGCATTTCTTTCTCATAATAAAACCTTAACACAATTTTAATTCAACTTTTTTTTCGAATTAACGAATGCGTACATGAATTTAATCTGGCCACTCTAGCATCTCGTTATCTCCTATGCTACTACTACCTTCTTACACATCTCTGCTTAGTCGACAAAAGTTAAATTGGTCTTGTTCACAAACAAGGCAATAGTTCTTTAAGAAATTTCGCAAAATGCTTCGTAAGAAACAAGTGATATTACAGACAAAAGGTAAATTTGTTAATATTTAAAGCCAATATTCTTTATAAATAATAATTCACATTTGAAGAAGCAGCAGTCCGACCCAACGCCAAGGTCACCGTACAGTACATTCAGCCGCAGCAGGTAATCATACGAAGGACACCCATCACTATCGCCAATGCAAATCGCATCATGTCTACCCCCACAACTGCCGCAGAAGAGCTGGAAATAGTCGAAAATGTTGAATACTTGGAGGAGACAGTTGCGGCAGATGATCTAATTGAAGAACAGACAGCTGTTGTGGCAAAGAGGCAAGAGGAGCAATGTGACGATTTATTCTATCCCAATGCGATATATTGCCTATTGGATTTATACAAGGAGAAGTATGAAAATGTTATCACGAATGTTGATGATCACAAGGTATTGGGTTCGCAAATATGGCGAGATATAGCGAAAGATATGCAGGAGAGATATTTCGAGTTTGAAGCTGAACAAATTCGTCAAAAATTCTGCAATTTGAGGCAGCATTACTTCGAAATAAAAACCATTGAGGATATAGAAAATTTTGAATACTTCGAACAGATACATGATATCTATAAAGATTCGGCTAGGGAAGCAATAGCAAAAGGCTCCAATTTAACGAACATTTCTACTTCTGTTGTCTACAAAGACGAAAATGTAATCTCAGCAGTAATTTATGAAGACGCACATGAAGTTCGTGTAACTGATTTCAAAAGTGAAGAAATTGTTCATAAAGAACATGAATTTATTGATATGGTCGAAAAAGAATTGCAGGCCATGGAGGAAGATGATCAGATGGCCGAACAACAAATCAAGGGTGAGAAAATTAATAACGAGATATGTGGAGACAAAGTGGATGAGCCAACGCGACCAGAAAATCCTGAGAATAATGAACACAGCGTTCTGCAGCACAAGTCATCCTCCACGTCCAATGAGCCTAGCTTAAAAAGGCATTTAAGCCAAGAAAGCCAGCAGGCATCGGTCAAGCAAAAACCGAAATTAGACGAAAACGAAGACAATGGGCCAACACCCCAACATTATTTAAACAACGCCAATAATAATACACAACCAATAAACAATAATGATGCCTCTTTAAATTCTCCCTCTTCCCTTTTCTCTCTATACCATTATAACGAGGAACAGGAAAGAAGACATCGGGAGAAGATCCAACTACTGAAAGAGCAACAGCAGCAACGATGTGATCAAATAAGTTTGCTGGAGAAAAGTCTAAAACTGCATGAGAAAACTTTAGAACAACAAAATCTTTTATTGCAGGAACTAATAAAACGTTTCCCACCCTCCTAAGTTCAGACTCATAAGCTCATTCTTTTACAAAGTTTATCTGCCATAGGGCAAATCTTCAAATTCTAGTTTTTGAGACTCAAATATTTTTTGCAATTCATCTTGTAGTAGCTCGTGCAAAGATTGACCATTATGGCGATAAACCCATTTGCCGGCTGTACCTGAAGCTTCACCCACAAAATCGTAGCGTTTGGGTCCACTAGTAGGAGAACTCAGCCATATTTGGCGATTAGGTGTTTGACGGTTAATAACATAAGTTCCATGTGTACTACCCAAGTTAATGGTTAAAACACCATCCTAAAAAATTAAATATTTTTATTGGGACACTCGAAAATTTACAACGTCTAACTTACACTATATGCTAAATCACTTCCAGGTATGTTGTCACAACTTTCCAACAATTGTTCAAAATAATCATTTAAACCGTCCAAAGTTTCCACACAAACCCGCTCGTATGTTGCATGATCAAGAATAGAATCGACTACATGTTCTGTCGGCTTTGAGGTGGAACATAGGCGGAGCTGTGTGAACTTTGTGGCAGCACTTAAGGTCGCTTTGTGTTTCGGTACTGTTCTGCACGTTAAACCTGATAAATACCTAAGATTTCTTTGATTTTTCGTAAAATTTCTAATTGCGAACGTTGCTGCTGAACGAGCCAACATTTTGCTTGAATTTTTGTTAAACAGCTGTTTTCTATTTTGGTCGTCAATTGTCACTGGCGTTAGGAGTCCAACGTTGCCACTGTTTTTCTTGTATACATCGATATTTTCCATGCTGAATTTTCGGTTTAGATGATAAATATTGAAATTTGAAGGGAACGTATCAAAAATGCACATACGCAAAGACAAAAAGTGCAAACGTAAGTTTGGAACATTCAATAATGTGCCATATTTTCACTAAACAGCAGCGTGCGCGCACATGATAGGGCTCCTCAAACTGCATTTTTTGAATCCAAGTGCAGGTACTAATAAAAGGCTCTAAACGATGGCAAGTATTCAACTTGTATGCGCCTTCTGGACACATCTAGACCCTTCATTTTTTGCAACGTTTTCGGTATAATTTTGGAGCTGAAAAATGGAATTTCAGGAATAGACAAGGGTTATTGCCTACGTTTTTCATGACGAAATCTAATAAGAAAAAGATATCACAAATTTTGAAGGATTTTTCTTATCCATTCAAGTGAAACAGAATTTACGAAGCTTGAGCTGGGAGACTGACATTTTCCATAAAAATATTCAAAGACAGTTAAAGTTAGAAAAACTGGAAACATCTTCGCGGAGGTCCAAAAAACTTATTGGTATCGTGTTGACAATGGCCTTCGTTTATATACCAACGCCAGAATGGACCAAAAGATCTCCCTTATGGCATATCCTTACGGAGTCCAGTCCCAATTATCGCCTGTAAATGCGATATCGACTTCGTAAATGCTTATCGCCGTCTTTGCTGAAAAGTACAGTGGCAGCCACAGACGAATGGCGACATCACCCTCTTCTTAACGTTAATATTGATTGATTGAATGTAAATAAAGGATGTTGTCGTCATCAAATTCAAAACAATTAATATTTCCTTTAGATTCCTAGCAAAATTAACTAATTTATTGTTATTGTTATTATTGTTGTTTATTATTAATTAACTAATTTATTTTGAGCAGCTTATTATGATATGTAACGGCGGTAGAATAGACCAAAACCATAAAACACACATAATTACTTAATTTTACCGGTAGTCTGAATGACAACTTACATATTGGTTATTATCAATAATTTCTTTTTAGGTTGCACATCAGTCCTCTTCTCATCCTCGTAGGAATATATTTAAGATATGCGTTGGACTCAAACGGAGTTTCTTTTTGCCTACAAAATACATATAAACAATATTCCGTTTGCACAAATTTTAACTTGTCATTTCGTTCTCCAATATTAGCATACGAAAAATCTGACATTTCAACATCATATAAGTGTTTGAACAATGGGAACTTTCCGTTGCCCTGGAACGGAATTAATATACTGACAATAGATAGATACATGCATTTTAATGCGTTACAAATCAAAATCTGATTGCACAAAAGCTTTAAAAAATTGCATACTTGTATTTCTTATTGATTCCTAGCGAATCGAAATTAGAAGAATTTTAATAAACAGCATTTTAATGAACATACTAATAGATATAAAACAAAATTGGACAGACCTTATTCCATTCGAAGTCAATGCCGGATTTAATCCCGAAAGGACCTGATGCAATATTACACAATAGACAAACATAAATCTGGCAACGTCAGTTTCTTACATCTTACACATTGACAGCTGGCTACCACAACAAAAATTGTAATAGATTAACAGCGTCAACGTTTGACAGATACAATACATTTTTCAGAGCAGCAGAGGGAAAATATAAACTTCTGCATATTTTGCATTCAAAATAACAAGAGGTATTCTTTACGAACGCAGAATACCGTAGAAAGCATAAAGAGACGCAATGTCTTTGCCCAGCAACTATAAACAAATAGCTCCAACCCAGCCAGCTACCCCGGCTGCAGGTTCCGGCAGCGGTAGTGGCGGTGGTGGTGGCCGGTCGCGTTCGTCTGGTGCCGGTGGAGCCTCCGATCGCAACAAAGACAATACCCCTATTTTCACGCACAGTAACTATAGTAATCCGGCGTTTACTCCTCAAAAGGCGGGAAAATCTTCATCCTCAAAAAACCAATCGGAAAGTAGAGCACCGAAGCCACCAAAACCCCCAGAGAAGCCAATTTTGCCGTACATGAGGTATTCCAAGAAAATATGGGACAGTGTAAAAGCGCAACATCCAGATCTGAAGCTATGGGAGCTGGGCAAGAAGATAGGAGCAATGTGGAAACAATTGAATGAAGCTGAGAAACAAGAATTCGTCGACGAATACGAAGCCGATAAGATGGAGTATGAGAAGACGCTGAAAGCCTATCACAACTCACCGGCCTATCAGGCATACTTGGCAGCAAAGAGTAAGGCTAAAGCAGACGGTGAGGTCCATGAGACGCCTTCACGAGGAGGTGGTGGCAAAGGCCAACAGGAGCGGCGCATTGATATACAACCAGCCGAGGATGAAGATGATCCAGACGAAGGCTATTCCTTCAAACATGTCGCATATGCCCGCTATTTGCGCAACCATCGCTTGATTAATGAAATTTTCTCGGACGCTGTTGTTCCGGACGTCCGGGCTGTTGTCACCACCCAGCGCATGCAGGTCCTTAAACGTCAAGTCAGCTCTTTGACTATGCATCAAACGAAATTGGAGGCAGAACTACAGCAAATGGAGGAGAAATTCGAAGCGAAAAAACACCGCATGATGGAGTCCAGTTTGGCTTTTCAGGAGGAGTTGAAAAGACACTGCAAACCGGCCGTGGATGATGACACCTTCCAGAAGATGGTGCAAAAAATGTACGAGGAGATGAAAAAGGAACGTCAACGTCTGTTAGAGGACCCCAGTGCTGCTGCAAATAAACCAGCAATACCTGGAGGTCCAACTCCACCATCAGCGGGAGGACCACCAGCTCCTGCTGCCACAGGAGAAGGCAAAAAGGAGGGACCCTCTCCTCCACTAACATCTACGCTGACGTCTTCTTTGCCTACTATAACGGGAGTGGTGACTCTACCCCCTATTAAGCCACCACATGAGTCGGGAAGTAAAACTGACCCCGAGCCCATGGACATTGAGCCGCCGTCGAAGCCGACAGCTCCAATACTTCAAAAGTCGGAGCCAAAAATAGAGAATCAGGGCAAAACAAAGGTTCCTTCGGAATCGACCAAGGAAGGCGGCAAAAAAGGACACAAAAACCCAGCACCCATTCCCACCCCACC
>JAHXMU010000805.1:204245-232774 GCA_019455685.1 Philornis downsi
ACTTTTTGTATTTCAAAGCCAACTACGATATGTATCCTTTTTCATTCTATAATCTCCCATCTATGTGTTTATGTATCGGTAATAATAAACTATATTAATCTAAAAACAACAGACAGTTGAATTAAAACAAAGCTAATTTTATATGTAATAAGTATTAATTAAAATCCTCCTGCAGATCTCTATCATTACGTGAACACAGTAATAAAAAAATGGAAAAGGTGGCGAGAAAAATATTGGGCTTGCAGTGGTTTTTATGAAATATGGAAGATAGAAAACAAATTGTGCGTCAATGACATTGTTATTTGCAATGTTTGGGCTCCGAACTGGTTGCTATACTAAAAAGTAGGACTTATTAAAACTTGTGCGAGAATTTACCGAAAGACAGACTAAAGCCCAAGTTATTGCTTCTACTCTTATCGAATTTTACATAAATGGCTTTTGTGAGGATCTACAAAAGCGTGTACGCGCTTACCTAAGGCAGATCGTAAAAAACAGTCATTCAAAAAGTGGCCCATAAATCCGAAAAATCTAACTTGAAAAAAAAAATTGCTAAAATATTCAATTATTACGTCAGCTTGATACAAGACACAGAATCATGGAGAATATTGCAAGCTTCTATTTGTGATATTAGCCACGCTTGTCGTTTTACTATCATCTTAATCTCTTAATTGATATATAAGCAAGTGAAAATTTCGGTTTGAGAAGTGACAACTTTGGGAGAAAGTTTAACGTTTCAATTGGCAATCATTTCCAAGTTGTGCCATGATATGACACCGTTTGAAACTTGTATTGCTAAAGAGGAAATAAACCGCCACAGAAGCTTCAGCCAATTAAACTCACCTACACATACAGTGTTGCGCAAAACAAAAGCAACAAAATGTACTCCAGACTATAAATATATAATTTTCATAAAAACAAAATATTTAAAACGAAGCTTACCATTTATTTTCACAGAGGTATTATTAAGCTATAAAACCAATACATTACAACAACAATAACACTTGCGTTTAAAAGAAATATGAACAAATGTACAGCAGAGTCGGAATTCACTTGCGCAAATCAATAGCAACAAAGTAGAGAAAGAAGAGAATAGGTTTAAAAAGAATGCTATCTAGCGGTACTTTCACAATGTTTTTGAGAAGCTGCCGTAAAATACTTTCAATTTGTGCAATATTTGATTCAGTTTGTCAACGATCTTTGCATATTAACGACGTTAAGAACATAGCGAGGAAAAAGTTTGGGGACAAATTAAAAAGTGAAATAATTAATGACTTTTTAGGTGGTATGAAATGAAATGAAAACCAAACATTTAGGTGGAAGACCTCGAAAAACTTCAACTCGGACAGACCGTGAAATTGTTAAGATGATAAAGAAAGATCCGTTTATTTCGTCAAAAACAATTGTAACATATTTAAAACTGAATATTCATCAGAGTTCAGTACGAAGACGGGTTGTAGAAAACAATTTAAAAAGTTACAGACCAGCCAAAAAACCATTGCTTACAATAAGGCATATAAAAAATAGGTGAGTTTTTATTTTTAGTGTAATGCTGTATTAATATTACTATTATTTCTTTGGAAAAGATTAAAATTTTATAAAGACATCGCAATTGGTCAGTAAATAAGTGGAGGATAGTACTGTTTAGCGATGAATCTAAATTTAATCTAATTCAATCGGATGGAATGCAGACCGTCAGGCGACACAGAGGACAACGTCTTAAAACCAAAAACATCCTCGTCACTGCAAAGTATGGTGGTGGAAATGTAATGGTGTGGACATGCTTTTCGGCTCAAGGACCTGGTCCATTTCATAAAATAGATGGAATAATGAGCGGTGAGGGATATCGAGTCATACTATAACACCAAATGCTACCCCATGCAGAGTGGAATATGCCACTTCGATGCGTGTTTCAACATGGCAAAAGAGTGGCTAACAAACAATAGGATTCAAACTCTTGATTGGCCGGCACAATCATCTGATTTGAATCCTATTGAAAACCTTTTTGGCATCCTTAAAAGGAAAGTAGCAGGACATCGGTTTTCCAACAAAGAGGAGCTATTCAACAAGTTGAAAACTGAGTGGGAAAACCTTCCGGAGGATTGTTTTTATTCATTAGTTGCCTCGATGCCAAAAAGGTGAGAAGATTTTATTAAAAACAAGGGCGGATACACAAAATATTGATTTTGTTGCTATTGTTTTGCGCAAGTGAATTCCGACTCTGCTGTACATTTGTTCATATTTCTTTTAAACGCAAGTGTTATTGTTGTTGTAATGTATTGGTTTTATAGCTTAATAATACCTCTGTGAGAATAAATGGTAAGCTTCGTTTAAAATATTTTGTTTTTATGAAAATTATATATTTATAGTCTGGAGTACATTTTGTTGCTTTTGTTTTGCGCAACACTGTACGTCCATTCAACGTCCTTCTAGCGAAATTCGGCAGGGTGCTGTGTTAAATTTGGTTTCGAATTTCCGCTTAGAATTTCCTCACTATAAAAGAAGCAACAGTACAAACTATTGCAGCAATCCCCTTGGAAATTGTACATGAAACATTAATTTCAACTAAAGCTGTATTTCAGGCACCAGAAGTGAAATGCCAATGCAGTTCTTTTTAGACTTTCCAACAATGTGATGATTGGAACAATGGTGATGATTGACAAAGTTTGACTGAATTTAGTGAAATTGAATACAAAATATGAATATACGTAGAGTGGATTAAATTGGTCATTTGTATGTACCAAAATTCAATGAAGAAACTTTTCTTTAAAACAAATTATCAATGAGAAATTTTTTTCCACAGAAAGAGCTTTTATGAAGACATTTTTCTACACGAAAAGTTAATGTAAAGACGTCTTTACACCCGAAATGTCAACGAGGACACTTACCAATAAGAAGACATTTTTCTACACAAAAAGGTTCAATAAATCTATTTTCTATACGGAGAGTGTCATTAAATATAATTTTCTATACCAAAAATATCTTCGAAACCAGTTTTCTATAGGAAGGTGTCTATGAAACATGAAGACTTTTTTCTACAGAAAGGGCGCCCTGTGGCCGAAAAGGATTCAACTCAGTCTGTGGCCAGTTATAGGCCAATTTCAATTTTGTCAAAGATAGTGGAGAATATTTTGAAGATTCAATTAACCAAATATCTTGAGGTTAGGTCTTTTTTGAATAATTGTCAATATGGATTCAGAAAGGATAGAAGCACTACTTCTTTGCTACTAGGTCTGACTGATAGTATTCGGGAAAATTTCAATGGGAGCAAATTATGTATATTGGTGTCATTGGATCTGGGAAAAGCGTTTGATCGAGTCGATCATACATTTTTGATTTATAAGTTATATAATTTTTACGGATTTGCGAACAATGCTTGTAGTTTAATTTATTCCTTCCTTTCAGGAAGAAAGCAACCAGTTTGTGGCAATGGTAGATATAGTAATGTGCTCAGCGTAAAGAGTGGGGTGCCGCAAGGTTCAGTCTTAGGCCCGATTCTCTTCACTCTTTAGATCAACGATCTTTTTCCAAAATTTGATACTCTGTGTAAACCGTATGTCTTTGCTGATGATATTCAGTTGCTATTTAAAGGGGATTACCAGTTTCTAGACGTTCTTCAGGAGAAAATTAATTATGTGCTTGATAGGTTACATGCTTGGATGTCAGAGAACAGGCTTTGTGCCAATTCTTCTAAGTCCAAAGCTATGCTTTATTCGAACCAAACTGAAGGGGGTTTGCGAGTAGTTTATAATGGTTCTAATTTACAGTTTGTGCATAACATGAAATGTTTGGGAGTCTTGTTAGATGATAAGCTGCGCTTTGAGAAGCACATTAATCACGTTGTTTTAAGTGTTAACTATTATCTTTGAACAGAGCTGTTCGCTACATCTTTTCCCTCAAGAGACGTGTTCATATAACACTTTTTGTGATTAAATTTCTAGGATGTTCATTTCCTGCATTTATCGACATACGATTGTTGTTATGTTTTTACAGATTATATTCTAACCAATGTCCGCGTTTTCTATATGAAACTTTTAAATTTTGTCATTCCGTTCGTAGAAGGCAATTGTTTATCCCCAAACTTTGCCATCTTACAGCACGATCTTTTAATGTATGAGTAGCTCGTAGCTATAATGCATTGCCAAATGAGCTTAGAAATTTAAATGTATCATACGCAATATTTCGTAATAGACTTATCTATCATATGCAGTTGACATAGGTGAATATTCTTTTGCATCTTAATGCTTGCATTTACGAGTGATATTTGTTAATCATTAGTTTATTTATTGGTTGATATTAAATATATGATTTTATGTGATTAATTTTTACTTTTGCACTTTAATTTGAGCGCTATAGGTTATAGTTATAGTTACTAGTTAATTTGATGTTATATTCTAAGTTATATTTTGTTTTTGTTTCTCAATTCAAGTAGTATTTATTTTATGCATTATGGCCAAAAGGCTTTAAATTACAAAACTATTCAATAAAATGAAATGAAATGAATACACTTTTCTACACGGAAAGACACATTTCTATACGAAAAACGTTTACGAACGCACATTTCTATACGAAAGACGACAATAAGAACGTTGTTCATAAAGAAACTACCTATACGGGAAGTATCCATGAATACTTTTCTGTACCGAAAGCATCTATGACACACACTTTGAAATATGAAATATACGTTTTGAAGTAACATTTCGATATGACACTTTTCGGTATGAAAGGTGTCTATGAAAACATTTTTCGATATGAAAAGCTTCTATAAAGACACTTTTCGATATGAAACGACTCCATGAAGGCACTTTTCGCTATGAAAAGTGTCTATGAAGACATTTTCTGTACGAGAGATGTTATTAAGACTCCTTTCTGTACGATAAGTGTCTATGAAGATGTCTAAGTGGAAACTTTTCTGTATGAAAATTGTCTACGCGGGCGCTTTTCTGTATGAAAAGTCTATGAAGATAATTTTCAATATGAAAACTTCCTAATTTGAAGACAGTAAAGTGACATTTTGTCCACTGAAGAGGTGTCTACAGATGTGTATGTCTATACATGTAGACACTTTTCTATTATAAAAGACAATCTATGAAGATAATTTGTTGTACGAAAAAGGTGTATGAATACTGTTTTCTGTGGCGCGATCTACATGGAAATAACTAACATGAAATGCGCTTGTGGAGGAACTCTTCTACAAGTAGACAGTTGTGAAAGCACTATAAAGTGTTCTCGAACAAAAGGTTAGGAGATAGTTGCCGGCTGACTTGTCAAGGAACTCTGCCGCAATGACCAATGAATACAATTCTTGCAGTGCTAAGAGCCATTTTGTGTGATCGTCTACTGTTCAAATTCAGAAAACATGTCAAGATATGGAGACTACAATCTATGATTTTTGCAGATGATGTTGAAATAATGTGTAGTAAGAACGACCAAAAGGCATAGGGAAAAGTGCTTTCACAAATAAGTGTAAATAAATGCCGCCATTCCGCATGGACCGCACGTTACCCTACTTAACGAATAATAAACAAAAAAAAAAACGTAAATGGCTTTGCAATATTATCGACTTCTTAATATAGCTGGATAGGAAGTCTTTACCTACACGGGAGAAGTCAAACACATCACTTGTCACGGCGCTCAATTTCCGAGCAGTGCAGAGAGCAACGCGGATAAAATTCTTTACACAATTAATTGATTTTATTCATCCTTACCTTATCATGTGGATGATAAAGAAGGCTGCAGTTTTCGGTTTTCCATATTTCGTTGCGTTCATAAATGTGTTCGGTTTTAACTGTATTGTCACCGCAGTAATCGCACGGACAATTGCCGTCAATTTAACACTTCAACGCCAGTACCGTTATTAAATAAGCAACGGAAGAACCATTTACAAAAAGTCACAAAAATTCGCATCTAATTCACTTTAAACTTAAGGTTGTTTCGTGCATTACGTATAAACATTAACTGAAGCACTTATTAAAATAATAACTGTTAGCAAGTTTATGGAAAAAGTACTTCAAAAAATTTTTAGGCTCGCTTCTACCTCAATTTTTCAAACGTTTTAATTAATACCAAATCTTGCTAATGTTGCCACCTGTTGGTCATGTTGCCAGTGATGAAAACAGTGTTGCAAATTATGCAACTGCGAATAAATTGAATGCGTTCATGCAAAAATTGTACACCTATAACCTATATAGAGATAAAACGGGTTAAATATATTTTTAATAATCTATTCAGATATACATTTTCCATTTACTTAGTTTTTCACACGTGTTTTTACTACATTTTGCTCTAAGTAGTACATTCGCACAGGTTTTCCTACTACCTTTTTCAACAACACTTCTCTTGATTTTCCATAGATTCTCTCTCTCGTTTGCGATAGTCGTGTCATTTTCCATTGCGGAGTTTGATTTGTTGTTTTCGTTTTTGATTTCATTTAAGTTTATTTCAACTTGATTTCTTTAATTTTACACATTTACATTTTGTTAATCATCTACAATAACAAGAATTTAATAGAATGCTAATAAAAAGAAATTGAGGAAAACAAAAGTGAAAAAAATCAGAAATAAAACGCACATCCCAAGCCAAAGAAGGCAAAAAATTCCATGGAACAGCGAGAGGCATTCTAAAACAAGTTGTTGTTTGTGTACCACATACGTACGTGCTGGATATACAATCAAACGAGTGAGTGTGTGTATGTGTTAAAGGGGAACAAAGTGCGAAAAAAGCGCAACAGACAGAACCGAAAAGCCGACACACACAGAAAACCAAACGGTCGAGGAGACAAAGAAGAAGTTCCAGCACAAAGCAGAAGTTGTAAAGAAACGCGCCTTTAACTTTCGTCTCAACGGTTCGTCGTCATTCAAAGTTTTTCTTCTTTCAATTTGTGTTTCCACACAAAAGATTCCAAAAAATAATTGCGAACAGAATAAAAGTTCTCCGAATTTCACCGTTTCCCTATTTTATGTAGATTCTATTGAGACTAAAAGAATTTCAGAAAACAAGCGAAGATCTGCATTGAAACGTGTGGGGAGAAAATCTAAATTTCAGGGTCTGGAACTCAGTTGTGTACAGTGAACAAGAAAAAGAACAAAAAAAAATTGCCGAATAAATCAAAAAATTCTGAAAGTTTCTTAAGAAAGCGGTAAGTTTTATTTTGTCGTTTATCTCCTGATCAATTAATAGTGAGAGTGTTTTTTTTACCATTAGTTAATATTTTGTGTATAATTTTCATTTTACAATTCACTTTTTCTGGAGCCTTTATTCGCTTGCATTTTGTCGTATTTTCTTTCCAATTTGTGGAGTGAGTCATGTTGGCAATCAGTGCCGGTTTTGTGTGTGTTTTTTCCTTTTCATATTCGTATTCAGTTTCAGTTTTCTCTTTGCCGGTCTCCCGGTTTCGTTTTACCTTTTTTTCCAGGGATGCCATTTGTGTCTTTGCTATTAGCTGTAGTGAAAGTTTGCATTAAGTGGTGGTTATGTTATCGCTGTTGTATTTAAAGTCCCATACTAAGATCGTTTGCGTGAAAAAAAATTGTTTTTTTTTCCTTCAATATTGCAGATACAGTACAGTTTTTGACATACAAAAGTTTCTTCACGATATCAGTGATGTATTTCAGATAGAAAAACGTTCATATAAAATTTTGTAGTATGTTCTCAGTTTTCGCCATGAACATTGCGCGAAAACATATCTTTCATCGTAGATATCAAATCAATTTATTTAGTTCTTTGGGCTCAAAACGCCTATGACTGTTTAAGGGAATAGTTGAGATGCAAACAGTTTTTGTGATTGTACACCGGTTTAGCGATAACGAATTAAACTTTTTCACGTGGATGACGTTAATATGGAGCTTAAGGCGACCATAAGCTAACAGACTTGTATGACTGATTTATTTGTGGATAAGTAGGTAATTATTCATACTAAACATTTGCCAATTTTCTCAAATATAGTTAAATACGTCGCACCGATCTATTAGCGCGCCGACCATTTATTTATTGTAGTGGGGCATTTTTAACTTTCAGTATTTTGGCTTACGTCTAGTCTACCAAACAGAACAAAATTTGAAAATGAATCTTTAAAGCTTTTAATTTTTGGTCTGTTATGCTTAGTTAGATTTTAGCAGTCACTTTTGTTAGGGTTTCAAGTGGTAAATTCATTTTGGAACTGCACTCAAATTGTTATAAATTTCCCCCCTTTGTTAAAAAATCAAAACCAATCTAAAAACTAGTATAATGACCGGAAATTTCTTTCACACAAAATTCATAGGAAGGTGATAAAAGAATAACATCGTCCTGTATAGACAAACTGTATTCTTTCAAAAGCAGGGCTTTGTTTTTTAAATATATGTTTATTATTATGCAGGTGAAAAATTGTTATGAAAAAATCGCAGTATATCCTGGAGACAAAGAATTGTCAAAAAAAATCAAGCAATTTTTCATTAGATATTTATTAAAATCTTTAGTAAATGTTACCACAGGGGGAAATTCGTTTAACACATCTGTGATTAATTCCGTAAACATATTAATAACAATGTAATATCATAATGCCTAAATTTTTCCTCTGTAAATGGCGCCGTATGCGAGAAAAATTACGCGTTTATTAATTTGTTTATTTATGTTTTTAATTTTATCTCCGTTTTCCATTAAACTGGATTTTACTTCAGTTTTGCAGTAGAAATCGAAAATTACATATTTTGTTCTTTTTCAAAAATATGTTTATGCCTTGTTCCTCATCCCAGTGTAATGTGGGAACTTGGCAACTCTACCCCTGTTCTAAGCGCGTCAGTGCATAGGGAAGTTTGACAATTTTGACACTGTTTTACTATGCTTTACAAACACACGCACACATGCAAAAGTACAATTGGAGCTGGAAGGGGATGCCAGATTGTTGCGTTTTACAACTTTTGCAGAGTCAATGACATTTTAAGGTGAATTATGAATTTTGACATAATTTTAAATATAACTGGGTTGGCGTTGTGGAGTTTGGGGTAATTAAAAAAAATTGAACTCTCCGACTAAACGACTTCCTATTATAGATGTAGAGGATAACGTTAAATTCTTTGTCCATCACCATAACTATTCCATGCATTACAAAACTTTACGAAAAACTAAATTTTTATGAAAGACATATAAAAAACCGGTTGAAATATGACCAAAGTAATGTCAGTAGTCCATTTCCGTAATTCACATAACGAAATGGAGTTATTGATTAGAGCCCCGTCTTACTTTTTTCCGTTTTCTTATAAGAATCTTATTGTGTAATAACTTGTGTGAAAAAGAAAAAGAGCCGTGGCCAGAAACCAACCGCCTTTGCCATCATCATAGTCATCATTATTGTCACCACCACCAGCACTACCACGACCAGATAAAATCGTCTTAAATCAGAACGTGACTATTTCATTAAGTTTCATCCACCTCTTTGAAACTGTTAATATTCTTATTGCTTTTTTGCCTCCTGTTGTATGTTGTCCAAACTACTACGCTGACTTTGCACATTTTGTTTTTGTTTTGCCAGTAAGGGTTTTTCTACTTTTCCCCAGTCTCGATTATTTTCGATTGTTTGTGATCCATGATGTGGTGGTTACGAAAGTCAGTATTGATACATCATACGGCTGGTTCGCGTCGTCTCTAGGAAAATGAAACATTTTTTGAAACAAAACGAAAAAAAAATCATTTTTCAATGATACCTATGAAAAGAATCCGCGGGTAGACTATTATGCGAAATTAGGACCACTAACAAAATAGAAATCGGCTCTTCCCCCAGATTTGTCACAAATCTCTTATACATCTTACATTTTGCAGTGGATAGATGGATTTACGTAAGAATTGAAAAGAGAGAATATTCCTAACATTTCTATAAGAAATGTTACGTTTTTCATAGACAGGTATTTTTTTCCTTTTTTTCCAAAAAAATGTATTTATTCGTTCAAATCTATATCATCTTCTTTGAAGTATTCCTCCTGGACACAATGCACTTACAATAAGGCTTTTTGCAACCCTTTAAGCATGACAAATAGTCATCTTCCAGTGTCTCGCCCAGGTCGCGCTGCTCATATTAACTATCTTCAAACGCCTCAAAACGGTGACCTCGGAGCGCTTTTTTTATGTTTAGAAAATAACACTATGCCAAATCTGTGGGAACAGTGATTCTGGAGCGATATTAGTGGAAGTTTTGATGAAAAAACTCACAAAAAGACATTTCAGTATAAGATGGCGGATTATCTTAACGAATAACTTCCTTCTTGTTGATAATTTAAACAAGCAAGGCCACACAATATCTCTACAATCAAATCTTAATCCTTGAGTGACTTTGACGCGATCTTTTCGTTCTTGCTCCACCTTTGGCATGGTATTCGCAAGATTGGTCGGTTGTTCCCAGGTCACAAGCATATATCTAAGTCTCGTCTCTAGTAGTAATGCGTTTTACAACGTGCTGGTGGTAGAAGCTCATCACGACCCCATAATCTGTTTTCGGAAAAATTCATTTTTTTTGATACTCCTCGAGATTCGATATTCGATTCAACATTATCAGCAAGGATCATTATTGCCAATAGATGAGGTTTGAGCGCCAAATCTAGGATTTGGTGGGCTCGACTTTCGTCAGTAGAGGTTGATAACATTTCGTTTTCAACCCTTTCTCAGCCCTTTTTGTAATGTTTATGTGCCTTGTAAGCTTTTCTTTCCCGCAAAGTTCATTCACCCAAGTCTTTCTTCAACATTCTAAATGTTACCGCTGCAGAAATTCCATTCGTAAATAAAAATTTAATGCAACTTAATTCAATCACTTGAATGACTATTTGCGTCATAAAAAATCTCGCGTAATCCAAACGATAATGGTATTTATACATATTTTGAAATTTGGTACAGATGTTTGTCGCAGTGCTACCAACTTAAAAAAGAATATATAAGGAAAAATACTCGTATATAGATTTGAAGAAAACACCACATAACTAAAATAGTAAATTTAAATTATGAGTGAACGTACAATTTCACTCCGATTAATTAGCTGGCGTGGCATCTCCTATTGAGAAATCAAGTAGATGATACGAAATCAGTAGATATCCAACGAATAGGATCAACTGTACCGAAATTACATCTATGGATATAAATATACAATGATTGATAAAATCTAGACGATCGATATGGAGTCTCAACAGACTAGAAATCAAAAAAGCACCACAAAACCGTAAATTTCAATATCCAAAATACAAACATAGAATTCAACATTGTCCTCCTACTACACAAAGTTGGCAGACGAATTAATTTCAGTCCCTGATTCCAATGTAAACCTCTCAAACAAAAAAGCAAGAATTGCTTTGGGGCAACTGTGTAATATTTATAGTTCTAACTAATGATGTGTATTACTGTTTCGTCATTTAAGGATTGCAGAACTCTGTAGCCCTAGCCCAATGCTTATGAAACGTACAAATTGTTGACCACAATTCTAATGTCTACAAAAGAATTAACCAAAATGAGTTCAACATTATTTGTAATAAAGCTTGAGAGAATTGGTCCAGATCTAAAAAATCTCATGTGCTTGCAGTTTCTCATATTTAAGTCCATGCAATTAATCAGACACCACACAGCGAATCTCTAAGTCCTCCTAACATTTGATTGATTCAATAGCGTGATTATTTTTTAATTTTCTGTTTGTACTATTGAACGAGCTTGTTTATGGAGCCTAGCAATACTTTTTTTGACTTTTAAGTAGTCGTCGGTATATATGTATATATATTTTTTTCTCGCGGGGTCCTTCAAGATACAGGTGATGTTTCGTTTGGAATGTTTATTGAAAATTCTCAGAGAAAACAACGTGAAAAAAAAAGAGGCCAAAGATCGAACACATGATAGTAAGAGAGTTATCAGGTCAACAGAGGCGGAGATTCAAGTGTTTCTCTTCGTAAAATTAGCTATCTAGGAATATGACCAAGCACCAAACACACAATCAGCGAATCAACAGCTGATATATGTGCTACTCTTCGTGGATTGGATTACGAGAGTGATGAGGCCAGGGCTTGGACATATGGGATGTGAATCACTAACATCCAATATAATATTACATGGCCAACTAAACATTAATTGCAAGGTATTGAAGTTTCCAGGCAGTTAAAATATAACACACTTTCAGACGGCCACTGTCTTCCTGTAGCGGGATGAGGGATTGTCGTGGAAAAGAAAGGGTGCAAATTAAACTTCGGTAGAAAACTATTATGTTATGACTAGCTTGACTGTGAATTTTATGGGCCCGTAAATGACTTCTCCGGAATCTGAAAGATGCAGAAGCGCTACTAAGTTTACTAATTAGAACATTTGCGTCTACTATTGTTTGCTTTCATCTTTGCCACATTTTCAAATAGAGTACATTTCCTATTATACATTAGAATTTCTCATGTAGCAGGAAGTACCCATAATGTCCCAATTGTCTCAATTCCTTGAATTGTTTTACTTAAGTTACCGTCGTAACGAAATTATTCTCGTGCTTACTATCTAGAATAAGTTTAGATTCCTTATCAAGCAGCCAGCGACGTTGTGTAATTTTTCAGTTTATCTGCGCTTTTGTAATGTTTTTTTTTTCTTCAGGATAATTTTTGGTCCAGACGGACGCATAGATAGGAAACGTCGGAGCCTTGTGTTATACTGATATTATTAATCCTGAGAGTTGGACATGTGTTGAGGTTTAGCGTAAATGCCACTTGTCTACATTTACTTTCGTTTACTCTTATCCTCCAGTCGGTGAGCCATTTTTCTAAGCGTTTGAGAGGACTATGATGACTAAAAAGTATCTTGGCATTTTCAGCATACCACATATGTAGTTTAGAATAAGAAATACTACTTGGCAAGTCACTAATGAAGAACAACAGTAAAATACGATTTACGTGGCTGTCTATGTTACAACTGGCGGAGCAGAAATGGACTAGAAATAACGATACGACGGTATACTGATTAATAGGCAAGAATTAAACCTAATCATGCATAATTTATGCAATACCTGAAGAGTGGCGCATAAGTAACGTTAACGGCGAATATATTGAATGCGTTTTTGTGGATCATTTGGTTTCAACTCGTGAACCAATTGCATATTAAATGAGAAAAGATGTAACATATGTAAAATTCTTTGCAAAGACCGCCTAGGCATGTCTAACTGCTGCGAACGTCGCTTGATGGAAGTTTCGGGGTTTTCCTCAATACTTGCGCGGAAGATCACAGAAGGCGCTTGTTGTCCAAAACGCTGAACCAATCGGTAAATTGTTGGAGCGCTAGGAACATTTCGAATATGAACGAAATTTCGATATGATCTGAATAATCGAATGCTGACTTTCAAAGTAAAATTGAACAATTTTGGTTCTTTGTTCCGTGCTGAGCCTTTTCATCATAATTTCCCAAGTATTAATTAGTTAATTCTGTAAAGAGACGAATGTATTCACTGATCAAATCTTAGTATTTCTTATGCGATGCCCTATATTTATGATTCGCCCTATCAAAAGCTATACATAACGACTGAATTCCCTTATAACAGCAGAAGACAATTCAACTTTTATTGTAATTGAAGATAATACTTTTTGAAAACGATGTTGATGCGGTATCAAGACGAAAACAAAACGATGTGAGATAACATTCGTCACTATTTTCTGAAGTAATTTTGAAATTGCAATAAAGCAATCTAACTTTACAATTCCACTGCAATTTAACATCTCAAAAACACCTCCAGGTTAATGAAGACAGATAGTTTACGAATCCTACCGGAAACACATGACGGGGAAAGTAACCAAATTTCAGCTTAGTTTTCTGAATTTCAACGAATGTCTTGTGAGCTGTTGTTGGTGTTTCTCGCAACTGGTTTAGGTTTTTAAAACTTGTATTGATATTTTAGGAATTTGCATATGTTTCTGATTTATCTAAGAACTTATTTGAATTTTAATTAATGATTTCCAAGGTCCGGTCTTTTTTGTTTTGATTTTTTACTACTTACTACTTACCTTTTTTGTGTGATTTTTTACTAGCATCTAAAAATTTGCGATTTAAAATGTCTGAGTTGCTTAATACAATTATGTTTTCTGTTTGAACTTGTGAAATTGTATCGTACCAAATAGTCATCACTTGGGGTAATACCATGAAACAAGGGGGTGATTGTTAATGGGACACAATTTGGTTCCAAGAACTAAGAGGGTGGGAAGGAGACTCGTTAGGCATTAGATGTAGATTCGTTTCATCACTATGTTGACTGAGTCATGCACGTATGTCTGTCTATATGAAGGGGATAAGGAATTGAATTTTCTCTAATTGAATTTTTAAAGAGGGGATAAGTAATTTTTTTCTGTAATTGAACGTTTTGAACATACTGCCCTTTTTTCGTCTAAAACTACTGCAAATTGTTTTCTTCGACATTTTTAATATATTTCTATACCATATAATAGATATATCCAGTTTATTCTAAATTTCAATTACAGACTTCTGCATAACTCTGTTATTCGTTTTACGAATTCGAATTCACATTTTCTTATATCACTCTTAGCATAAAATTCATTCACTAGGTACGATTTGTTTAGAATAAGTTACAGACCGAATACGTTTTTGTGTGGAATATCGCTTTTTTCGTAATTTGAATTTTATATTTCTTAAAAATATTAAGTATTGGGAAATTTCTAAGGCCATTTTCGAAAGTTAAAAAATAAAATCTATCACAGTGTTTAATTACGAAGATCTTCAGTGCATTTCTTTTTCCTGATTTCTCGATTCTAAGGGGGTTTATAATTCTGTTTCGAACTATTATATATGTAATAATGGACTGTATTTGTTCTAAGTTTGCGGAATTATAACGCAAAGCTTGTGAACCAAAAATAAAATACAAATATTATATTATAATGTTAATATTTGCAATTCTGATAAATTCAGAGCAAGAATTTTCACTCGTTCGAAGGTTGTTCAAAAAAGAGGTAAAAACTTGTGAAGCGTTGTAGCAAGTAATGTGAGATAGACATCAGTTTTGTTATTCAGCATAACAGTAATTGGAAGATTGGAAATAATTTATGTGGTCAGATAAAAGCTTTATTTTGTCGTAAGAACACATTTTAAAGGGTTTCCAATAAATCGAGAATTTATAAAGATGGGAAACTTATTTCTTCAAGTTCAATAAATATTTCATTTTCAAACTCATAATTCATTGTAATTGAATACGGTTCAATTCAATTCGGTTTTTAATTCATTTTTTGAATTTCAAATGTTAAAGCTGCGTTCACAATGGTAGCGACGCTTCCGTAAGATGAGCAATACATTTTTTCGAATATGTGTGAACAAATAGTAGTTGGTTGATGATTGTTTACTTTTTCTAAAATACAGAAACGTAACTTTCCATTTATGGAATATTTACAATTGGGATATTATACACATAATATTATTGTTTAAATTATAGTTTTTGAATTAAAAGCCTTATCTTTATTAAGAATTTTGAGTGTGAAAATGAAACTTAAAAAAAGTGCCGCTTGCATTATTTTGTATCGAACAATGTTTCACTCTGGCGCAGAATTTGAGTTATATTTTTGTGCAAAATTAAAACATTCTTATTTGAACTGACTTAAGAGGAAAATAAATAGGCGTAATTTCACGTTTTGACGACGTCAATTGGCCACCAAGATCATGAGATTTGACGCCGTTAGACTTGTTTTTGTTTCTCAAAGACCGCGTTTACCCGGGTAATCCCCAAACGTTGGAGCATTTAAAAGCCAACATTTGTCAAGTTACGCAGAGAAATCGCCTGAAATGTGCGGAAAAGTGGTCGAAAACTACCTCAAAAGGATCCACTGCTGCAATCAATCCAGAAGTGATCATTTAAATGGCGTTTTATTACGTACATAATGGGAAAGTCCAAGCATTATATTGAAACAAAAGTTTCATTGAAATCATAGCGTTATGCTTGTTTTACTTACCTTTACTTTTGACCCCCGAAAAATGGATAACCCGATAACACCTAATTGATGTTGTTTTCCGAAACTAAAGCAATGTATTGAAATTTTCCTGACTTATTACATTTTAAACCCAAATTTTCATTCAATCTCTAATGATTGTTTTGGGTTCCCCAAATGTCATTAATCTTTAACCAAATACATTGTTTGAATATTGCGCTTTTTTTTTGTTTGTTTTGTTTTTGTCATTTATTTCCTGCAACATTACTTCCTGTCGTCTTGTATTTGCGTATTTCCACTTTGCGCTTCGTTTTTGTCTTCTCCACCTATAAGGAATTTTCCTTTGTTGTCTTGTCTATACTTTGAGCACATCACTTTTGAAGTAATGGTTTTTTTTTTTTTGCTGTAGTTGCATTTTCTTCGATATCGGGTTGACGCACTTTCCTTGTGCATTTCCATTTTCTTGCTAATATCTTATAAACGGGCAAACACTGCTCACACACTCTATTCATCTATCCCCGCCAGCTGCTGGAGTAGTAGTCGAGTATGTTGTATTCATTCATTCATAGTTTTTTTTACATTTCTTTCTTTCAGTTGTGGGAATTTTCTTCCCGTTTCTCTCTAATTGGAATATTGAGTCTGGGTTTGGGCTGGTCTTGTCGTTAAGGGGGCTGATTGGATATCGTTGTAGCTATCAGCGTAAAGCGCTGTTTTGCTTTTTTTTCTAATTTTTATTGTTATTTTGTTTTTATATCGTATCATTAATTATTGATTTTCATCGAGTTTGAAGAGGTAACGAAAAATTGTCGCAAAAGCGACGAAAAGAAATTATGGTGTTACATTGTTGACTTGAACTTCGCAACACATTTATTTGATACTTACCATAGGACAGTAGTCCTCAAAAGGGGCCTGTAGCATCCTTACTAGGCAACGGCAAGGAAAAATCGATCAATATAAGGAAATAAATGTGAACATTATCAAAGTATTTCCTCAATTGTTTACATTTTTCTTGTTATTATTTCATTTTTATTATTAATGAAATAAACTTGCAAATAGAACATACCAGCAGCTCCTACGAAATTTCAGTGTACTTTAGCAAAGTTTCAGCTTATTCTTCGTTGCCTCTTACTGGAAGCTATACGTATTGCCTTGCATCTCATGAATGAGATATGGAGGAGCTTTTCATATTTAGCGAGCATACGCGCATTCTATTTTTCATTCTATTATTTTGGTAAAAAGTGGCAACATTATAAAACATCTGTTTTAAGTTTTAAGGCGCCACGTTTTTTTAGTATTTTGATTTGAGTCATCAAAAGTTAGCGATCTCAGTGAGTTTGTTTGTAAACAAGGAAAAAAATTGGCCACCGTTATGTAATTCGATATTTCCATTTGAAAAGTCTTAGTCCAACCAATATTAAAGCTGAGCTAGAGCCTACTCTGGGGGAGTCTGCTTCTTTATTTACGACTGTAAAATATTGGGTAGCAGATTTTAAACGGGGCCGTACGAGGTGCCTAGACGAATAGCGTAGTGGTCAACCAATTGAGGTGTCTACGTCAGATACGGTTAAGAAAATCCACAAAATGGTAAAGGATATCGCCGGCTGAAAGTGCGTGAGCTAGCTGAACTGTTTCAAAAACTGTTATGCATCGTGTATTGACCGAAGATTTGAAAATAAGAAAGTTGTGCGCAACTTCACACCTGAGACAAAGGAACAGTCAGAGCACAGTGGTGTATGAAGACGCTTTTGTATATGAAAAGTGTCTATGAGGACGCTCTTCTATATGAAAAGTGTTCATGAAGACGATTTTCGATATGAAAAGTGTCTATGAAGAAGCTTTTCTATATGAAAAGTGTCTATAAAGACGCTTTTCTATATGAAAAGTGTATATGAAGACGCTTTTCTATATGAAAAGTGTCTATGAGGACGCTTTTCTATATGAAAAGTGTCTATGAGGACGCTTTTCTATATGAAAAGTGTCTATGAAAACACTTTTCTATATGAAAATTGCCTACGAAGATACTTTTCTATATGAAAAGTATCTACGAAGACACTTTTCTATATGAATTTGGAAAATTGCGAAATTTAGAAAGAAGACAAAAAAAAGTGTTCCAAGAATCATTTAGCATTACACTCCAAAGAAAACTGCAGCTACTAAAAAGATATGCTAAGAAACATAAAATAGGCGAAACTGGTAACACTGGCATAGGCGCCTCATCCGGCTGCCTGCTACCACACTTAAATGTAGTTAAATTCAAGAGAATACTCTCGTGTACTGACTATACAAAGTAGGCCGTTATGTGTATTTATACAGGGTGGGCCATAAGGGTGTTGACGGTTTAAATATTCAATTAAAAAAAAAAACTACGAAACATAAAAAAATATATTTGTATTTTTAAAAAGTAGAAGCATGGGAATGTTTAAGACTTAAAAATAATGTTGTCCAAATGGCTTCCCTCGGCTGCTTGACACTCTTGGAACCGAAGTCGCAAATTTTGGAAAACTCGTGGAAAAGTTGTTCTCGGTATTTTGTTTCTTTCCTGAATAATGTTCCTCTTCAACTGCTCTAAATTGGTCGGATTATTCTCGTATGCTTCCGATTTGAGGTAGCCCCATAGAAAATAATCGCATGGAGAGAGATCGGGGCTGCGTGGGGGCCATTCAATATCCCCCCTTTTCGAAATGAGTTTTCCAGGAAAAACATTTTTCAGCAGCTCTATGGATACCCTAGCCGTATGACATGTGGCCCCATCCTGTTGAAACCACATCCTCGAGGTATTGCCTTGAAGCCGGTTGTTTCGAACATTCTGATCCATTTTCGTACCACATTGGCGCTTGGAACTTCACTTAAATCGTGTAAACCGTGTTCATGCCGATACAAACGTCGTGCAGTAATCACTGATTTATTGTTTTCGTAGTACGCTCGGACACAAAATGCACGCTGCACTCCCGTGTACGGCTCCATGGCGACTAAATTTCCAGCGGCGCAGCGAACTACATATCCCCCCGCCACCCCGCGCCGTGCGTTAACGAGAAATGGAAGATTTAAACCGCCAACACCCTTATGGCCCACCCTGTATATGTATAAGAAACATATCTGTAGATACCGACATCACCGATATCAGTGCGTGCTTCAGGCGTATCTTATAATTGCCATTTTTGTATGTGAAACCATGAATGTGTGCAGACGGAGATAAGATGTCATTGCAGAGTTTATCTAAACAGCAACACATTTTTATGGTTACGTATTTTCACAAAACTAAATACAGTCTGTTTCATTTCCTTTGTTGTCTATGTGTGACAAAGGAAGTGGAACAATCTCTCAATTTTAGCAACATAATTATTGCTCGTGACAGAAGAACGCAGATATCACATGATCACTTAAATTGTAATTGGTTAATAATTAGGTCGAATAAATCCATTTAGTCAATTTTAATTGACAAATAACTTATATCGCATTGAGTAATTGAAATTGGTTGAAAAATTCAGTGGAAAATATTTGATAATTCAATACTTTCAATGTAAATTTCTTTTTTTTTTCAATTTTCCTAGATTTGAATATTTTGAATATTTCAATAATAACATTTTTAATTATTCATCATTTCAGGATTTTTTACTTTAACTTATTTTAAACGGCTCCGCCAAACAAAAATTGAAAGTTACTTTTCTCTGAGTAATTGGGTACACAAAATTCATATCATTCGCCAAAAGTGTTCAACCTGTAGTCCAGGTGGGACTAGTCGAAGTAGCCGAACAATCATCGTCGGTTACCCTCAACTCCATTTAGTGGTATCAGAAGCGTCGATATAGCAAGGCTGTCAGCTGTTAAACACCTGTCATCTGATGTGTTATTTATTTAGTGAAAGGTTTGTCATTTCCGAATATGGATCGTTAAATAACCGAAGAACGCGTAAAAATAGTTAAAACTTACTACAAAAGTGGTGATTCGAACATGGACACTTCCCATGCATTATGGGGTGATAATGATCGTCATAATCGGCCTACTGTGCAAGGAATTGACAAGATTGTAAAGAAATTTTAATAGACTGCAGCACTACAGATGTGGTCAGACCTGTGCATCATCGCAATGCACAATCAGAGCACTATGGCCGTATGATAACCGCTTTTTTGTTTGGTCTGCAATTGAAGATTATGAACCGGACAATATGTGGTTTCCACAAGACGGTGTCACGAACCACACAACGTGACCTATTTCGTTGGAGCTCCGCCATGACCGATCCGGCTATGTGTGCAATTGCTCCATTTTTCTGAAACCAAATGCTTTTGAAACAGATACGTGTTCCGCGGAAACAATTGGTGGAAAACATTTACCTTTTTAATTCTTAATTCTGTTGTGAAGTTCAATTTTATTCCATTTAACTGATTTTTTTAAGTTTTTCGCCTTTTAGCGGCAAACGGAAAAGACCTGGAAACTGTGTTCGCTACCAGATCGGTGATTGTTCGATTACTTTTCGCTATATGCACAATTTTATTGGTCATCGTGTGTTTGTCCCATCATCTTTCATTTAGATGCTGAGAAATTCAAATATTTTTCTATTATTTTTTGCTATATGCATAATTTTAGTAGTAAACTTTGTTATGTTTACTAGATGCTCAAAAAGTTAGGAAAAATGTTCTTTATTTTTCAACATAATCTCTTTTTTTTCTCTATTTCCAGCGATATTCAATAGTTTCTATACCCTGCTTATATGTAGTAAGATCTGTCAAACTCCATAAAATAGTCTTGGCAGCTCGTATGGCCTCGTTTAAACTCTGCTACCCAATATTTTGTAGTCGTAAACAAAGGAGCAGACTTCCCCAGATTAGAATCTAGTTCGGCTTTAATATTGGTTGGACTGAGACCTTTCAAGTGGAAATATTGAATTGCATAACAGCGACAAATTTTTTCCATATTTACAAATTGACTTGTGGCTTAATTAAAAATGCTAGACAATGTGACGCCATGAAAACATATGTTTTATAATGTTGCCACTTTTCACGAAAGTAGTGAAAGTACTGGCATCACCTGTACGTCAGATGGTCTATTTTTGGGACTGCACTGGCCTCTAATTAATTTAGTATGTAACTGCAGCTGTTTGCCCCATCATTTTTCACCGGGATCCCGAGAAATTCGAATGTTTTTCGCCACTTTCCAGGAAACGAGAGTGCCAGAAAATTGCATTCTCTAGCAGATCGGCGTCTAGAGAAATCGACTACTTTTCGCTGTATGCATAATTTTAGTGCTCATCATGTGGCCTAAGAGAAGAATATGTCTTGTTGTTTTTTTCCTGGTATAACTGACTGAGGCAGTTAATGAATTTATGTAACTGCAGCTGTTTGCCCCGTCATATTTCGCCACTAATTATAGTTATTTGTTTATTTAGCCTCTTTTTATTAGCATTATCATTAGTATGGTTTAATGTAATGTCAACATAATCGTTAATATACAAAGCAACTAAACGTGAACAATAGCAACATCTCCATTAATGTATTAACACCTGAAAATGTGAAAATAACTCTCGTACAATGATGATAAATTGTTGTTTAGTTCGAACTGAAGTTGGCTGTAATTCGATGTTATAGCTGCTGCTGCTGCTGCTGCCAGCACAGGTTGTCTATTGTTTAAACAATTTGTTGTGCTGTTCATCGTTGTTACTACGTGATCATTTTGACCGTGATTTTGTGGGTTTTCAATATGTTTTGATTTCGGTGAATGGGATGATGGATGCTATGCCAAGTGAACGGTTGAGTGTTTGCTGAAAATGGTGATAGCTTTTTCGTTGTCGTTATTTTGGCTGTCACCATCACTTTTCATTCAATATTTCATTTTGTGTTTTTGCTTTATTGTTTAGTTTTTATTGTTTTGTTTTATTGTTTATACTATTACTTCCAGACGAATGACAGTCATTTCTAACAGCGTGAGAGAGAAATGTTTTTTTTTTTATATTAATTAATTAACGCTTCCCCCCTTCGAGCTCTATGGATATTCTCTGGTAACATTGAATGAACTATACTGTATTCCGTTATCCGTCATTTTTGTTTATTTTCCCTTTTTTTGAATTGTTAATTTAAGTTTTTTTTTTTTTTTTTGTCAAATGTGTTAGACTAAATCTCAAGCTTTTGTTATGGATAATGATCGGTAGTGTTCCCCCTGTGGGAACGTGGTTAAAATCGCTGAATGTAGGAAACTTTTCATAGTCTGAATGTGGTTTATATTATGGTTTATTTCCATGTTTGTTTTCCGTATAATCGGTTGTATCAGTTGTCAGACTTTAATGACGATTCGGAAAGTAAAACTTCTTGGCCAAAAGTTTGATTATTGTTTCGTATAGCTTTCTAATGAGCAGATTCCAACAACATTTTAAGAAATTCCTAGTAAAATATTAGAAAAACTGCTGATGTCAGCTTTTTCGTAAGTCAATATTGTACAAAATTATAGTAAAAAATATTATAGTAAAAAATTATTAATGTTTGTATCGAGCTGTGTAATAGAACTTTGTTTTTATGTTTATTCAAGCTCAAAAACAGACTAGCTTTTTTTTGCAAAGCTTGATTGAAAAAAAGAAATTTTGGCAGAATGATATTCTCTTAATGCCAGGTTGTCTGTATAGCTATTTTGGATCCAGCCACTAATCCTCATCAGCAGACTCTGTATAATGATTGTGACCAGTTTATCAATTCTAATGCGTTTGAAACTTTCAACTTAAAGAGAATTCCTTCCTAAATGCACAGACTCGAAAAACTTAAACTTAAGAAGAGCCTTCACATTTTTATCGGATAGTGCAGGTTTCTTTTGCTTAATAGCCGATGTTAGGCTAATTTTTTGTAGGGCTCTTCGTGCTGTTCACTCATGTACAGGTTTGTTTATGGCGGCTGCTGCCTGCTTTGCTGTTTTCGCCTGTTTATTAGTCAATAAACGTTCCATGGCTCGAGCATCTCTCTCCGTAAGGTGGGACGCGATTTTTTTTACATCTAGCGAATTAACATTTCGTCTCTTTCGCACGTGAAGCACTGTCCGGTGGCAAATTCCTAATGTTCTTGCAATTTGCCGAGCTGACTCATTATTTTTTGTCATTTCGACAATTTGATTTTCCGATATTTTTCTCATTTTTCACGATCTGTTTTTTTTTTTTCGGCAAAAAATCAACAACTGCGTGACTTTGGCAAAAATTATTTGTTTTTTGATCGCACAACTCAAATAATACACAGCTCAAATAACGGTAAATAATCCACTAGCTTTCTTTCACTTTCCAGTGTTACCAGAGTAGAAAAACATACCCTAGACTCTGGACCAAATACTAAAAAATATAAGATATTTTTAAAACGAGCAAAAGTGGATACATTGACTTTTTTATTATGTTGCGTTAATATTAGAACTTATGCTTTTATACTGAAGAAATTTGTTTTGTTTTTTGTTTTTATACAAATAAAAATCATAAATAAGAAAAAAAATTGGTAGCATTCGGCTAATTTTTATGGATTTTACAGCGTTTTAAGTTGTATTTTGACAATTATGTATCCACATGTGCTCGCCACTGTATGTAAGTCAGTTCATCTAACTGAAATTTGTGTTGTGATTGTATGGCTCAGTTGGAAACGGTGTATAAACTTTATTAATTTTTTTATTAATAAAACGGCCAAACCGTTTCAATAAGTAAAAGGGCGAAAAACGGAGTCGCTAATTGTTCTTCCCGACCCAACAGTCCTAATAAAAACGGAAAGAATGTACAATTTCTTTGCGGCAGTGTCTCATCCCTGGTCTGTGGTATCTTTAATTCGAAAACAGAAACCAGTTTTTTCACTATTCCATTGCCATGTCATGACATACAAAAAAGCATCTTCTCCCTGATGTCTTTGAGATTTTTTTTATTTATGTTTTATTTTATTTTATTTTTTTTTTTGTTTTTGCATCCACATTGGAGGCATAATAAACAAAGCTTTTACTTTAGAAACCAAATACTAAAATCATATCTCCTCATTCACAATGACTGATTGACCAATACCTTGATTCCCTTGAAATTGTTGAAATTCTTAGAACTTATCATTGATCTACCTACCACTTTTATTGCTGTTTTTGTATTTGTGGTTTTTAATTTCAGCTTTGCATCTTCATCGTCGTGTCGTCGTCGTCGTTGCCGTTTTCCTCTTATATAATCGCAATCATCATTGTGGTCGTCGTTTGCTTAATTTCTCATTTGCGCTTTACTATCTGTTCTGTGTTCTCAGTTGTTCGGTGTTCTAGTGGTGGGTACATTATTCGGTTTTCAATTGTTCTAAAAATACGTTTTAATTTGTTCAGTAATTTTGTTCATTACCGTTTTTATTTTTCACTTTTGTTTAATTATCTGATTTTTCTGTGTATTTGCATGGAAACCCACCTGTCAAGTCAGGCTTATTACTCTCCCGTCCTCCCTAGATGTTCGTTTATTATTATCTTTGTTCTCTTGTTCACACTCTGACTTGTATGCACCACTCTCGCGCTGTTTCTTGGTGGCAACTCATTTATAAAGCAACAAGTGTTCTATTATACGTTTGCTTTACAGTGCATTGGAGGAGTTTGTATTAATGTTCTCTTAAATCGAAAGCAAAAGTAATTAATGGAGATACATTTCCGCTTGATATGTTCAGGAATAAGATAAATTTGTCATATACCCTGAAAACGGAAAAGCAATAACAGTCATCTTTTCTATTTTTGGAAAATTCACTTAATCAGAAATGTTATTAGTTTCTTTGAGTCACATCTACTGTATAAGACATAATGCACCGAACAAAATGGAGTTTCCTTTTCCGGATAACAAGATTTTGAGTTGTTTGCAATATGAGTTTTAACAAACTTCATACTTTAGGTATTCTATCCATAACGACATCGGTCGAATTGACATTATTTTTTTTCTCTAGGCAGCGTAGTTAAATGTTGGTGCTAATAAAATGAAAGTATAAATTTTGTGTTGGTTTAAGGACATCTAAAAATGTAATTTTTTGCTTCTGGTAATTTCTACTTTATAAAATATAATGCATCAAACATTGGGAGTTTAAATAAGCGACTCTTCCAGAGAACAAGATTTTGAGTTATTTGAAATAATATTTTGCCAAAAATCTAGATTTTGTGTATTCTATCAACAATAATTTAATTTAAATTTCTCACGGTTTCAAAGCAAAGTTGAAGCCGATGAAGATTTTTTTTTTTTAATTTTGCCGATAAGTTGGCAGTCTCTTTTAATTTTCCACTGCTAAGGGTCGTCAAAAATCGTGACTGTGGCTCAAAATAGGGCAGCAATTCCAACTTCAATTCGTGCAATTTGTTACTGTAACAATCGATTCGGATTGCGTTGGTCTTTTCATTATCGTGATTCAAACGATCCAAAAGTGTCATAGAATATCCGCTATTCACAGTTCTTACTTCTTCAGACTGTTTGATCGCGGTACCCTTTTTTGTTATGCAAAATAGTGAATATACTGCTTTTAATTACAGGGTGGCATACCAATTATGCGATAAGAAATTCAAAAAAGATTTTTTAATCAACTCATTTTACTTGCTTCTTTTTATTGTATAGAAAATTCAATTTTATTTTATATATACATATGTATTCACGCATATGCGACACCTGATCAGAAGAGTATTCATTGGGGCCTGAAGGGTTGAAATCGGGATCGCCTGCTTCAATTCAGTCAAATTCCCTGGTTTCGTTTTGTATACTTTTTGCTTGACATAACTCCACAAAAAAGTCTGGTGCGGTCAGGTCAGATGACCCTGAGGGTTAGCGGAAAGCGGAGTTTCTGGGTATTAAGTTGTTTGGGAATTTCCGTCCCTTTGATCCCTGTTTTGTGTTTGTAGGACGATCCGTGCGCCACCCTGTATTTTTGGAATGGTGGGTTTCTCTTGTAACTCCATTTTTCAATTGTACAGAAAGATTTTTAGGTTATTTTGGATGGTTTCTGGTGTAACTACATCTTTTGAACGTCGACAGTATTTAGCATTGCCGGTGCTTGTATGACCTCGTTTACAATCTGCAGACCATCGACAAAGACTCGCCTTAACAACTTCAGGTCATTACAAAGTAAAATCGGACTTTTTTCAATGTTAAATCAACATATAAACACTTCCAAATCAGTAATATGTTGGATGTTTTTCTTCTACTGTTAGCACAAGCCCATTTTCTCATGCCTACATTTTCAAATAAAATAGTGAATACATCGACTTTTTGTGTCAGCCACTACTTGCTACTTCACTTTTCGATTGTCGAGAATAGTCTTCAGAAAATTTTCGATGGTTTTTGAGGTAATCACTTCTTATAGACATCTATTACACTCATTGTCATTATCGGTGTCCATTCCACCTCGTTTGAAATCAACAAAGTTTACTTATGATCTTTTCAACAGAAAAAAATTGGTCGCTATACTTTTCAACATTAAATCAGCATGCGAAATTCTTTTTTTTTTTTCTAACATACAAAAACAAAAATTGCGTTAAGCTCAAATACAAATCATTGAAACGGGTTGAAATTTTGATATTCGTCTTTTGGATGTTTGCTTTCTGCAAAGAATATAGTTTTTGTTAGAGGCGACATCTGTGTACTAGTCCCGTTACTTATTGGCCCTTATCTTGCAAATTCTTTTCTGAAATTTTACAAAAATTCACGTTTTTAATTTAGTGATATTTCTTAAAAAAATCAGTATTATTATTTAAATTTGTTACAACTTTCAGAATGTAAGGGGGACAGTATGCGTCAATTTTTATTATTGTTTTCGGATATTACGTAATTTTACACAGAATTTTGAAGACTGGAAAGGGCATTAATAAATACCTAAATAAGGACAACAATAATAGCTAATAAATTAAACTTGTCCTGACTCCACTAAACCCGTTATTTTCCTTTGATTATAGATCATTTTTTACCATCTACACCATTAGTATCAACATGAAGATTTTCAGATAATAACTGACAAGTATGTAGAAATCAGACATTTTTTGTCGACAATGAAAAGTTGACATCATTACTACATAAAAATGTCATGGGCCGGTTTATCAGGTTCATTATTTGAATTATATCGGTTGTTTTTTACAGCTTTTACGTTCTTATTCTCTCACCTCAGCAACAAAATATTGGCGTTCACTGTAATTTTGTGGCCTTACAAAAAAGTAAACAATATTTAAATTTCCCCACAGTGAGATCACCAAGAGAATTAAATATTATCTGGTGTTGGTTGCTCTCAATTTTGTTTGCACACACATACACACACACGCACACGCAAGCTCACAGAGAACGTGTACGGTGTACGCGTCGTCGCTCCAATACGCAACAAGTATAGACACGATAAATTAGATATTTCAGAACTGAGTAGATAGTTTGTGCTGTCTGCTGCCTCCACGGTCATTTTTAACCGTGCCACTCCCACTACGTGCAATGACTGTTGTCGTCTCTCTAGTGAATCTTTTTATGAGTAACATCACCATCATCATCATTATTGTCAAATGCATGACTATGATGATGACGATGACGATGAACTCAATGATTATGATGATAAGGCGGCAGTAGTAGCAAATAACTGTAGTGACGTTGGTGAGGATGATGGTGGGGATGGTGATGGTAATGATAACGTTGATGATGATGGTGATGATGAATGTTGTGTTGTGAGCTCAGATGAGTGAGAGTACGGCGAGTAAATATTAATTCAAAGCAATGAAGAATAAACAAAGTAAGAAGGAAAAAACCGCACAAGTTGCGTGTAATTCTGTTGCTTGTTGGCTTTGGCCGTTTGTTGCACACAATTCATTTTGTATTTAACTCTCGTTGCGAGCAGACCGACTGCGACAACGAGATAAACCGATTTCTGTTTGTTGTTTTGTTACAACGATATATCATACCAAGTGTGTGTCTCCGTTTGTGTGTGCATTTGTGTGGTTGTGTTGTGTGGTCGTGATAAATTCAATTCTCAATTTCTCTCGATTTGTTGATCCCCCTTCCCGCCCAATAACACAGACTGGGTTGTGTTTTGTGAACATTATAAGACTAAATCTTCTTTCGGCTTCTCGGTGTGTTTGTAAAAGTTACAGGAACCCAAGGTCTTGATTTACTTAATGCAGGTCTACAAGAGTTTTTTTTTCGTTACCGTTCAGTGAGTTAAGAAAACTGATGATGGAAAGTCGTCACGAAAACGAACCCGAAACAAGAACATGCTGTAAATTTACCAAATAGTACAAGCTAATCTAGAGCTAACGTTTTATTTAGACCGACGCCGCGTTATTTCGTTGTTGCTGGTTTTTTGTTTTGTTTTTCGAAACTAAAATTTTTGTGATTACTATTACTTATCTACCTGTACGTAATTTTCGTAATTTCCGGTTTACTACCAACGATAGCGGCGGGGCCACGACTGATACAATTGACATTTTTCGGCTCTATTGTTACCGTCGTTATTGTTGTTATTGAAGTTGTTACAGTTTTCAGCGTGTATGTTTGTTAATTTCGGTTAATAGAGTTGTCGTAAAGTTTTTTCGAAATGCGTCTCTCGTAATCGTTGTCGGTTTTTGTTGACATACATTTTGTGCTGCTATCTTGTGTTTATCGTTATCGAAATTCTTGTAGTATCATTAAAATTTGTTTAAAGTGTTCAAAAAGTGTTTCAATACAATAGTTATTAT
>JAHXMU010000805.1:242774-257292 GCA_019455685.1 Philornis downsi
TGCTTATTTCATCTAAGACGAATCATTCTAATTATGTTACACATTTCTCTATACTTTAATTTCACGATTTCACGGTATTGTCCGCTGTCCAACCTGAACATTTGCCGTGTGATAATTTCAACCATAACTTGCTGGTACTCCGCTTTTTACTCCATCAAATATGCGGTGTCTGTATCTTCCAGGTGTCGAAATGGTGTTAATATATGTACGTTTTTTTAATCGATTTAAATTTACTTTTCGATCGCTTAACGTTTTCAAAGATAATCGACGCCGTGTAGTTTTGAAGTGTCCCTGAAAAAATGTCTACTTTATATAGACATCGATATTTTGCGTCTTTGTGTCAAGCGTGTGTATTGCCTGCCTTCGTTTCATTTGTAGTTAATATTAATTCATCGCAACTTTGTTGTTTTCATTAATATTTATTATTTGCTTGACTCTAATAAAAACTTCTGATATTTCAATATCTCTCATAATGATTCGGATCTTCTGGCTGTGCGTTTTGAGTGAATGACGTCATCGTTCTATGAAATTTCAAGAACATTCAGTTCTAATCTTGATATTTTCTAAATTTTGTCATCCAAATTTCAACTTCACAAAAAGACGGTCAGACCGTCATATTACTATACCATCATATCAGATTTTTTTTTTTTTAGAAATTGTTTGCTACATATCTTATCTTGATTATTGAACAAGAAAAAATAGAGAGAGAAAGAAACAGCGTACACATATTAATAATTCAGTCTTCTTTCCCTTCATTAAAATACCAGACTTTTTTTTCTGTTATTTCTGATTACAAAATGTCGTTAAATTTGAATAGTTTATAAGCCTGCGTGAGAGAGAGAGGGGTTGGTTGGTTGATATTACTTGCGGTTACCCAAAACCGCCACGTTAAAGTGCCAACAAAGCCACGGCAATTTCCGCTTCTCACCCATTCCACAGCGGGAGATGTTTGCTAAATGTATACTCGCATGTGTGTGTGTGTGTGCGAGTGAGTGCGTTTAGTGGCGTATCGAATATGTCTTAATTATTACTTTACGTTGTTGTGGCCATATTGTTTATGATTTCTTTTAATTACAACTTCTTTATTTGCCGCTGCTTATCTTTTTCAATAGAGTAACGTCATTTTTTTTTAATTCAGTTTGTCATGTATCAGTTTTGCATTCCATTCATTCCATTTTGTTTCCTCTTTTTTTTTTTTTTTTGTTCTCAAATTTATTCGTAGTTGGAATATTATTCTGAACATGGAACAGAAAGCAAACTAAGTGTTTTTTTTTATTAATGTTTGCTATCTTGTGATAACATAAACATTTAAACAATTTCTTTCGAACTATAATTAAATGTCAAAAAAATCTACTCTAACTTTAGGTGAATAAAGCGATAAATTCATTGTTAACTATTAAATTTGTTATTTGTTAGTCACTAAATTTATCCACTTATTACATATGATGTTGTAAAAATCAATCCATTATTTACCATGACGTTGAACGTTTTACTTAGCGTAGTTATAATAATCCGATTTATGACAAATATTTACATTTTTATTCGATAACTTGGTGGCTTTTTGAAGGTAAATCAATTATGCCTCTCACAGAAAGCCTCGTCTCTGGGACTGTCGATTTCATAAGCTTCTCTTAAGCTAGGTGCTAAACTTAGTAAACTTAGAAGAACACTTCTCACGAGGAAAAAATTTCATAAGGTTTGTTTGCTGGTCAACAAATTTGGCGGCATTACCAGCTTTTCTTGTACTGATTTCCAACACTAAAAACAGCTGATGTTTTTACGTCAAAATATAGTCGCCAATATATTTGTAGGTTTGTTAAGTTGCGTCCTTGCTTATTAATATTTCATTTGCAACTTTATTATTATTATTACTACATTATTATCGAACATCGTAACAGCGTAAAAATTTACATTATTCAGATTTCAGTGTTGGAAATCAGCAAAAAAGAGGTTGGCATTGCGGCACAAAAAAAATTGTTCTGGTGGAAAAACATACATAATACTGTATGATAGATAAATTTAACTTCAAATTCAAATCCACGACCAATTGTTTTATATAGAAAAAGTCACCAGCTTTAAGGTGAAATTTTCACCAACAAAATCATTCTTAGTCGGCAGGAATAGATGGTTCGGACTGTAAAGAGAATGCATAAGATCCTCCCGGTCAATCTCCGGAGCAAGTCACAATTGATATGTGTGGTCCGGCGGCGTCTTGACGAAATACAATCCCTCTCCTATTGGCTGCTTCGGGATATTTACTTTCCCCAAAAAATCCAATTATTGGCAGTACAAGTTCGAAGTGTTTTGCCGCAGAGAAGCAGGTCATAGCAGATGACTCCCTGCCAATTCCACCAAATACATAGCAAAGCTTTCTGACTGTTAATCCTAGCTTACTTATCGTTTGCGCCGGCTCAGGGCGATTCGACCACGAACGTTTTCGCTTGACGTTGTCGCAAGTGACCCACTTTTCGTCATCAGTTACCTTCTGCTTCAGAAATGGTTCAATTTTGTTACAATGCAGGAGTGGCTTGCAGATGAAAATTCGGTTGATGAGGTTATTTTCTGCATTAACTCGTGTAACTCCCATACATCGAGCTTCTTTTCTATCCAACTTTACTGAAGTAATTCCAAATAGATTTTGTGCAATCAAAACAGTGCTTACATGACGATCGGACTTACGACGGCAATACCAAAACTAATTTATATGTATGGTACCATAAGGGGCTGGACAAAGCAATTTATTTCCGCTCGCAGAACTAAGTTTGTCAAGCGCACTAGGTTGGTCAAATTCAATTGAAGTCAGTACAATTTAAATAATGATATAAAGCTAATAGTATGCGGGATAAATATGAGTGATGTGTTTTGTAGATATCAGAAGAGGCGTGGTTACTTGGTAGATTTTTTCCTCAGGTAATTTTTTCTCCTTTGGTTTGTCAAGAATTGTAGGTCGATATGATAGGCAAAAACTAAGATTACTGCAGAATACTGATTATAAGTTGAAGAGGAAAAATTGGATTTCGAAAAGTCGTTTAATTTTCATGGGAAGTAAGAGAAGGAGCTTGACAACGCATCCCATTTTCTTTCTTGGAGATTGCTCCAGCAAACGCTAAGCATGACTGAGTTTAGTGCAGGTGAATAGAAGTTATGAAACTAAAGATATATGGGATTATTTTAAGGGGGTATCAGCGCGGGCGGGTAAAAATCGTTCTTTTTCATTGTGAGAAATAAATTTATTGAACGCATATCATGTGCCGAATTCAGTTGAATTCCGTGTACATTCCTAAAAGATTTAAAGCCATATAATCTTATGGGTTGAATCGGTCATATGTATGGTTGTAAGTAGCAGAAAGGGCGTGATTAATCGTGTGATGTTTTCAAAGTTGATCGAGCTTTATAAAAACTATTTTTTGTTCATTGTGTTGGAACAAAAAATAGTTTGCTGTAATAAACCAATTGGAAGCTACAGGGAGCAAATTGAAATTCGCTAAATCGACTATTTCGTATTGGAGATACCAAAAGAAAAAGGTTTCCCGTTTACAGCTCACTGCTATGATCTGGGAAAACATTAGGCTAGACCCAGTTTGAAAACATTTTAGCTGCCAACCAATCAAACGGGCACACGCTTATCGTTCAATCAACTTAAAAAGTCGTGAACATATTTGATCAAAAGATACCTGGCCATTTTAAATGCTTCCTTCTGGGTGTTACCTATGTGGCATATCAAATGACACATCTTAATTCCTCTCGGATGAATGTATAATACGAATAAGAATATATATCACTTGTAGTATATTTTTTTTATCATAATCATAACATCATAAATCATGGTGCGTATACGACCACGTTTAAATTCAATAAATCAATATTTTACTATTGGTGGTGTTCAAGGAGCTCCGTTTTTATAAATTACTGTATTTTGTTTTCAAAACAATTCAATGTCTTTGCAAGTCCCAAACATTCATTCAATGCAGATTCGGAAATTGATCATTAAGTTATATACGATGAATTAGTAATATAAAATTATTTGCATATGCAAATTATAGACAATTAGTATATTTATTTTATTTACATTTAAAATGTTCAATTATTTATTATAAAAATTTCATGCACTTCAAATAATAGTAATTTTTTTTTTGTTATTGATATTTCAATATACCAACTAGTTAATGCCAGTTGTTCAGCAATGCAAAATTGCTAAATAAACATTATGATGGACAGGTTATTAAGTTATGTAAATTATATACAGAATTATGTGCTAAAAATTTCAAAGTTTCAATAAATTTCTGTGAAAAGTCAGGTAACCAATCAAATCAAATTTTTGTAACCTTTTTCCTTTTTATAAATTAACTAGCCGCATTTGTTTGTCTCATGCCCGCCATTCCATTATAATTGCATTTAGCTTTTTTAGTTTCCGATTTATTGTTTTTTTTAACAGCGCCTTTATAATGGCTCATCTGCCAGAAGGCTTTTGAACTCAATGTCACCAACTCCCTTAGCTTGATTTTATAACCTATATTTCCATTTATATTTTGTTCTTCATTTTCTTTCCTACTCATTCTGTTTTAAATCTCTTTCCCTCTCGCACGTATTCATTTCATTCATATAAAACAAACGTAAGAAACATGAAACCGGAAAAACACGCAAATCTTCAAATATCACATGGATACGCATTCGCTCTTCTCTGACTCTTTTTCTCTCTTTTTTTATCTCCCTATGGCGCGTAAGTGAAAAGATATTGTTAGATAAAGTATCTGTGGGTCAGCGAATTGCTGTATCTACATATAACATTATTTATTGTCGCTTTAACTCCAGTCGAGCATATCGTCTATCTTGGTGGAATTGAAAAATAATTAAATGCTATCACTGAAATTTCTCTTCTTTATCTTTGGCAAATAATAGGTTGGATGCCTTATTATTTACTGGTTGCTGTGGGCGGCAGGGTGGAAGAATTGAGGTGGTGTCTGGGTATCAGCAGAAGCCTACTTAATAGGTCCCCTTGACGACAGACTAATGATGATCATTCTAATGATGTTGGAGGTCTTCCTCTCCCTTTTCAGTTATTTTTTTTAAGTTACTTTCCTGTTGTTGGAATGTGTTGATATTCTCTTCACGCTCTCTTACTCTCTCTGTGTCTACGGTTATTTGATAACTGTCGCCACTAAATAAAACTTTTGTTATCAACGAATATATGAGGATTGTTTATTAATTACGGAGAAAATATCAATTAAGGAAGAATTCATTGGGCCAATTAATATTTTAAATGGTTTACATCTTATCAAGGTATTAGTAATATTAATTAAGGGAATAAATTTGAGCCTTGACGTAAAGCAAATTGTTTATTTTCAAAATTTAGGGCTGAAATAGTTTCTGTTTGAAAACGAAAAATTTGTTTATTGATTTAATACCTGTGTTACCAGTTACCAATAAAGGTTGACCACTGTCCAGAAAGGATGTAAAACGCCTGATGGGGTAACGATGTATTATACAAAATTAAGCTCCTAACACTAGCTTTCTCCAAAGTCGGCACTAATTGCATTCCATTGGAATGTTGTAATTGATTATGTGCTGTGGCAGTTTTTTCTGTACTTAATTAAGAATCGGCAACAGAAGTCCGTGGAATTATGCTTAGACATATCCAAACAATGTTTTGACATTATGGAAATTCTATTCATATTCTAACGGTGTTTGTGTGGGCTGTCACAACGGAATTGTTCATTTTTAAAAAATACGAATTAAGAAGTAAAACCAAACGTTTATTCATTCTATAGGAGGATATTAATGCGGCATCATATTCCAATAATTTTTGTTGTTTCTTAAAACTTGCATTAAACATTTTTTGCTTTACGGAATGCACTTCATGTAGATTGATGTTCAAAATAAATTTCTTACATGCCAGTATCAAAAAATTCTGGCCACGAAAACTGTCGAACCATGCCCCGTTTTGTTGTTCATTGATACTGAACTTTATTTCATCATTCTTGAGAAAAGACTAGACGAAATTGCACTTTTACTTTGTGACACTAATGTGAAAATGAAATACAATTTTTTTGAAATACAATTTTCGACCCAAATTTTTATAAGCTGTTGCAGGATCGTTATTTTCGACAACACTTCCAATAAGTTTATTTATTTAACAAGAAGTTATTTTTGGTGAAAATGTTGATTTTTTTTAACGAAGGGCTAATTTTTTGGTAAAAAATCAATTTTCCAGCAAAAAGAAAAAAAAAAATTTTTTCGACAAAAAGTTAGTATTTCGATTAAAAACTAGCATTCCGACAAAAAGATAAGTTGCGATAAAAACTAATTTTTTTTTTATCAATAAACCCATTTTTCTTACAAAGAAAAATTTAATTTATGTAGAACAATTTTTCATAGAAATATAATCTTTCGATAAAATATAAATTTTTCGAAGAAATATAAATTTTTCAATGAAATGTGAATTTTTTGACAAGCAGTTATGACATTTTTCGACAATTTCGACCGCACATGGTGCAATGATTAGCACAGGCGACTATTATATGATACGAGGGCGGTCCTAAAACTAGCTGAGCTAACAAAGAGGACACACAAAAGTTGGAAAAATTTTCTTCTTTGTTCAACATGATCTGCTTTCAGCATAGGATACACTTTTTCCAGCGATATTCAATAGCTTCTCGTAAGAACTGTCAAACTCCTTAAAATAGCCGTCAACCGCAGACTCCACCAAATCTTCCAAAACTTTTACCACCGAGGCATTTTTTCAGGTTTGCAAATAGAAAATAGTCCGAGAGAGATAGATCTGGCGAAAAAGGTGCGGTATAAAGTAATTCGAACATTAATTCATTAATATTGGTCATCGCAATAGTGGATGTGTGAACTGGAGCATTGTATTGATGAAACAATAATTTCTTTTTCGCCAAATTCGTCCTTTTTTCCACAATTTCATCACCTAAATGCTGCAATAAAGATAATAACAATAATCTCAGATGCATCCCAAAAAATAGACGCCATGACCTTGCCAGCAGATGCAACCGTTTTCACCTACTTTGGACACGATTCTCCCATTCCAGTCCAGTCGATTGTTAATTTGTATCAGATGTGAAGTGGTGGACTCATGAGCTCGTACGGCCTTGTTTAAATTCTGCTACTCTATATTTTACAGTCGTAAACGAAGAAGCAGGCTACCCCAGAGTAGAATCTAGCTCAGCTTTAATATTGGTTGGACTAAGACCTTTCAAATGAAAGTGTTGAATTACATAACGGTGCAAGTTCACTGAGATTGTTTAATTTTGATGGCCCAACTAAATGTATTAAAAGACGTAGCACCTTAAACTTAAAATAGATGTTTTGTAAGGTTGCCACTTTTCACCAAAATAATTTTTTTCAAACTACTGACACCATCTTTACGTTAGGTCGGCTAGTTTTGGGACCGCTCTTGTATGATCCTGTGTTCTGTCCTCAATTCAATCGCTTTTCTTTATTTGAGCAGAGGTCACCTTTAGTAAACAAGCAATCGACCATATCGACTAATCGACAAAGCCTAGTGAAAATCTTCCCATATTAACTTTCTAAAAATAGAATGTTTGCAGTTTCATTGAATATAAGAAGCTTTCTCATTTTCCATTCATTGGAATTCATTTTTATTGCAAAATATTTGTTTACCGCTGGATATTATTACTTTTTAATTTTAATTTCTGCGAAATAACAAAAAACATTCATTTTCAGCCTTTACTTGCACGCCCGTATTTATACACCATATGGATCTGGTTCATGGCCAATGCATGAGTGCTTCTTTCACATTTTTTCTCTGATTTTGTATCTAAAATCAGATTGGTTTTTTTATAAAAAAAAAGTTTTACTAGAGATTTTTTTTTATATTTTCTATATAAATCAACCTGCCCTTTCCAACAAACTCGCTACTATGCATCTTCTGAGCAGCAGATTACTGGTGTTAGAACAAGTGTTTGAAAGCGTATTATGCTATAGACCTGTCAGACCTCATTCCTAAATAAATGTACACTTGCTGTTCTAACATTCGGATCGATATGAAATCAATTTTTCGAAATTTTATTTTCACTTCTAGCAGAAAATTTCGGATACATTTTTATGAAATTGATATTTTTAACAAAAAACTCTATGATCTGAAAAGATGTTTTCAAAAGCAACCATATTCCAAACGCATCGAAAGATTTAACTGGGATATTTTATATGTAAATATATATTACTGGGATATTTTTAATGTATAGGACCCTATACCGTATAACCGCTTGATATGAGACGGTAGGAAGTTCTTATTCTAGTATTGGCGATGTTTTTTAACATGGAATTAATACACCATAGATGCAAAGTAAAGGGATCAAATACGAGGTGTGATCAAAAACTAACGGTTATTTTAAATTTATTTCAAAAAGTATTTATTTATTCATCAATTTTTATTTTATTTCCTTTAAAGTAGTCCCACTCAGATATAATACACTTGTGCCAGCATTTCTTTTAATCCTCGAAACACTTCTAAAACGCTCTTTTTGGTATCGCCAACAGCTCCTGTTTCGATTTTTCTTTTATCTCCTCAATCGTAGTAAAACGCTTTCCTTTCATCGGTGTCTTCAGTGGTTGAGGCATGCTTATCATGGTGCAAAATCCATGATTGGTTTTTCTACAATTCTGTGCGTTTTGTGCGAATTGCTTCGCGCAAACGGCGCATAACTTCAAGGTAGTATTCCTTATTGACTGTACTACCTTGTGGCAAGATTTCATGATGCACTGCGCCATTGCAATCGAAGAAAACAGTGAGCAAAACCTTCACATTTGATCGAACTTGGCATCCTTTTTTCGGTCTTGGCTCTTCTGGACGCTTCCATTGGAATGATTGGGCTTTGGTTTCAATGTCATAGACATACACCCATGATTCGTCATCAGTTATAACCTTTTCGAGGAAATCTGGATCGTCGTTGACGACGTTCAACAGCTCCTGAGCGATGTCCATGTGACGTTGTTTTTGCTCAAAATGTATCAATTTTGAAGCAATCTTCGCTGTCGCACGTTTCATGCCTAAAACATCTGTAAAAATTGCTTGGCATGAGCCGAACGATATGCCAACATCATCAGCAACTTCTCTAATAGTGATTCGACGATTATCCAAAATCATTTTCTTCACTGCTTCAATGTTTTCATCGTTTGTTGACGTGCTCGGGCGACCAGGACGAGCATCGTTGTTGACATCTTCTCGGCCTTCCTTAAACCACTTATATACCACAATTGAACTTGTGTTCTGCTCATAGTAGACTCGCCAAACGCCACAGTCAACATTTCAAAACACCAAAACACGACTAACCTTTTTATCTGTCAAAAACAAACTGACAATCCAAAATGGCTGATATTGTCAACATATATAACAGACATGTGTACCAACATAGCAGAAAAAAAATGCGAAAATCGAACATACATAACTCACGAAATTTGAAAAACGCGTTTTTTTTATCACACCCCATATATCTTGTCTAAAAAGAAATATCAAATTTGTTATTCGTCTAAATTTATTTCATCGGCTTTAGATGATCGTTCATTAAGAACAATATTTAAGGCGTTTATATGAATTGTATAACTCTGGATCTGCGAAGAATTGGATGTAGCCCAGGTTACGCCAACGTTATATAAACTTGACCTTTAATTTTAAAATACTCTGCCATAGGAGGCGACCACCAACATTTAGGAGGTACTATAGTGGACATTACAGAACCTATACGAAAGACATGGACTCACATAAGCGAGTTTGTAGTAAGACTGTCACAAAAGAAAAAATTATCTGACTCACTTGAAGAAACACTTTCCGGGTATATCGTAAAATGTGCTCGAAAAATGTAAACCTACAACAAGACGGTCACCGAACAGTCTCTATGAAATAGTTTTATATTTTCGAAATGTATTTATTAACGTTTCAGAAACAGGGAATTTAGTATCGATTGGTCTCTAAAAAACTGTCAGCTTTAAAATTCTCCAATTTTAGTTTGCAAAATGAGCGATTACAACGAGTAGCAATATGGGAGTGGCCACAACATAAAAGGGGAAATGTTATTGCCATCCTATCTAGCTACGTCTACCCAGGACGTTTTTAGTTCAATCTGATAACGTTAAAAATAAGAAAAAATTAATTCTTAAAATTAGTTTTTTCTATTTAAATCTGGACCTTCTCTTCTATAAACCTGACACTTATCTCATTCCATAGGAAATTTAATTGATGTAAAATGACGCACTTTTTTGCTAAAACTGATACATTTAGTCCAGGTCGTAACGAATATAATCAATATTATATTAAAATACATGTAGGTGATTTCCGATTTAACAAATCTTTTTAACGTATTCGACATTTTTGTTAACTTTAACCTCGATAAGCCACGAGTTAGTATTGCCAGATTGAACTAAAATTATACCAATCACTATTCCTAGCCTATTTGCATGTTGGTGGTAAAAATTAATTTTTTTCTGACCAGCGTAATGAGTCACCATTCCCTTTTTTAATTTTGAAAACTTGTGGGAAAATTCCAACTTTTTTCAAACCTTTCTAAATTTCGAATCCAATTATCCGCTGGTGTCACTACTCGCCCTTACGCAATTCGGCATTATTTTATAAATCTATTACATTTTTATGGTTTAAAATTATATCTTTTCTTGGAATTTTTGCATGGTTTTTGTGATGGGTTATATTTTGATGTTTAGTAACTGGTATAAGTAAATGAGGCGATGGCTACGATATCATATTTTCTTATAGTATTCCGAATGTTTCGGTTTTCTGCTCTTCTCCAACTCATCGCACCAAAATTCGACAGGATCTCAAAAGTGTGTTTTTTTTTCAATTAAGTTTCGGTTAACTCTCTTCTACATAACCCATCGAGTGCCTTGTAGAAGACTTTCGTACTGGAGGGGTTTGGTTCATTCGCTCTATATAATCCAGAGTACTCAATCGCTGTATTTTGATACTCGCGACCACGTGTATGTCGATATACAGAAAATATAGCTCATGGTTCATACAACGCCGATGCTCTCTGCTCATGATCATGAATCATTTATCATTAGATAGCTTGCTAAGACTAAAATTATATTGATTTTCAAGCAATATTCTTTTCCTGATTTCTTTACCTAGACAGGAACAATAATGGGCAATCACGCCTATTCTGATGTTTCGAATGGAAAAAGTGCAATATAGAACTTGTGTGATACGTCTAATACTTGAACAGTTGTATTTTTTTACGCTTAATGCAACCACTGGAGAACATTTTCTAGGTAGGACATGTGTAAACTATCTGTCCGCACTGCTATTATTTGCGCCTTCTTTTTATTAATTGAAATAACCATTGAATGATATTTGGCTTTACGTATACTTTACGGTATTGTATTGTTTGTAAGCCATAATTGATGTAGTGTGCCCCCTATAGTACATTAATTGGACTATTGCGTGATATAATTAGATAAGCCAGCAACATCATACACAAACAGGCAGACATTGAATTATTGGCTTATTGTAGTTCTTGGAGTTTGGTGCTTCGGTTTTTTTAAATCCTTTGCTTCAGTTATAAGAATTATATTTCTACATCCCAATTTTTTTTTATAATACTATAGGTACAAGACAAGCTTCATGCACCCCTCGTGTGTGGGGCCAATATCGCTATTTTGAACTGGATTTTTTTATAGTTTAAAACTTGGGTAATCGTTATATATGGCTTGCCTTAATGCAAAGATTTATTGGCGCTAGTTTCCCCGTAGTGTGTATATATGTATACTGTTTGTCACCAGCACTTCAGACGTTGCTACTTTTGGTTAGTTGAAGTAACATCATTGAATGGTATGTGGTTTGTTGCGTATACTTACTATATAGAATTACTTGTGTCTCATACGTAAAACACAATTATTAAAATGCGCCCCCTATAATATATTAATTGTACTATTGTGTTATATATCATAGACATACATACTGGCAGTCAGATGTTGTTGTTCTTGGATTGTTGCGTATGGGTTTATCATAGAGTTATGTATTCAATAACCAGGTTTTCAGTTATCCGTGTATTTTTAGCATTACCAAGTATCAGTCCCGCATTGTGCACCCCTCGTATGTGGAGCCAATATTGCAGTGTTTTTTTTTTGTGTGTGTTGTTTCTCTCTTCTCTTTTTCTCTATCACATTGTTTTATGGGGTTTTCTTATGACTGGTTAAAGCTCAATGCTGTTAGGCCAGACCCCATTCGACCGATCAACAGTAACGAACGGCAGCCGCCGCAACAACAGCAACTTCAGTAATCTAACAACTTGTTCGCGCAGCTGCAACAACAACAACAGCGGCAATAACAAACTCACTCAACTTCCAGCCGGGGTTTTAACACAGGCAATAAAGTCACAAAATATCCACATAACGGCAGCAGCAGCAGCGGCGGCGGCGGCGGTAGTAACTTTGAATTTCAAAGCACAAAAAAAAATTGCCATTTAGTTGGCAGAGAACTCGCTTTCGCGTACGATCGTTGACAACGGCAAAACGTTAAGATCACCATCACAAGATCACCACCACAAAGTACGGGCGTTTTTCCCCAGTGCACATTTTAACGGTTTCCCTACTCGCTCGAGAAAAGCGGCGATAAATCCGACCAAGATCGCGATAAATCTCTACAAATATTTGCACTTGATTGAGCTCCTCCTCGTTGTCGTCGTCGTTATTCAAAGTTACAAAAAAAGGTGTGTGATTTTCCTAAAAAAAGATACAAGAAAAGAGAAGCAAAGAAAAGTTGTCTTTTTTTATAGCGTAGAGTAAAATAATAATCTTTTTTGTGGTTTCTTTGCACTCAACGACTTGAAAGAATTTTATTTTATCTTTACTGGAAGTATAGAAATACATTGATTTTTCTATGAATTTTTTGCAACGTGTATAGTTTTTTTTTTCATTAACATTTTTGATTGGAAATATCGTCGAATGTCGTCCGTTGAGAAGATATTATAGAGCAGTGATGTGATAAGCATTGTTCCAACTAGTTTTGTTTTAAATTTGGAAAAAGTCTGAGCATATGTGTCAACAACTAAAAACGTGTTTAATTTAATAAGAAGAAAATACAAAACGAAAAAGTCGACAAATTATATAAAGGTTAAAAAGTATCGACAACGAACATTTTGAATTATTTGCACACTCAGTGAATATTTGCTTCAAATTGTATAACTTAATTTATATATGAGTAATTCCAGACAGGAATGGCTACAAATTTTATATGTTTACGGATTTCGTTAAAATTTTATAGATAAAACAATTGTTTGATAGACATTTTATATTGAAAGATGTAAAATCTTGATAGTATTTTGAAAGTAGTTTTAACTTTTGTGTATGGAAACAGATGGATATCACTCTGAAAACTTTATGTGAAATTCTCTGGATAAAAATCTACTGTCTTTCAAATTTGTCGGATAGGGTGAACATCGCTGAAAAGTCCACTTTCCCTATCGGATTAGACTGTACCAGTTTCTTGTAGTTGATCAGATCTGAAATTATCGAACCGGAAAATTACTTTTGTGCTAACGCCATTTCTCGTACTTTCTTCAATTTTTGTAAAATAATTATCGCTTATTTTTTTTTACAAAGACTTTAAACATTTCGTCGATGGTTAATGGAGGGTGATTTATTTATATACTTTTTCTCCGTCATTTTTTTTTATCAAAACTGGCCAATTATTGTGGAAAAATGACGCATTATGTGTTAATCAAAATATTGTCCGTAGTAAGCCAAAACTTTCTCCCACCTTTCTGGCGCTGTACACGAACACCGTGACCCCCATTAAAAGCCAAATTTTTTTGAGACTATACAAGAATCGATCCAAATTTTGGTTTCATTATATAATATGAAGCTCTGCTTAGATTGGCCATGTGTTATCGATCGGGACAAGTGATAATCGGAAAGGGAAATATCTGGTAAATAAGGCAGATCGGTTCTGATTGCTAAATAGATTCTGACCGGCACCGCAACATTTCGGCAAGTATTATCACACTGTAAAATAATTTCGGTCTTGTCTTGTTTCACTTTTGTCAAAATTTCGCACTTTAAAGGAGAATGTGGTCGGCATCAGATGATTTTATGGCAAATTTCCAATGCCTCTTATTTAATTTATGTGGGAGGTACCAGAAGGCTTGGCCCGACTTTTGAGGTTATTCAGGAGTCGATAAGTGATAATCGGATAGGGAAATATGTGGTGAATAAGGCAGGTGAGTCCTGATTTCTAAGTACATTCTGGTTAACAGAGGCTCATTATTTAGGTCATGTTGGGAGGTACCAGAAGGCTTGTTCCGAGTGGATCGCGTCGATAGACAGCCCCAACTTTTGAGGTTATGTAATAGTCGATAAATGATAATCGGATAGGGAAAAATGTGCTGAATAAGGCAGGTGGGTCCTGATTTCTAAGTAGATTCTGACCGAGATCACAACATTTCGGCAAATATTATTGTACAGTAGAATAATTTCGGTCTTGTGTTGATCATCAGATCATCTTATGGAATTGTATGACGTGATTAATTTC
>JAHXMU010000805.1:303314-319515 GCA_019455685.1 Philornis downsi
TTTTTTGTGGGGATACCTCAAACACAAAGTCTACAGTAATAATCCAAGAAACATCGTTCAGCTCAAGGAGAATATCCGTGGTGAAATGGCAGCCATTACACCAGTATTACTGAAGAAAGTTTTCAATAATTTTCGTTTGCGGTTAGAGGAGTGCCATCGTAGAGAGGGTCACCATTTAGATGATGTTATTTTTAAAATATAAACTCCATTTGTTACTCTACAATGCCTTAGATTTATTTTAACCATACCTTTTGTATTTATTTTTTAATCTATTTTTTAAATATGCACGTTCTGTTGCGTCACCCTGTACATATAAATAAGTTTGACAAAAGTTTCTTTCACCTTATCATAGGAATGAATTGGATCACAAGTTATGATTTCATTATTTATCTTTATTATGTCCATTTTCGACAATGTTTTCGCTTTTTCTTATTTCAGTCGCTCTGATTACTGTCAAGGCAAAATACTTTTTAATTAAAATGTAATTGTTTTGCTATATTGTTTTTTTTTCATACTCGTTTATCTGTGAATTTTTCGACAATGCGTCAGCGACAATTCGTCAGCAATTTGCTAAATATTTTCCAAATTGATAGATTTTTTTGATTAAAATAATTTTTTGGTGTTGCAACTCATCAAAAGTGGATGGGAGGGAACTTCAATTATTCGTTATTTTCATTAACCATATTTCAAAGGCGGTCGATGATTAGGAGCTTCATTTCAGGTCCTGTTGTAGAAGAAATTTTAAAATATTAAGACATACTAATTGGTGATTTCCGTTTTTGTTTTGGTATGAAGACAGACACCATTTATAGGCAAATAAAAAAAAATCATATGCGGCATTTCTATAAAAAAAGTGCTTTTATCGTGTAGTGAATGATTTCGAAGAAAGGGGGTCTGTAGCTGATAGGGCCAGGCATGGATCACAACGTAATGGAAGATCGGCTGAAAACATTGCTGCTGCTCAAGAAAGTGTTCAAAACAATCCATCAACCTCAATTCGACGTCGTGCTCAGGAGTTTGGTCTTCAAAGAACAACTTTGGTCACAATTTTGAACAAGGATTTGCATTTGTTTCCATTTAAGATTCAATTCAGACAAGAGCTTCTTCTACAAGACTATTTACGCCGCCGTACATATGCCAATAGGATGTTACAACTCGCCCATGACACCCCGTTTTTTATGGAAAAAAATCATAATCATTTCAATGGATATGTGAATAAACAGAATAGTCGGTTCTGGGCAATGGAGAACCCCTAAATTATTCAGCAGTCACCATTGCATCCATTAAAAGTGACAGTCTGGTGGGCAATTTGGTCAGGAGGAATCATTGGACCTTACTTCTTTGAAGCTGAAAACGGCGTCAGGGTAACTGCCAATGGGGAGCGATATCGTGATATGATTGAAAACTTTTTAACGCCACAATTGCATGATTTGGGCTTGATTAACATGTGGTGTCAACAAGACGGTGCCACATCGCATACAGCCAGGATTACAATGGAATGGCTTCAAGACCTCTTTCCACAACAAGTTATTTCAAGAAATGGTGATGTTGATTGATCTCCGCGTTCGCCTGATTTCAGTGCTCCGGAATTCTTTTTGTGGGAATATCTGAAAAGCAAGGTTTATGCAAACAAACCAGATACGCTTGAGCAACTCAAACAAAATATTCGTCATGAAATTAATGAAATACCGAGTGAAATGTGTGAGAATGTAATGAAAAATGTGGTCAAAAGGGCTCTCATTTGTGAGGTTAACAGAGGCGGACATTTATCTGATATTGTATTCCATAAATAACTAGCCGACACGGCAAACGTTGCTTTGCCTTCAAATTTTATTTTTATTGGAAATGTTTCATGCCAATCGGTCTATTATAATAAGAAACGCCTATATTTGCGGAAGAACTTAAAATATGTTCACTCATCCGAAATACAAAATTAAATACCGTTAGCAGGAGCAGAAATAATTGCTTTTTAATTTGTGGTTTGTATAGGAGGTGCCACTCCCCATAGTCCAATCCCGCCCATAGTTGCAGCAGCACTTAAGATATGTACACCAAACCGATGTACCAAATTTTGTTCAAATACCGTAAACAGGAGCAGAAATATTGGATATTTAATTTATGGTTTGTATGGGAAGTACCACGCCCCATTGTCCAATCCCGCCCATATTTGCAGTAGCACTTAAGATATGTACACCAAACCTACGCACCAAATTTTGTTCAAATACCGTAAGCAGGAGCAGAAATAATTGATTTTTAATTTTTTGTTTGTATGGGAGGTACCACGCCCCTTTGTCCAATTGGACCGAATTGTACTTCGGCCTTCTCCTGGCCGACACGAATAAGCCCTGAAAGTTTCATGAAGATCGGGTACGCCGTGTGAGAGGAGTTCTCTTACAAACTATTTTTGTACACAGACAGACAGATATTCATTTATATATATATAGATTCCCGACATTAAATAAAACATTTATCAATATAAGATCCATTCTCTATCATTTAATCAAAAATTATAAATAAACAAAGTAGTATACCTTCCCGACGGACACCCTGTATATACGAAGGCGGGCCCAAAAATTGCCGACCTCACGTAGAGATGGTGCCAGAAGTTAGAAAAACAGTGGTAGCCTCATAAAACATATGTTTTAAGTTTGAAAGCGTCACGTTGTTTAGTATTTTTTTATTTGAGCCATCAAAAGCAAACGATCTCAGTGAATTTGTACAATTGGAAAAATTGGTCACAGTTATATAATTATGAATTATTAATTATGAATTACATAACTGTGACCAATTAATAATTATGAATTATTAATTATGAATTACATAACTGTGACCAATTTTCCCAATTGTACAAATTCACTGAGGTCGTTTACTTTTGATAGTTCCACTTGAAAGGTCTCAGGCCAACCAATATTAAAGCTGAGCTAGATTCTACTCTGAGGGAATTTGCTCTTTCGTTTACGACTACAAAATATTAGGTAGCAGAGTTTAATAGAGCTTCTTAGACGAACACCGTAGTGGTCACCCAATAAGTGTTCACGCCAGACACGGTTAAGAACATCCACAAAATGGTATTGGATGGTCGTCGGCTGAAAGTGCGTGGACTAACTGAAATGATGGCATTTCAAAAAGTGTTATACATCGTATATTGATAGAGGATTTGAAGATGAGAAAGCTGTGAGCAAGATGGGTGCCGCGCTTGCTTCTAATAGAGTAAAAACAGCGTCGTGAAGATGTTTCATCAAAGTGTTGGGCGATGTTTCGATTTATAACCATGGATGAGACATGAAACCACCACTTCACACCTGAGACAAAAGAGCAGTCAAAACAGTGAACTGGAATGGAAGAATCGTATGCAAAGAAGGTGAAGGCGGTATCATCTGCAGGCAAGGTCATCGCGTTTGTTTTTTTGGAATCCGCATGGGACTATTTTTATTGATTATCTTCAGAAAGGAAAACTTATCAACGGTGAATATAACGCTGATTTAATGCAGCGTTTAAGTGATGAAATTTTTGAAAAAAGGCCAAAACAATGATCCAGTTCACACATCCACTATTGTGATGGTCGAAGTTAATGAATTAAAGTTCAAATTGCTTCATCACGCAAAGATTTGCCAACAGTGAAGAGGTGGAGTCTGCGGTTGGTGGCTATTTTATTCGCCAGATTTAACACCCTCGGACGATTTCCTATTTCCGAACTTAAAAAATGGCTCGGTGGTAAAATATTTGCCAACAACAAAGAGGTGGAGTCTGCGCTTAATGGCTATTTTAAAGAGTTTAATAGTTCTTACTAGAAAACAGGGAACAGAAGCTATTTAATATCTCTTGAAAAGGTGCATCCTATGGTAAAAGATTATGTTGGAAAATAAAGAAAATTTTTTCCCAACTTATTTGTGTCTTCTTTGTTAGGTGGACTTGTTTTGCGTGAAATTGCGTACTTATGTTAGCACAGAGAAAATTTTTAAGTTTCCAAATGTCTTAAAATACATTAAATTATTTCAAATTAATGTTGTAGCCTTATAGAAATTATTTAGGTAAGCTATATTTGCATGATATGAGCTTAAGGTGATGTATTTCTATTAAAGGAATACTCCCACGCGGTCGTTTCTTATAATATAAAAGTGCAATTGAACCTCCATTGCATCATAGATTTAGTTATAAAAGCACCAAGTCTATCTAGTGTCTGGACTAGTTTTCGTTTTATTTAAGCGCCTTTGTTACTGGCGTACACTGCCTTCTCCTTCCCTCCTTGTCCCATTCACATTGGCGTCCTATAGTGGGGAAAGAGACTGACTGACTGTGCTTTGTTGGTTGACTGACAACAGCAGTCAATTGAAAATGACAATATCTTGAGCATAAAATCACTACAAGTTGACAGTGTCGTAAATTTATGGTGCTGCTTTCGCAAGATTTATACTTCCCAGTCCGGCCGCAATGAAAACTTTTTTTTGTCGTTTTCATTTCAGAATAAGAATTTAAAGTTTTGTTTTGTCTTTCATTGTATTTCAGTAGTTTTGTGTTATTTTTACAATTTCGAAAAGAACAGAACTGAAATGTAAATCGACCGCAACACCGCCAGTGTTCGAAATAACTCACATTCAAACGCCCAGCAACAACTTGGGGAGGCTCCGAAATCTTTGAAATAGCAAATTGAGTGATGAATAAATGAATGAACAATTGCGATCGTCATTTCCGGTTTGGGAAGTGAAAAACATCCGTTTGGCGATGGGTTCTTGTTTCTTTACACAGAAAAAGAATATTTTTTTTCCTTTTTTTTTTGTATTTTAATTTCATCAAATGTTACGCTCATAAAATTGATGAAAACGATAGCATGTAAAATGAGCAAGTGATTTGATAAAAACTTTGTTGTTTCATACGACGAAATGTTTTATCCCGCCTTGCCTTCTACAATTCTTCACAGGAAACTGCAAGTTTTGCCACTGTGAACTATTGAGCGTGAGTGATTTGATGAAATTCTATGACTAATTGATTCATTATAAGGTTGCTTAGAAAAATAAACACGTGATTTATTTATAAATGCTAAGAATTATGAGAAGCTTTTTATTAACCAACTGTAATCGAGCACATAAAATGTCATTTCATCAGCAGTTTGAGTTAATTACAATAAAATATCCTTAAGAGTTCAAATATACTGTGGAATGTAAATCACACTATAGAAATGAATAGAGAAAGTGCAATAATATAAAGAAATGAAGCGTTCGAAAACGGAAAATTTACATTAAAATGTATTGCAACAGATGTTTTGACATCAAGATTTTTTTTTCAAAAACCACTGATCTTTTCAAAAACTGTATAGTAAAAAATTGGTGATTTTTTACGTCTTTGTGTAATTAGGTGATCCACTAATACGGTATTTAGCTCTACGAGTGCGGTCCCTGGCGTAGAAGTGGTGCCAGTAGTTTGAAAACGATTATTTTGGTGAAAACTGGCAACCTTGTAAAACATGTGTTTTAAGTTTCAAGGCGTCCGTTTGTATTGTTTTTTATTTGAGGCATCAAAAGTAAACGATCTCAATGAGTTTGTAAACGTGAAAAAAATTAGTCACAGTTATGTAATTCAATAGTTCAATTTGAAAGGTCTCAGTACAACCAATATTAAAACCGAACTGATTTCTACTCTATGGGAGTCTGCTCCTTCGTTTACGACTATAAAATATTGGGTAGCAGAGTCTAAACGAGGAGATTATGTTGAAAATAAAGAAAATTTCGCCCAACTTTTTTTATGTCTTCTTTGTTAGGTCGGATAGTTTGCTGATTATTTGAAGTTTTGCTGGCATTAAAAGTGTATTTTGACCAAATCCCTGCAAAATGAGGACATTTTTACGATTATTAGCCGTTCTCAAAATATGGCGATTCTCCTGAGTTTTCATGTTGTAAAACAATAAAGAACATGCGCTATCAATGGGTTACCAAAATTTGAATGAAAAATATTCGCGTTATAGCACATAAAAGTAAATAAACCTGCCCAACCAAGACTGTCTTTCATTATTTCATACAACTTCGTACATACGAGTACACACATATTTACTATTTTTTTTTATATTTACTATTTTTTGCTTTTTCATATATATATCTCTTTAAATTTTCAACGCTCATAACCTACTCATCAGCAATTCATGAGCGGTGTCCATGAGGTGTGTGTCATTAGTAATGATTAAATGGAGATTATCTCGTTTCTCACTCACATGAGAAACCAGATTTTGCTCATTACCCACCGGCTGTGGCTCATGAGTAGAGGCTGTTGCTCACATCTCAGGAGCGGTTAGTAATTGAAGACTCAATTGTGACGTCAGTTACTCATGAGTATGGAAACTTCTCATCACTCTTGAGTCGTGAGTGTTTTGGTCTACTCATGAGTCGACTGTGGTGTGTATGAGAAATGTTCATGAGTGAACACTGTTTCCTGGTCGTATCAAAAGCAGACCTTCTTCCAAAGCTTCTGACTACTTTCTAATAGATCGATAAAATAGATCCAAATAGCTTAGCTTTACCTTTTCACGTATTCGCTCGTAGGAATTAAAGTTTATATACCATTTGATTTTGATGCCAAAAATGTAACACCCAGAGGAAAGCATTTAAAGTAGCAAGTATCTTTTGATCAAATGTGTTTCATGACTTCTAAGTCGATTGATTCATGTCCATCTGGTTTGGCTGGCTGGTTGGCCAAGTCGTTTATGCATTTTTATAAGGATGTAAAACTACAAAAATTTTGTGTTCGCCCTGTGCAAGTGCACCACCTTTCCGTTTAATGAACCTTCTTAATACTTGGAACAACCTAACATTTTAACAATTAAATGGATCGACCCATCGTTCTGGTAACTCCCATACAAATGGACTGATTTTCCGAAATACAATTCCTAATTCGTTGGACAGATGGTGGGTAAACTTTTATCTCTTGAGTTAACCTTTTTAAGACTTCGCATATCTGATAAATCTGTTTAGATTTCAAGTCAATTCCATTTGAAATGTCACTTCGTCATTTCGATGAACGGTTGTTGAACGTTTGTCTTCTGGGTTAACAATTTTAAGACTTCACTTATCTGGGAAATCTGTTTTATGTTTCAAGTTAATTCCGTTTGAAATGGTACTTCGTCATTTCGGCGAAGGATTGTCAAATGTTTATCCCCAGACAACGTTTTTAAGCCTTATATGCATAAACAATATAAAGGTACAAAAATTGTCTAATTTTACGGGGGTCTCGCTTTGAAAGCCTTACTCACGTTGTGCCATCACACATAGGACTGTTTTAGAACGTGTTTGCGACAGCCAGCGCCCCTTTGGGGAACTCAGACTAATCCCAGAAAGATTAGTTGAAGCACCTTTGAAATTAGAAGGTGAATTACCTTTGAAGTTACTGGTAAGAAGTGAGCTTCCTCCCGGTTAGGAGTGAGTCCTGTCTAGACACCTCAACCTAGTCGATGAAGAACAGTGTTTCCCAAGTTCCCGCTTTACCTTCAGCAGACCCTGAAGCAACGCAACATCACTGAAAACGCGTGTTTGGGCGACCACAGCCAGCAAGATGCTCCCACAAGGGGTCCTAAACTAGCATCAGGCAAGAACAAATAGTTTTTGGGGCTCCTGATCTCCCGTGCTACCAGAAAATAAAAACCCTCTGGTCAGTGTTTCGCAGACAAAAACTGCTCCAGTTTCGCCACAACATACCTCGCATGGAACTGGTCGTCCATCGTATGCTCTTGCACGAAACAAAGACATGCACCTGCAACAGGTTGGAGCTTGTATAAAAATACAGTATATGTACATATGTACATACATACATTTAATATCAGATCAAATAAAAATAAAAGGTTGAAGACTTTAATTCCTAGCGGGATAGAAGATGGGCAATTCAGCCATGCCCGCAAATATTTAAATATTGCAAACGTTAAATAATGACAAGAAAAGCGACAAATTCTCATCAAGAGAAAAACACACAACAACACGAATAGACGTCAAATAAATTGTGATTTTTGGACCTCAGTCAAATACAAAAGATTGGTTAAAGGAGCTCAAGAAAGGGGGCATGAAAGAGAAACAACAACAAAAAACAATTCATTAAAAAATATTAATATAACACCACTGATGAAATGTAATTTGCCTTGAACTTGATTTTACTTTAAAAATTCAACATAAAACAACGTACAGAGGAGCAGACACCTCAAAACGGACACACACTCGCTCAATAACGTAAAATGAACAGCAAAAAGTACGAACGAAAAAAAAAACTCGAACAAAAATAAAAATAAAACGTTTGCAACGTTTATTTTTGTATTTATACACTTTGTGTGTCTTGTCTGGCGGAACGTCCATGTGGCGTTCTCGCTTGACCATAATATTTTACGTTATTTTATGAAAGATTTTCAAAAATACAAAAACAAAAAACAAAACTGAAACCGAAACAAATACGGAACGACAGCAGCACACAATACAACAACAACAACAACAACAACACTGAATGAATTATAAAGAAAATAAAAGTACGAATACGAGAATACGAAAGTTCCCCCCAAATACATACTATATTTATGTGCAAAACGAATGAAACGAAGTCATGAAGGAGAAGACGATGATAATGATGATCGGCTTGAAGAACACATACATATATGACGGAGACAAAGCATCACAACAGCAAAACAAATGCACACGCACACACACATACACGCACAAACTCTTGACAGACAAAAAAAGTACTAACAAAACTGCCTGCATTACAAAACATACTGCAATGTATAGGCTGGCTGTGCCAGAGAGAGAGACAAAGGAAATGGACTCTCTGAAGATGATACTTAACACAAGTTAAGGTTAATTGTTGTCCATTGTTGCTGGCTATGTTGCTGGTGTTCGTCTGTCTATTGTTATGTTTTTTAGTTTCTTTTTTTGTACTTTGGAACAGCTTCAACAACATCTTTGGCGATTCAAATATCCATCCATATTCTTGCAATAATCGTATCATGCCCCGAGGTCAAGGAGCTTGATATAACGAACAGTGATATTCTTTAGATTGAAAAATTCGTTATATCGATCAGCAGTTACGAAGGAAATGTTATGTACGGGCTATTTTCACTTTCTCAATAGCGTTTTTCATTTCTAAATAGCTGTGTTCCCCTGTCAGGTTGCTGCAATCTGAAAAAGAAAAGGCGATATTTTGCCATTTTCATATAAAATCAGACTTGTTAATGAAAGACTTTTACGAAGTGCAGTAAAAATAAATTAATTGTTTTTGCTTGGCATTGACTTTATTGACATTGGCTTTATTTAGCATAGTAAGGATTGATTCGATTTACGTCAAGCGGGTGGGACAAACACTACATCATTAAAATTTTTGAACAAATAACTCCATGAACTGTGCATAAGGAAGAGAAGAAACCAATCCTTCTCAATAAACGCCAGTTTTCAGAGATTTTAAAAAACTATATTAGGAGCGCGGTTTTTTTTTTATAAAAATTCAAACTAATTATGAAAACATGTTTTACAAATGATTCACTGAACTTATTGCCTATCGCCAGCTACTACATTTTTCCATCTTTCTGGCAAATCTGGAATTCCGTCACGGCAAAACTGTTCATCTTCTGAGGCTATCCACGAATCTAGCCATTCCTTGATGTCCTCATATGAGTGGAACTGCTAGTCAGCCAGACAGTGTGCCATCGAACGGAACAAGTGATAATCGAACGGCGTAATAGCTTGAAAATATGGCGGATGGGGTAAGACTTCCCATTTCAGCGTCTCCAGTTAGGTTTTAATGAGCTTGGCCACGTGAGGCCGAGCGTTGTCATGCGCAGAGCTCGGCTCAATCGCATTAATTGAAGTCGACAGCGATCCCCAGTAATGGTTTCGCTCGTAATAAATAACACTAACCGGGTCCGCCAATATATAGAGCATAACCTTCGCAGCGTGAATATTCGGCCGAGGCGACGACGTAGAAGTATGATCTCCTTGACTTTCTTTTCTTTGGATTGCTGTAATGACTCCATTTTTAATCACCCGCTACAACACGATGAAGAAAATCCTTTCTTTTTTGTCGCTGAAGCAGTTGTTCACAGGCGAAAAAACGACGCTCAACGTCCATTGGCTTCTAATCATAAGGAACGTAAGTTCCTTTCTTTTGAATCATTCCCAACGCATGCAATAGTTTGGAAATGACTCGGGTAACTCCTAATACTGAAGCAAGCTCTAACTGCGTTTGACACGGATTCCCATCAATCAATGCCGTCAATTCAGTGTCTTTGAAGGTTTTTCGTCTTCTTTCATGCACACGGTCGCCAGCATCAAAATCACCATCTTTAAAGCCACGGAACCAATCTCGACGCGTTGTTGCACTTAAAGCAGCATCTTCGTAAACGTTTTGCAGCGCTCAATGAGCTTTAGCCGCCGTTTTCTTCGATTGAAAGAAGAAAGTCACTACTTCCGGCATATGGCGATTATTTGGCACAAAATCATACATATTCACACAATCAAAAAAATATGACATCAAAAAAAAAATCACTATTGTGTCGAGGCGGTATGTTTAAGATATGCCTAAGCTTGGCTCATGGCGTTTAGGTTATAGCAGAATCGACTAGCACTTACAGCTGGCACCATCTATTGGTAAACAGCGGAAACTTACTTCCGCACCTAATATATAATATAATATGTATGCACGACCTGTCGTATAGTTTGCTTACAGCACTCGATTTTGTCACTTAATTTCAAAAGTATTTTGCTACTTTTACAATGGAATTTCGTGTGCCGAATCGCTGAAAATGTTACAGAAAGAAAGCTTACATTAAATCTTAATTTAATTAATTAATTATTATAATATATATTATATAATAATATATTATATAATAATATAATTATAATTATTAATTAATTAAATTAAATACGGGTTATCAATTATTCGGTTTCAAAAGTAAAGTTAAATAAAATTTTGTTGGATTGAAAGTCCACGTTTTAATCGCCACTATTGTATTAAGTTTTACAAATTTTGCGCGTTCTTCGATTGTTAAACGATCTATATTCGTAAATAACACTTCAGATGACATATGTACATATGTTTAACAGCTGACAGCCTTGCCAGACCGGTGGTTTTCAAACCACTAAATGTACTCATGCATATGAGCGGTACAGTGCAATCAAAAGCTGTCTATATATGATGGAAGATTTGCTTCTCTCTGGTCGGTCATCAACATCGATGAAGAGAAGGAGATGGTCATTTAAAATCATCATAATCATCACATGTTTAAGATGGATAGTCGCTGACATTTGTGTATTTTACGAGTCAATTCGTACCATTACAGTATTGTTCGGTTATGAAACGTGTTGCCACTTGACTGAAATATTCATTTTCCTCAAGAACTTAATTCCGACCACACATTCAAAAAACGTATTACAATTGGTAATCAGATGTGGGTTTAGGAGTTCGACATGCAAACTAGTAGACAAGCTTCGGAATAGTGTCTTCCAATTGAGCCGAAACCAAAAAACGGCGTCAAAGTTGAGATAGTTTTAACTGTTTCTTTTGATTATCGCGGTTTTTGAGCACTTAGAAATCTTGCTAGAAGGTCGTAAAAAATAAATATGCGGCGTTTAAGACACAAATTCGTTGAAAAAAACGGATTTGCGAAAAGAAAGCTAATGGATTTTGTATTACGATAACACTCTATCGGGAAAGACCATCATTGTGCACGCAGTTCTGGCCAAAAACTCAACAAATATCATTGAAGCCCCATCTTATCGACCTTATATGGCTCTGGCTGATTTTTTCCTTTACCCAAAATTCATATCATCACTTCGAGACACACATTTTCAGTTGGTAGAAAATATAAAAGATGATTCATCACGAGTGTTCATTTCTGGGATATGCTTTTAAAAACCTTTTGATGATTGGATTAATCAGTAAGTGTATTATTTGGGGAGGAGCTGACGTTGAAGACAATATAGGTACATTAAATTTGAATGAGTTTTCGTTACTTTGTTGACAGAATATAAACCCCCTTCTAATGGTGATAGGTGTAAAAATACATTCTGCTTTTGTGATATTAGAATTCCCTTTGGCAAGACCAGATTTCACAGATAGTTTTGAAGTAACCACACAATGAGTACGACTTAGGCAAAGATGATAAATTTCAAGCCAGCATTCACTTTTTCATATATGGAAATTGTTGGAATAAAAAAAATTGTGTTTATGTCATCCAGTACAATCGCAGTAATACATTTTTCTCGATTCCAAGCCTTTTTTAAGAAACCAGCATTAAAAGTGTTTTTTTCCATATTTCCAAAAATATCCGCAACTTGTAACGAATACTGAATTTCTATACAAAACAGATCCTAATAAGGCAACATCTCAATGAAATTATTGTTAACAATTATAAACTGGTTTTCAGTTATTGGTAATAATTTGTAAATAATTGAATTGAATGAAACCGCAAAACAAATTGAGTTTCGAAAGCATTTGTCATCATCCTGAGTTTGTTTTGTTTTGTTTTTTTTTTATTGATAACCTTAAGAGACGATACGATTCAATAGGCTTATGAATCATTGTTAATAAATAACTGATGTCTATTGTATTTGTAATTGTTAGTAACAGTCATTTATTATTGCAAAAAAAATTCATCTTTTTTTTCTCCCCCTAAGATTATCTTTTTACTAATTGAATTTTTATTGTTTTTTCTTTCTCTTTACAGATCAATTCTATTCCTAACAATCAACTTTAGTATTGTATATATAACAAAAAGCAAAACAAAAGAAAACATTTATATTTTATTGTTTTTATAAAATAATTTAATAGGAAAAGGATTAAAAAAATAAAGCAAAATGTCACGCAAAGCGGTAAGTTTCGTAATATTAATTACAAATGTTTAATATATTAATAATTTATCATAATAATATTATCTAATATACCTGGACAGCACATAAACCTGTTAACGTTAGTTTCGTTTGGTAAAAATCGTGTTAATACACTGGCGCTTAAAACAACAAACACTGGGAAAACAGTGGACAGAACATAAATTTAGAAAGCCTCCTATCGTGCGTTATTTGCACTAATTTGCAAACCATTGTCGATATATACGTAACAACATGCCAGACTATTCCTAATCGAATACTCCGGCCCGCACTACTATTTCCAAAAAATAATATCAGTTTTTATTCATTTTTTTTGTTTTTATTTTTTTTTTTTTTAAGATCGATATTTATTCGTGAAAATCTATTCCACAAGTATAGATGCCAAGTATTAATCTTCTGTTATGTTTCTTTAGATGCATAACAGTCAAACACGAGGGCGGTCCCAAAGAAGACACAAAAAAGTTGGGGAAAAATGTTCTTTATCTTTCAACATAAACTCCTTTTAGCTCGATACACTTTTTCCACCGATATATATATATATATATAGCTTCTATACCCTATTTATAGTAAGAACTGTCAAACTCCTTAAAATAGCCATCAACCGCAGACTCCAAATCTTCATTGTTGGCAAATCTTTTACCACCGAACTATTTTTTCAAGTTTGCAAACGTAAAATAGTTCGAGTATAAGGTGCGTGATGAAGCCATTCCAACTTTAATTCATTAATTTTGGCCATCGCCATAGTGGATGTGTGAACTGGAGCATTGTCTTGATGAAACAGCATTTTTTTCTCCAAAGGCGTCCTTTTTTCATAATTTCATTAACTAAACGCTGCAATAAATTAGCATAATATTCGCCGCTGTTGGTTTTTCCTTTCGTAAGATAATAAAACTGATCCCATGCGCATTCCAAGAAACAAACGACTTAACCTTGCCTGCAAATGGAACCGTTTTCGCCTTCTTTAGACACGGTTCTCCCCTTCTATTCCACTCCGTTGACTGTTTCTTTGTCTCAGGTGTAAAATGGTAGACCCATGTCTTATCCATGGTTACAAATCGACATAAAAATTCGGTTTTATTGCGGTAAAGCATCGCCAAACACTACTGGAACATCTTCTCGACGCTGTTTTACTCTATTGAAAGGAAGCGCGGCACCCATCTTGCGCACAGTTTTCTCATCTTCAAACCTTCGGTTAATGTACGATGTATCGCACTTTTTGTAATGTCTACCATTTCAACTAGCTCACGCATCTTCAGCCAACGATTATCCAATACTATTTTGTGGATTTTGTTAGGCGTGTCTGGCGTGGACATCTCAATTAGTCGATCACTACGGTGTTCGTGTTGGCAGCTCGTACGGCCTCGTTTAAACTCTGCTACCCAGTCGCAAACAACCGCATGCAAAGGAGCAGGCTCCCCTAGTGTAGAATCTAGCTCGGCTTTAATATTGATTGGACTGCGGCCTTTTATATGGAAATATGGAATTACATAACGGTGACCAATTTTTTCCATGTTTCCAAATTCACTGAGATCGTTTATTTATGACGACTCAAGTAAAAATACTAGACGACGTGACGCCTTGAAACTTAAAACATACATATATATTCTATAAGGTAGCCACTTTTCACCCAAATAATTTTGATTCAAACTACTGGCACTATCTATACGTCAGGTCGACTGGTTTTAGGAACGCCTTCGTATATTGTCTTTAATACTTCCCATTGTTTCAAGGAATTCCGATATTGGGTAATCTTTTGGATTTTTCCACGTCTACAACTAAACCCACTATGTTTGAGAAGATTGCAGTAACATCCTAAAGGGGTATCAATACCATAAGCTAATATCATGTAATGTTTGTTAAAGTTGCTCCAGTTCTGTTCGCTACAACTTCCACTATTATCGAATATGTTCAGGAATTTGCAAAATATCTTAGAGCTACCGCCTATGTAAGGCCTCTTTTGATGGAAAACGCGTCAGTGAGATCTTTACCTGTCTTCTCGTTGTATCTTAAAATATTTTTTTAAAATCTTATAAGCTTCCTTTTCATTTTATTGTAGTAATCACTTTCTTAAATGTTATTTTAAATTGCCGTAATATCTTTGTCTCACTAGAAAAAAAACACAACCTTAATCTAAGCTTTTTGTTCATTTACTAATTTTCTTTTCTGACACCATCCCATTGCTCAAATAACATAAATTAATAACTATTAGAAAGCTAAATTTAAACAACAAATTAAAGTGAGACCAAGTCATTGCTCGCCAGTTAATTATTAATTAACTTTAGTATTCCAACAACTGTTAAGGGGGGGAACTACGTCAAAAAGGACATGAACACTTATTGGCGTGACCCCCCAGTCTAAATGCCCGCCCGTCCCATTGACAAATCTGCTATCAAAACGTTATCATAATCACAGCAATATCAAAAGTATTTCCGCAAATACTCGTATATATAATAAAGAGTGAGAGTATCAACGTGACAATAAAATATAAAAATAAATTGTTTTTTTTTTATTTTATTTATATCTGCCTGCAGGAAAATATTATGAACAATAGTAGACGTAGGATACAATTTTAATGCATAGGACAGATTATGTTATGATTCAATACGAGTATACAATGAAAACAACAATGGCGTCATATTGACGTCATTATCAAGCGTTGCTATCAGTTGACATTTTGAGGTTTTCTAAAATCAAAGATCTAGATTTATGCCATCGTTGTGGGCATCATAATCGCCAAAACTTTTGACATATTAAATTAAGTGTCTTAAAATATTATGAGGCATCAATTTTTTGGCGTAAGTGTAACGAATACTATGACGTGGATAAATGATTATCATGGCATTATTTTCTGATGATATCTCTCTGAAAGCATAATGACGGCAGCAAAAACGCACTGAGTTTATAAATCTTTTCTTTCTTTTTATGGTTGACGTCACGCCAGGCACTTGAAAAATCAATCACTGTCATATTATTATTACTGCCAGTTTCGCAGGGCTTTTATTTTCGCACCTAGTTTATCCTTTCATTTGATACGCTGTGAAAATATCATTGAGGACAAAACATTCTCAAAATAGTAAAAGTCTAGACAAATTGTTATGCATGTTATTATAATTTTGATCATAGCTGAATTTGCTTTAAATATTTGTTTTGTATTGATTACACAGATGTTTTTAGTATAAACTAATTAACTAAAACAGACCGTTTCATTAATGCTTAATGTTAAAGGAAAAATTATATTGAATATATATTAAGATTAACCCGTTCGACGCCAACAACGTTTAAAACTTGAAATTTTCAAATATTTTTCATCAAAACCATTATTTTTGCATGACATTGGAAGAATGACCCGATTTAACAGAAAT
>JAHXMU010000805.1:331371-350887 GCA_019455685.1 Philornis downsi
AAAGTGTCTGTTCAGACACTTTCCTACACGAAAAGTGTCTGTTCAGATACTTCCCTATACGAAAAGTGTCTGTTCAGACACTTCCCTATACGAAACGTGTCTGTTCAGACACTTTCCTATACGAAAAGTGTCTTTTCAGACACTTTCCTACACGAAAGGTGTCCGTTCAAACACTTTCCTATACGAAAGATGTCTGTTCAGACATTTTAATATACAAAAGGTGTTCGTTCAAACACTCCTGCACGAAAAATGTCTCTTTAAACACTTTCCTATATGAAAAGTGTTTCTTCAGACGCTTTCCTGTAGGAAATTTGTCTCTTTAGACATTATCCAAACGAAAAGCGTCTCTTCAGAAATTTGTCTGCTGAGACATTTTTCTCCACAAAAAATGCTTACTGAGGCGCATTGGAATAATGATGATGGATTTATTCGTTTCGTAGAGCCTTAAGCTTTCGAAAATTTACTGAAAATGGGATTTATTGCATTTGTAAAAATAATCCCGCTAAATGGCCAACATTTTATAGCGTCTTCAGAAACACATTTCTGTATGACAAATTCTTTTTATACACAAAGTTTGCATACAAACTTTTCTACGCATTTCATTTCTTACATCTATTTGAAATCGATGACTAATTAAGCCAACAACTGGCAGTTGCCTCCTTCTCTGACAACAGCGCAGACACCACCTCGTTGCGTCTGCCAACCAACAAACCACCACCACCACCACAGCCCACATCATTTGCATGAGCAGCACCTAAAATAGTGCAATAACTGACTAAGAGTGATTGACTGACTTGAGTCATCATTATGCCACAATGTAATATAATTCATAATAATATTCACAGAATTTTTGTTTATTTGTTATAATTGGAATATGTTTATATTGACTGACTGTACTCGGTGTAGGACGTGGAACTGTTTGCACTAAACAGCAACATCTTCAAAACACTTAAACGAACAGCGGCGGCAGCAGCGGAATAATGTAAACAAAGCTCTTCAGTGGGTGCAGGATGATGAGAAAATCAAAATGGTATTGACCCACTAAACCAAAAAGATAAGAATGAAGTCGATCGACTCATAGCCTCCATGGAATATCAATGAATTAACAAAACATCGATTAAGTTCTTTTTGAAATGTTGGATTTACTGCGTGCCTCTGTGTGCCTCCCTCTCTCTCTCTCTTTCTCTTTCGACTATTAAATGCGTCTTGAGTCATATTTTGGAATTCTTCTCATTATATTTTGTTGTTATTGTTTATAGGTAATATGACTAGGAGGTAGTGGAGGTCTTACTATTGTGGGCTGGTTGTTTTTGCCGGTTACCTTTCCCTTTCCTAGCGTTGGACAAAGAAATAAACGTTATTCTTAGTCTATTTTCAAAACTATCATATGGTTAGTCATATTGTTAGTTTGGATGATATCGTTTTTGTTTTGTTTCGTGATTTCTAACAGTGTATTGCCAGAATCAATCAAATAGTTTTTTCGGCTTTGTACTCGTATACCCTACTATAGGATAGAACGACAGGTGTGAAGTAAAATATAGTGTGTAAAGTCCCAATGGTAAGGGCAGAAAAGTTTCCGGTTTGTTCCAAAAACTAAGACTTCTTTCATTTATTTATTTCATTTTATTATTATTATTATTTTTTCCCCCAAAAAAATTTGGAAAATTTGGACGATAAAGGTCCAAATCTATTTCATCGTATCTTTTCTAAATAACGGCTGCTATTGACAATTGACAGTAGCACGATTTGTTCGCCACCCTGTATTATGTTCTGTATGGGCTATAGTGAGCGATCATGGCGCGATGCTCTTTAGTACATGCGACTATTGTTCGCATGATCGCAGGTTCAACCCCGCCTACAATTACCTATCATTATTTAAACGGCGGTCACCTCGATGTGTCTGACGAATATTTCGAGTAGTTGAGTAATCGATAAGCCTGGTAAAAGCTTCTCAAGCATTCAGAACCATTGTTAAACTGTAGATCCCGTTAAGTGAATCTAAAAATAGAATGCGTATAAACTTGCTCACTGAATGTGAGAAGCTCTCCCATGTCTCTTTCATGAGATGCAGAGAAGTGGTTTTTATGGGCTGTAGACCAGCATCGAAGTAGTCAAGCGCATCAATATTTATTGATTGCAATGGCTGAGTGCTGTGCGGATGGAATATAGATGGTTCTGTTACATTTACCAATTATAAAGAAATCGCGACAATTGTCCTATTAAAAATAATATTTATCATATCGTATTCGTTTTGAATTGAAGAACTTGTTTTAAACCCTTTTTTCCACATTGTAATCGTTTTCTGAAATCGATATCACTACAATTGATTCAAATAGTGGTTGAAATTTTCTCAACATAATAATTGCATAGTAATGAAATTTTTTTAATTGAGTATAATTTGAAACGATGAAATTTCAATGGTAATGGAATCTCCCCGTGCATGAAGCATATATTGTGTAGAGTGTAAATCCAAAATTTCAAAATGTTCAAGATATTAGCGCAATATAACTAGTTCTTGCTGTATAGGGAAAAATGATTCGATTCAGTAAAGAAAAGTGATTAGAGTATAGATAGTTTATAAAGGAAAAGAGCACCTTGGTTTCAAAAGCCATCACTTGGAAAAATTAACAACCTTATAGGCGGCAATTGGTGGGTTCGATTTGTGTGTCTAAATCGCAAAGTGACTACTCATTACTCTGTGCATGAGAATCTTGTAACTCTATTCTTCTTTTTCTTCTTAGGTGGCGACCGGATGCCTCCCGTAGAAAATATTTCGATCTTCTGCGCCTCTCCTCCAATTGGTCTTTCCAACGGAGCTTTCGTCGTCCTCTTCTGCGCCATGCATCGAGTTCATTGTCGAGAACTTTTCGTGCCGGAGCATTTGGTGGAATCGCTTTATATTAACGTTTAACCACGTCGATGTCAGTATGGACGTATAGCTCATACAGCTAGCTCATTGTTCATGCGACGTCAATACTCTCCGTTAACGATGATGCGCCCATATATTTTCCGGAGTATTTTCCTCTCGAAAGCTGCCAGTACTGATTTATCCGCTAGTGTGATAACCCAGGATTCCGCGCCATAGAACAAGATAGGTAGAACCAATGTCTGGTACAGGCGGATTTTTGTTTGTCGAGAGGAGGCTTTGTCATTGAATCACTTGCTTAGCTCAGAGTAATATCTGTTAGCAAGCAATACTCTCCTCCTTATGTCCATGCTGACATCATTCGTTTTATTTACAGCGCACCGAGGTAGATTCTTCCACCACCTCAAAATTATAGTTGTCAACGGTCATACAGCGTCCCAAACGAGTAGGCTCTTTGTTCATTGAAAGCAATAACTTTGTTTTGTCATCGTTTACCACCAGATCTTCCTTCTCGATGCTTGAGAAGGCTGCAGTAACATCTCGCAGTTTTCGCCCAATAATGTCCATGTCATCTGCATATGCGAGTAACACATGGCTTTTATTAAAGATGGTACCAGTCGTGTTAACTGCAGCTTTCCTCATAATCATCTCCAATAATATGTTGAAGAGGTTGAAGACGATAGGCTGTCTCCCTGCCTAAATCCTCGTTTGGCGCAAAAGGCCCATTTAGATCGTTGCCTACCTTCGCTGACTTAACTGTCGCTGTATTACTTTTTCTAAAACACTGAGAACTTTTTGGTCTATTAGTTATTTCAGTCTTATAATGCTGTCAATGTATATCATATAGGGAAGGAGGGAGGGGAAGAGCAATTTGGATTTAATTTAAGGTCCCTTGAGGTCGTTGCAAACCAACCAATATGTCGTTCTTAGTTGTTTATAGCCGCCTAACCATTACTATTGTTGAACTTATTTGTTACCACATTTGTTTAGAGTTATTGCTCAAACAATATACTGCTGCCGCCAAACAGAGCTGCCACCTTAGACCACCATCATCGCCTACTTCTACCTTCAAAATAGATACGGACGACCCTTATTTCTATTATACTCGTAGGAAAAAGTAGAGTAGAGTTTTTATTGTATTTGCTGTTGCTGCCTGTTTTATTTTGTAGGTGTGGTGCATATTGGCCACGTTCATGTAGTTGTTGTACATGTATGCAACTATTATTTTCGAAAAAGTCAGTAGAAATTTGTAACTGACAGAACAAACATATAGAACACGAAAATACCAGCAATAACGCATGGAAGCTTGGTAAAGAGGAAGGGAGGGAGGTGGTGGGAGGAAGACGAAGAGGAAACATGTTACTCACATTCCGTGCCTTTTTGCCTTTATTTTTCTTCTCTGTATTATTTCGAAAATTACCCAGCACCAATCACTGTCTGCCAGTCACCGAAATGAGTTTAGTCTCTTTTCAACCATCGCTTAACAATAAAGTGTAAATTTTTAAGGAAAACAATAAAAATTTTCCATTTGAATATCAAAGAAAAGAAAAAAAATATCATTTTACTAGAAAAATCTCGCCATTGTGAATATAAAGTGCAAACATTTGAAAACAATTCCGCTGACAACCTTTTTTAATTTATTTAAAACGGAATTCGACCAAATGGTGGTATCCGACAATCGTATACGTCTTCGACGTTATAGTGGAAGCTTAAAAACAAAAACGGTTAGTTATGAAAATGGTTAAAAAAAAGACTGATGGATTAACTTTTAATATGTAAAATATAAATTTACCATTATGGCCTGATGAACATTCCTCATGTGGGATTTGAAGTAAAATATTTGACGAAGATTCTTGAATTGCATCGCGATTAGACTGAAGGACAATTTGTGGGTGGTTGACGCTCTTTAAGTTAAAGCAATATTGAAGAAAGGTTTTGCACTGTACACTGCGTTTCTAATACTTCATGTTTTTAACAATATTTTAAAAATATCAACAGCACATTTTTTAGGAAAAAAGGTTCCCTGGAACTCTGCAAGTCCCCAGAAATGTGACAATTTTAAATAAAATTAACCTGACGAATTGAGAATTTCCGAATATATTCTGGGTTTATAAGACATCGAAAGGGGGAATGCAAAAAAAGCAATTTCTGTCTAATATTCCAATAAGTTTTTACCAAAAACTGATACACCGCTGCGTCCAAAAAGTAGGACAAGTTTTCAATTTAATTTCAACATATATAAAATCTTCTCAGAAATGTGTTTCTTTCTCTAAGTTGATAGCACTATAACAGATATTTGTTACAAATTTCATATCGTAAATGTTTTTGGTGCTTGAGCTACGCTTAATTTTGTGTAACGCAAAAAGTAATTTCGACGATTTTTGTGATATAAGAAGATTTTATTGAGCAAAGAAGTTGCATTAATTAATTTGTTTAAGAAATGGAATTTTTCTTGTGAATGTTGCAGAAAGCCTTTAGTGAATAGACTTTGTCGTAAAGAAATTTTTACAATTGTTATAAACAGCTAAAAGAAGGACCACAAAGAGTTGAAGACGAAGAGTGCCCCGAAGGATCATCAGCCACTACCGGTACTCAAAAACCTTCGTTTAATAATTAGAAGTCTTAATGATGTTGACATTTTCAATGAGTCAAAGCTCAATTTGAAAGACAGTTTGAACAACGAACAACGAAATTTTTTTTTCGAAAAATACCGTTGGCTTAGAATCTATGAGGAGATGAATTTTGGCTAACATCATATGGGGTTATCCATTTTTCGGTTTCAAAAGTTATGATTTCGATGAAACTTTTATTTCATTATAATACTTGGACCTTGCTATCATGTACGAAATACATTGTCGTTTAAATGACCGCCTCCAGATTGGTTGCACTGGATCCTTTTGAGGTAGTTTTCGACCACTTTTTCGCACACTTCAGGCGGTATTTCGGCTATAACTTGATGAATATTGGTTTTCAAATGCTCCAACGTTTGGGGATTATCCGCATAAACAAGGTCTTTGAAGTAGTCCCACAGAAAAAATTTAACTGCGTCAAATAGCATAATCTTGGTGGCCAATTGGCATTGCCGAAAACGTGAAATTACGCTTTAAGGAAACTTCTCATGCAATAAAGCCAAAATCGGTCGTGTTGTGGGGCTCGTGGCAACGTCTTGTTGAAACCACATATCGTCCAGCTCATAATCTTTAATTGCAGGTAAAAAAAGTCAGTTATTATACGGTCATAGCGCTCTGAAATGACAGTAATGATTCCTCTAGCGTAATTTTCGAAAAAATACAGCCCAATGACATATCCAGATCACAATGCGCACCAAACAGTCAATTTTTCCTAAAGTAACGGCTTTTCCCCAACCACTTCTGGGTTCACTGAACCACATATGCGACAATATTGCTTGTTGACACAACTACCGAGTGAGAAAAGGCGTGTCGGATGGCCAGCGGACTCTATTTGGTGCGTGAGTTTGACTCTATGTGGATGGAGATGCAAATCTAAATGCAAAATACGCCATAATGAGCCGCGCAAGATAGGCCCAATTGCTGAGAACGCCGTGGAATATGGCGACAGAATCGGATTATCCCACACTTTCACTAACAATAGTGATATTTTTGGCAGTGCGTACATTGTAATATTGCATACGATGATAACCATATCTGTAACGCTTACAGTCTCTTTAAATCTCTATTATCTGGCCAATTTCTTGCACATAAGGTCGATTATGACGACCACAATCAACCCGTAATGCACGAAAAGTGTCCCCTTTTGAATCGCCCCTTTCGTAGTAAGTTTTACCATTTTTTACGCTCTCTTCGGTTAGTAAACAAACGAGCGATATTCGTAAATCTCAAATCTTTCACTAAATAAATAACACTTCAGATGATAGGTATTTAACAGCTGACAGCCTTGTCTGATAGCCAGTTTTGAAACCACTAAATATGTAGATAACTCGTGTTGCATAATGTGCTCTGGTAGCCAGAAATCATCTATTCACAGATTTTAATGAGACGGTCTTTTTCGAATAAATTTAATGTTTTTGGCACTAATCGAGATTCAGCTCGCCTGGGTCCTAAAATATCTTTCAAAATTGACTGGATTGCTCGTTTTTTGAAATACCAGCATCATTAACAAGATCCCTAATTGTTAATCGACTGTGTCTGTTCACCAAAACTTGATTTTGTTGGACATGATTTTCATTGATTGTGTGACATTGATGATCGTCCGGGATGCTCTTATTCTTCAATTCATTCTCTGTTTTCTTTAAACGGTTTATGTCACTTTGCACACTTTCTTTTCGACAGTCTATTCGTCGAAAGGCTTCTGCAATATTCTAGACCTTTCGGCAACAGAGGTTTCCATTTCACAAACAAAATTTTCATAGAAATGTTTTGTTGAATAAAATTACACATTGCAAAGATTGCCCAAAATCATTTTCTGTGTCATATAAAATCATGTGTAGCCAGCCCAAAATGCCCATGACATGATGATTGGTTCACGCGGCTACAATAAATATGATCCTGGATGCGAATACCAATACAATCAGCTATCAGATGTGCATGACGATCACTTCAAATAGTCCTGTAATCGACAAGTCCAGTAAATGTTCCTCAAACTATGATGTTCAGAATCATCGTTAAGAGGCAGATCCCGATGAGCGAATCTAAAAACGAAGTTTGTGTAAGCTCGCTGAGTGTGAGAAGATCTCCCATATCTCATTCATGGGATGCAAGGCAATGTTTTTTGTTTTGTGTAATCGACAAGTCCAGTAAATGTTCCTCAAACTATGATGTTCAGAATCGTCGTTAAGCAGCAGATCCCGTTGAGCGAATCTAAAACCAAAATTAGTGTAAGCTCACCTAGCTTCTTCTCGTACTCACATCTCCCATATTACATTCATGGGCTGCAAAAAAATTTTTTTTTTGTTTTGCAGCCCAAACTCTGAAGACATTTATGGTCCGAAATTTAGCACAGATATTGTATAACAATTACGAGAAAAAAATGTTTCTGGTATTCGATATGCCGGCTGATACTTTTTGGATAAAGTAGTTTTATTTTGAAATCCTTCCTTTAAAGGTTGTCTTACTTTTTAAAAATTGTATCGATTTTTTTCGTTATGGGCGAAAGCACAGATATCGATTTTTTTCGTTATGGGCAATATCTGTGCTTTCGCTATAACGAAACAAATCGATATCTGTGCTTTCGCCCATAACGAAAAAATTCGATACACTTTTTGAAAAGTGAGACAACCTTTAAAGAATGCATTTCAAAATAAAACTACTGTATCCAAAAAGTAACAGTCGTTTTCAATTTAGATTCCGCCGCCATATCGAATACCAGAAACATTAAAGCAGACACAACAAAAACTTATTGGCCAATGTGTTATATGAAAATTATCTCCTTTTCTCTCTATATCACAAAAATATCGCAAGTTTATCGGCTGCGATGGAAATTTGTGACAAAAAAATTATTTCTCCAAACAAGTTTTGAAAACGCGGCCGCTTCAAAATCATACGCATTAAAAAACGAAAAACACAAATAACGTGAATGAACAAAAAATAAACTAAACAGATAGCGAAACAATAAATTTATTTGTTTAATGGCCATTAATGTACGTACAAACAACTAAATGCAGACGTTACCTAGGAACGTATTTATCAACGAGGCGTACCCAGGTCCCCCAACGGTGCGTACAAACGCTCACATTTACCGGCTAAGAAATACGTGCAAACCAATGTTTGTATGTACGTGGAAAATGTTTACATTCGTAGACAAATATAAATACCGAGAAGTAAATCCAATTAACATTTTTAGGTTAAATGCAGGAAAATAAATAACTAGAAAAAAAAAACACACACAAGAAATGGAAAGAGCGCCAGAAAGCAGATACGAGTACTCAACAACGAGAAAATAGATTGAAAATAAAAATTAAAAAGAAAATCTATAGCATGAGATATAATTAGTGTATTTATTATACACAAATCACGCACGATAGTAATGGCCAATAGAGGGACAAGATACGGCATTATCAAAAGACCCACCATCACCACCATCGCTTCTACGTAAGAGTGACGTCAAATGTTACATTGAAATAACATCAACTCACCCTATCCCCAATTGGTTGCCCTGTTCCCAGTTTAGTATGGCCAGCGTGCATTTTCCTACCAGTTGATTTGTGACTTTCCCACCCTTTCTTCACGCCACATCAACTACAAGTAGTTGGCTTTAAAAAGATTAAGCCGAAAGTAACACGGAAGCCATAGTTAACTTATGTCAAATAGACAAGAAATGTGACAAGGGTATAGGAAAAGAAATCAAAATTCCTGGAATCATCACTATTGATGTCTGTCAGTTTTATGAAATACAAAATGTATCGCTGTCACTTCAAAGACTTTTCTGAAATTGTACCCGACATTAAGGTGTTTAAATTAGGTAATAGGAATTCTGTAATGAAAAAGAAATGCTCGAAAATGCTCGAAATGTGTTCAACAGACTAATATTGTTAGTAGAAAACCCCATGAAATAAACTATTTAAATATTAAAAAGTCCACTATTCAGGTGCGCTGTTGTGCTGCTTGCATTCAAATGACATCGACATTATCGAAATCGATTTCGTGATTTTGCTACAGTCCCCTCGCACATTGAGAAAGAATCAGCAATAGTGATGATCCAGCACAAAACTTCACGCCAGTGACAATGTGGAATGAATTTATTTTTCCCAGTTCTATCGTACATAAATAATAATGTCAGTCTAGAAGTTTTAAGTAAATCTTGTAAGAACAAAATTACCTCTCGAGGAACAAAAATTCAGCCTGATTTTAACTATATTGCTCAATGGTGCAGAATCCACTATTACTTGCAATCAACAGATGAAACCAGGGACCGTAACAGTTATAAGAGAGATGATGAAAAAATCTTATTTAACCATTAACATTAACGAATTTAAATAATGGTTAAAAATAACCATTATAGTGAGATATATATTATTTTAGTCACCGTAACCAATTAAAATGAGAAATATTTTTTTTTGGTTATGAATAACTGTTAAGAAAGAATTTTTTGGTTAACAATAACCATTATCCAAAGAAATTTTTTTTTTGGTTATCGCTAATGAGAAAGAGAAAGAGCAGAGAATGAAAATTTAACGATAATATTAAATATAAAGTCAAATATTTGATAATGGTGGTAAGTAATAAACATAATGATAAATTGTAACAACAAAAAAGCTGAAGTTAAAGTAAAAGCAATGATTTGATTATAGCAAACATTTATTTCAATAGTTAACGATGAGAAAGAATAAAATACGGAACAATTTTTAACCAACGGAAAAATGTTTAACTAACCGATAGCCAAAAAAAATTTCTTTGGATAATGGTTATTGTTAACCAAAAAATTCTTTTTGGTTGCTATAACAGTTATTCATAACCAAAAAAAAAAATTCTCATTTTAATTGGTTACGGTTACCAAAATAATATATGTCTCGCAATAATGGTTAAAAATTCCCTAATAAAGATAAAGGGAATTTTCGCGTAACCTTTTCGTCTGGAAAAAAAATAACAATTATTTTCCGTCCCTGGATGAAACAGTTTTGAGAATTTCTCAGAGCAAAATATCCCACTAACTTTATGAGACCACATCGAATGGATTGTGAGCAGTATGACGATGTATTTATTGACATTGGTGTAGTCAAGCGCATTAAAATACAGCGATTGCATTGGTATGTCCATATTGTGTGAGTGGATGGATATTAATAATTCAGCACGAAGATCTTCCAATAAAATTGACGAAATTATGTCAATTGGATCCACAGGCAATTCCATACATAAAAAGAATCTGTGAAGCGACTTTTATATGTGAAAAGGATCTGTGGAGACATTTGTATAGCAAAACTAACTGTGAAAGCAAATCTATAGAAAACCAATACTATATGAATGTGGAAACAACTTCCTATAGCGTCGCAGAAGTCGCTTTTGCGTACGAAAAGTGCCCATGAAGAAAAGTTTCTATACAAAAAATCCCGTATAGAAAATTTTTTATACGAAAAATGCCGATGAAGAATATACTTTTCTATAAGAACAATGCCGATGAAGATGTTTTCTATACGAAAATTTCCGATGAAGATACTTTTTTATACGAAAATTGTCGATGAACATACTTTTCTATACGAAAAGTGTAGATGAAGACACTTTTCTATACAAAAAGTGTCAGTGAAGAAGACACTTTTCTATCCGAAATGTGTCTGTAAAGAAGACACTTTTCTATGCAAAAAATTTCGATGAAGAAGCCACTTCTCTATACAAAATTGTTGCTAAAGAAGCCACTTTTCTACGCAAAAACTGTCGGTGAAGAAGACAGTTTTCTATCCAAAAAGTGTCAGTGAAGAAGACATTTTTCTATGCAAAACCTGTCGGTGAAGAGGGCACTTTTCTGTGCGAAAAGCACCGGTGAAGAAGACACTTTTATATGGGAAAAGTGTCGGTGAAGAAGACACTTTTTTATGGGAAAAGTGTCGGTGAAGAACACACTTTTCTATGCGAAAAGTGTCGGTGAAGAACACACTTTTCTATGCGAAAAGTGTCGGTGAAGAAGACACTTTCCTACTTTCCTACTTTTCTATGCGAAAAGTGTTGGTGAAGAAGACACTTTCCTGTGCGAAATGTGTCGGTGAAGAAGACACTTCTATGCGAAAAGTGTCGGTAAAGAAGAAACTTTTCTATGCGAAAAGTGTCGGTGAAGAAGACACTTTTCTATGGGAAAAGTGTCGGTGAAGAAGACACTTTCCTACTTTTCTAAGCGAAAAGTGTTGGTGAAGAAGAAGACACTTTCCTATGCGAAATGTGTCGGTGAAGAAGACACTGCTACGCGAAAAGTGTCGGTGAAGAAGAAACTTTTCTATGCGAAAAGTATCGGTAAAGAAGACACTTTTCTATGCAAAAAATGTGGGTGAAGAAGACACTTTTCTATACAAAAAGTGTTGGTAAAGAAGCCACTTTTCTATGAGAAAAGTATCGGTGAAGAAAACACTTTTCTATACGAAAAGTGTCGGCGAAGACACTTTTTTATACGGAAAAAGTTTATGAAGAAATTTTTCTACATACTCGTAAAATGATATTCTTCCCAGTGAAAATTGTCTGAATGAATTTAAAATGTGAAGACATCTTTTTATATGAAAAATATTTGGAATATACTTCTGAAGTGGTCTATGAAAATTTCTATATGAAATGTGTCGTCGAATAAACCTTTCTGTGTGATGAATAGAATGAAGTTACTTTTTAGGAAAGATGAATTTTGAATCTATGTGTAGAAACTTCTATATGTGCCGGCTTGGAAGAAATTTTTTCCTTCTATAAAGTGCCTGTATAGAAATTTTCTATGAATACACAGTTTTATAATGAAATAGTGTGCAAATATTTTCCTTAGGAGCGAAGAGGCTAGAAACAATGTGAAGAGACGTTTCACAATAGAGGTGTAAACGTTGTAAACATGTAAACGTTGTAAACGTGTAAACGTTTCCCTATGGAAAAGGTTGCGGTGAGGACACTTTTCTGTTTAAAAAGTACTTGCCGAAACAGTTTTCTATATAAGAACATGTCTGAAGACACTTTTCTACATACGAGTATGTATTTTTTATATATGAAGGTAGATACATCTGAAGAAATCTGTAAAACATATTTGTTATATGAAGGCTATGTGATAAATGAAGAAAAAGTATATATGCACGTCTATGGGTATATCTTCAGTTCTTTTTTATAGGAAACGTTTCTATTTGGAAAACGTCTGTGAAGAAATTACCATCTGTACCGTTTTTCTAGATTAAAGTTTTCTATGCATTAATTGTTCTTTACGAACAGAGTCCGTAGCCATGTTTTTGTGTGTGTCAAGATTCCTTGAAGCCACATTTTTCTATGAAATTCGTGTGATATATTAAAAGTGGGGAGACACTTCTATATGAGAAGTGTCAATGAGGAAACTTTACTGTACAAAGAAAAAAATGTATAGAAAATGTGTGTAAAATTCATATGAAAATACTTTCGGCTTTGAAAAATGTCTATGAAGACAGGCGATATATATCGCCTATGCTAACATAAAAAGGAAGGTAATTTGGCAAAAGCTATTCCACTTTTAGTATTGGCCTCCGTATTTAAACGTTATCTCAGCTTAAGTTAAGTTAAACAAACAATTAAAAGGAAAACATTTTTAGCCAAAACAAAAATAAAAAAATAATCAATTGAAATTGAAGTGAAAAATTTGCAAAATTGTCACGCCTTGCCAATCGAATGGGTAGTTTTTAAACCATCACGTATTTTATTTTAATTAACATTTTATTTCGTTTCTTATGCAACAATGAGGCAGTTCACTGCTTACAAACGTCGGAAGACCCAACGAAGTCCAGGGGTTGGAAAAAAGTTTAAAAGTAATTCAATGTTGCCAGCTTAATTTTCGCATAACTTTGTTGCGAAAGGTACTTACTCGTATATAAAATTTTCTTTTAAGACATGGAAGCACCCTGGAACAGGGGGATTTGGGTGTTTAGTCACATATCTCTTGTAACGGCATAATCTTTATAACAACATGCAATTTCTTTGTTATGGTCTCTGCTTGTGTCTCCAATATTTTCTGTTTGCTTGAGCTCTTTCAAGTTTTCTTTCAGCCATCACTTGACTTGTCATTCTTTTCCATTTACTGACGGTGATGGGTGAATGTGACTTCCAATAACGTTGCTGCTTAATGCCTTTTACTTTACGTCCCTTTGCTATAATAATTTCTATAGAATATCAAATCAAAACTAAAAGCACAAGACAGCACAACAACTACTAAAACGTTGTTATGCAAGCTTTAAAATTGAATAGAAAAAGAAAATCGGCGCAACTGTCAAAGCCGTTCAACGGAAATGGGAAATGCGAAACTCGTGCTTTTTAGCACATGTGATCTCATTTTTCAGGGGGGAGGATAACTCCCGCCGTTATTTGATTCACTTCCATTGGATGTCATAAGTCATGTATAAGTTAATTACAATTTATAGCAATTTTGTGGCACGAAATATCTTTAATTGCATTGAAAGTTGTGAAAGAATTCGCAATAGAATTCAAAAACATTGGCGGGAGAATATAATGCCCATAGAACAAATGGGAATTTAAAGAGCTAACACGCTTTAGTTATACGCTTTGCAGTTTTAATGCAGTTTGATGGGGAAGAATGTTACAGCAAACTCAGCTGCCTTCAACTTTAACAGAAGTCTCTTGTAACGTCTGGTGTTTGTGAGATGTTGTTGCAGTCCACTCAAAGGGTATGAACCTCGGTTTTGAATGTTGAGAAACCGGAGTTGTGAAGGCGTGACGCAGTAGATTGAAATATCATCTTTCAAAAAAAAACTTTTAATCCCACTAATTAAGGAGGTATTACACAAGAGTTAAGGAAAATCCGACGGAAATGAGACTGGTAGATGAGTATTTGCAAAGCTTATCTACAGGGTGTCTGTCGGGACATTCGTTTCATTTTTGATTAAATGAAAGAGAATGGATCTTATATTGACAAATGTTTTATTTAATGTCAGCAACTATGTATGGAATACAATATTAGAAAAATGTCCGCCTCTGTCAGCCTCCCAAATGCGAGCCCTTTTGACCACATTTTTCATTACATTCTCAGACATTTCACTCGGTATTTCATTAATTTCATCGCGAATATTTTGTTTGAGTTGCTTAAGCGTCTCTGGTTCGTTCGCATTAACCTTGCTTTTCAGATATCCCCACAAAAAAAAGTCCGGATCAGTCAAATCAGGCTACCATGGAGACTAATCAACATCACCATTTCCTGAAATAACTTGTTGAGGGTTTTTCATTGCCCAGAACCGACTATTCTGTTTATCCACATATCCATTCAAATGAAAATGTGCCTCGTCACTCATTATGACTTTTTTCATGAAAATCGGGGTTGTTATGGGCGAGCTGTAACATCCCATTGGCATATGTACAGCGGCGTAAATGGTCTTGTGGAAGAAGCTCTTGTGTCAACTGAATCTTAAATGGAAACAAATGCAAATCCCTGTGCAAAATTATGTCCAAAGTTGTTCTTTGAAGACCAAGCTCCTGAGCACGGCATCGAATTGAGGTTGATGGATTGTTTTGAACACTTTCTTGAGCAGCAGTAATGTTTTCAGCCGATCTTGCAGTACGTTGTGGTCCATGATTGGCCCTATCAGCTACAAACCCTCCTTCTTCGAAATCATTCACTGCACGATAAATAGTGCGTCTTGTTGGCACGTTGTTTCTCCCAAAAATTTCACGTAACTTTCTCATCGTCACAGTAATTTATGATTGATTTTGATAAAATGTTTTAACGGTTAAAACACGTTGGTTTATCAGATATTTTTTCATAATAGATTTGCCACGTCTCTACTTCACGACTGTCAAGACAAATTTTTACCAAAATGGCGGCAAAACAAAGTAGTATGCCTTCCCGACGGACACCCTGTATTATTAAACTTATTAAAAAGTTTAATAATTAAAATTATTAAAAGTTTAATAACTACAAGTTAATAATCATTATTTATGCATTATTTTCAATATTTAATATTTGTGTTGTAACGTTCTAAAAGCCCTGCGATTTTGCGGTACGAAGGATAATATATTTGCTTTATAATATGATAAGGCGCTGCAGTACAAAATGTAGGTAATGCCTTCATTGAAATTCTCTTTCGCCACCTCTAATTTATAGGGTGTTACTACAGTCCACTCAAGTGCTAAGAAACGACAAAGATATTGAGTTTGGTACAAATGAGAATATACAATTTCTGATAAATATATACATATATGTTCTACAAAAAAATAAAAAACTGGGATTTGACCATCTAAGAAGCCCAATTTAAAAGGATTGTCAACATTTGTTTTATCGCGTAGTTGGCACAACTGCCCTCCATACTGGCACGGAGTTTGAGCGCGATCTCTCATGTAATTTGTTTGCTATGATTCGATTTTGTCAGATCATCTGAAGAGTAATTTAAGATTTTTACAATGAATACAAACATCAAACAAAGACTTTAAATCAAATTTTGTCTTGCAAATGGAATTTCGTATGCCGAATTATTGAAAATGTTTCAGAAGACTTAGAGTGAACCGACTTTATCAAAAATACGTACATATGAGTGGTACAGTGCATTTAAATGCGATCGAGATATGACGTAAGATTTGCCTTTCTCTAATCCGGCCATCTAATTCTTCAACTGGGGTTAACATCGACTTAATAAAGGAAATGGTTACTGAAAATCATCATTTAAGTTTGACAGAGTTTGCAGATGAATTTTTTGTGGCTCAATTCTTACCATTTTACACGATTGTTTTAGTATAGCAAATGACTAGCAAATTTTCTTCTTCACCCAGAAGCGTTAAGGTCACTGAAGACATTCTAGAACGAGTCAATTGCGATCCCACAATCACATAACTGGTGATGAGGCAAGGGCTTACGAATTGGCGCCTTCCAACTGACCAGAAACCGAAAAAATCATGTCAAAATTAATCATAAGTTTGGAAAGAGTTGATTGTGTTCTTTGATAATCGCGCCCTCATGCACGGGGAATTCTTGCCAGAAAGCCAGAACGGTAAATAAAGAGTATTATCTGAGCCATATGCCGTGTTTGAGAGAGCAAATTTGTCGAAAACGGCCAGATTTGTGGAAAGAAAATTCATGGATTTTGCACCACGATAGCGCACCGCATCACGATGCTCTCATTCATTGTGAATAAGGCTATCATTGCGAACAACTTTCTAACCGAAAACTCAACAAATATCATCGAACAACCGCAGTATTTATTTGGTACAGCTCCGACTAACTTTTTTCTCTTTTCAAATATTAAATTACCCTCCGAGGCATCCTTTTGCTGTCGATAAATAAAATAGAATTTGCATCAAAAACTTAAGTTCTTTTCAGACAGTGCCTTTGGGATGCCTACATTGAACACGATACAATAAATTTGACTAAATAAATAAATATTTTATGTTTTACGGACCAATTCCCTGTACTATTTTAACAGAATTATATGGTTTGGTTCCAGTTAATTTTGTCTTGAGTTAAATTAAAACATAACTTTGTCGAAGCGAAAACATATCTTGTGCCGTCTAGTTGTGATGGGAGTTATGAAGTGTGACCCATTATAAGCAGTTTTGAATCCATCAAAACATATCAGCATAAACGCATCAACTTTCAATGATAATTTTGACTTTGAAAGCAATAAAGAGGCTTAAATATAAGAGGGCTTTACCAAAATTGTCTGTCGGTCTTATCGGGCTTTTCAACAAGGTTCATCCTAAGCCTAATCAAATAAACAAGTTTTGTTAAATTAAAGGAATCGTCACCGAAACGAAATCATATCCGAAGATAGTTTTGATACATATATTTCAATTTCTGCAATCTAGATCAAAAATGTAGAAAATTTTCGTTCTGATTCCAATAACCGAATCAAAATTGTATGGAATTTTGTTTCCGCTTCATACGCTCAAAACGAAATTACAAATAATTTGGATTTTGATTCATGCAATCGAAAGGAAATTAGAAACAACTTGGATTCTGATTCAGTTTATTAAATGTTTTACTTGTATTTGATATACAAAATTTCCATTCAAAAAAATAAACCATATTTGCAAATAGCTGCAAAATTTTCTATTACGATAAATTTAGAAAATAAATTATTTAAATGATTTTTACTTTACGCAGTTCAGCGACAGGTCTTTTTCTTTACCAAGAAAAGAAACTGCATTTAGTTCTGATTCAGATCAAGAAACGAGACTGCATAAAACTATTTTTTTCTTATAGGTTGTCAAAAAAAAGAAGAAAAGAATTGCTTCGTTATGTTTCAATAAAGAAACAGAATCAATCTAAGTTTCAAATTTTGTTTTAGTAGAAAACCAATGAATGTATAAAGTGAGCTGTCATTTCGAATATGAGTCGGAAACAAATTTCTAATATGCTTTAAATAAACTTAGAATATCAAAGAATAAACGAAACTTAACTTTCGTGAAGATCCCTGTAAATTGCTTCGCAATTTGTTCACTCGCAGTATAATAGTTTGTATACACGACTTTAGCGAATATGATGTTAGGTCTGTGCCCCTATACGACCATCGAATCTTGTTTTATTCACAGCTGTTTCCAATTTACCCCATTGTGCTTACTGCGTCTGCTTCCCTGTGCTCCGACGTCATCAATGTATTATACAATACGCATTTGTTTATTTACTCTATATTTTTATTTCTAATTTATTACTCTGTAATTTTAGTGCAAATATCAGTAAACAATAAAATGAAAAAGTAAATAATAAATTATCCTCATTGCGTTTGCTGTAAGTGGATTGAATTCACCTGCCGCCTGCCATCTTCCCTCGCGGTATCTTCATTAAAATGTTTATGTTGACAAACGAAACCAGCCACAAATGCTAATGGCCATATCTCTCCGTGGCGTTAGTGCCATCCCCCCAACGACAATGCGGTGGAGGAGACCACGTGCATATCAGCGTGACAATGTCCAACTTTCTAAAATTATAGCAATGGATACTGTCTGTCCATATAAATACTACATATGTACATATTTGCCAGTTGTTATTATGAGTTTTGCACTGGACCGTCTGTCCAAGTATGCAATCAATAATCTAAACCAAACGAAACGTATCGTATCGAAATTCATGATGATCATAATGGTGGGTGGTGATGGTGACATATCATCATCATCATCATCATTAGGTGACAACGAGGCAACATCTTTTATCAGATGTTTATGTCAACTCATATTTGTTTTATACATATATTTTGAATTTCCCCTTTTAATTAATTTTTTGTTTCTCTTCTTATTTTTAGCTAAATGTTCGTGTTACCACTATGGATGCCGAGCTGGAATTTGCCATCCAGCAAACGACCACTGGCAAACAGCTTTTCGATCAAGTTGTCAAAACCATCGGTCTACGTGAAGTTTGGTTCTTTGGTCTTCAATATACCGATTCCAAGGGCGATTCAACATGGATCAAATTATACAAAAAGGTAAGTGTACTCTACATGATTTTTTAATTAAAGAAATGTGTATTTTATTGTTACTTATAAATAGTTATAAATACATCGTTTATTATAAATGTAACGTAAAACGGTTAGGTCACACGCTGGCTATATGTACATACCAAGCCCATATTTTAGCAACGTTTTTCGTTTAACTACAAAAGCCTGTTTGTTTTCCTGGCCGATATCGATCTAAGATTTAGACAATTTAAGTTGCAAATTAATCAAAAATGTTAGCATCGGTTTTCGATAATACCGGTATGACAGTCAAAACTGTCATCACGTCAATTCGAAACATATTCTACATATTGCCGTATTAGTGTTTTTATAATTTCAGTATTCCAAAAAAAAACATATCAATACCGGAGTAGTCCTACGTTTTGATATATATATAATTATATATTCGTATGTATATATATAGTGTCATAATGCATGTACATCTGTGGTCATAAGGGAAAAAACGACTTGAGTCATTTCGACAGTCGAATTTATTCGTTATTTTTGTTTTCCATATCTAGTTGCATACGAGGTGTGATCAAAAAATAACCGTTATTTTCAAATTTCGTGAGTTACGTATGTTCGATTTTCGCATTTTTTTTCTGTTATAT
>JAHXMU010000805.1:355887-433790 GCA_019455685.1 Philornis downsi
AAAACTCAACGTGCTTTTAAAATATTAAAAAATGTGAGAAGTGCGCCTTCTAAGAACACCATTAAGCGTTTATACGAAAAATTTTCGACTGGTGAGGCTCTTTCTAATCCGAAGAGGCCAAATAAAAGTCGACCAAGGCAATCGGCCGAGAATATCGCTGCCGTACGAGCCAGTGTTGAGAGGTCCCCAAGAACATCCCAAAAACGCCGTTCTCAGCAGTTGGGCATGGCTCGGTCCACTTTACAACGGATTATTCGCGTTGATTTGCATTTGTTCCCGTACAAAATTCAATTGACGCAAAGATTGTTGCCTGCGGACAAGCCTCGTCGATTGAAATGGGCCCAACGAGTCATCGAAATGGCCGATGATGACGAGCAATTTTGGAACAAAATGATCATGTCCGATGAAGCCCATTTCACATTGAATGGGACCGTAAATAAGCAAAATTGCCGTATTTACGCCACTGAAAATCCTCAGGAGATTCAAGAATTGCCTCTTCATGACGAAAAAGTCACAGTTTGGTGCGGCGTTAGTGCGAAAACGGTCATTGGGCCGTTTTTCTTCCAAAACGAAAATGGCCATGCTGTTACCATCAACCAGGAGCGTTATCGCGACATGATGACCAATTTTGTGTTGCCAATTATTCGTCGAAAGCGTATGAGGCAGTTCTGGTTTCAACAAGACGGCGCTCCACCGCACACAAGTCGCATAACAATCGATTTTCTGAAGAATTTGTTTCCGGGCCGTTTGATGTCGAAAAGTGGTGATTTGGACTGGCCACCGCGTTCGCCCGATTTGACGCCTGCTGACTTCCTCTTGTGGGGACATTTGAAGTCAAAGGTTTACGTTAACAAGCCAAGGACCGTAGAAGAGCTCAAGGACAACATTCGTGAAGAAATAGCCGCTATTCCGGCCGAAATGTTGGCGAAAACGATGGAAAATGCTGCAAAAAGGGCACAATACGCCATCAACGCCAAAGGCGGCCATTTGAGATATCATATTCAAAAATTGATGTAAACAAATCTACTTGAAACAAATTAAATGAATAAGATTGCCAACCGCCAAATTTTTATTTTTTTCTTTGATTTTTTTTTAAAAAACATGGGTCCGTCGAATATGGGCAACCCTGTATAATTTATTATGTATATTTTAGTATTTTCTTATTTTAATTCAATGTTCAAACATTTAAAATTTTTTATAGTTTTGTAAAAAAGAGTTTATTTGCTGTTATTGTACTTATTTACATAAATATTTGCATCTAACCCAAATTTCAAAATTCCATGTAGTTCATAAGTTATAGACATTTGTCCAAAATAAGGATTTTTAAAAAAAATTCCATAATATCTGTAAATATTAATGTAAACAAGAACATGTTTTTAATTTTTGTAGTTTATGTCTCAAAATTTTGCATATTTTTAAGAGTTAAACCAAATTCTTTAATAGCGACTTCTTAAAAAACACTTAGCATGTCAAAATACCAAATTCACAGTTATGTCGTATCTTCAAAATGAATTGAACTAACAATAGGTTCTCGTACCTTAAACTAATAACTAATAATTAATTAAGTCTAACCACAGCTGAACCAAAAAATTATATTCTACTATTAACTGCTAAAGGGTGTCCCAACAAGAACGCAAGATTTAAATTGAATCGAATTGAATTAAATTGTTTCTCTGGCTGTATGACATGTGGTGCCGTCTTGTTGAAACCACATGCCCTCCACATTCATTTCTTCAATTCTAGGCACGAAAAAACTGGTTATCATTTCACGATACCGAACACCATTGACTGTTGGCGCTTGAAATGCCTCATTTTCATAAAAAAATAGGTCCCAAAATCCACACCACACAGTGACACGTTGAGGATGCATTTGCTTCTCGTGAATCACTCGAGGATTTTCCTCACCCCAAATGCGACAATTCTGCCTATTGACGAAGCCATCGAGATGGAAATGGGACTCGTCACTGAAGATGATTTTATCGGCAAAATCAGCATTTTCATGTTGTCTCTCCAATATCCAATTAACGAACTCCCTTCGCTGTCCATGGTCAGCTGGCTTCAGTTCCTGAGTCAATTGAACTTTGTATGCATGAAGATGTAAATCTTTCGTCAAAATTCGCTGCATAGTGGATTTGGAGACACCAATTTGCTGAGCTCGGTGTCGAATTGAGGTGGATGGAGTTTGAGCGACATCATCACGTACAGCTGCGACATTTTCGGTCGATCGACCTGGTCGCGTTGTTGTCTTTACATCACTAACAGACTCAGTTTTGGCAAATTTATCCATTAATCTCTTTACAGTTGACTCTTTTTGACCCCAAATTGATCGCAATTTGCCAACTGTAGCCGCAAAACTTTCACCATTTTGGCAAAACAATTTCACAATGAGAATGCGTTGTTCATCCGTGCAGCGCTCCATTTTTATTAACCTCGTACCTTCAAATGGGGCCAAATTTAAATCTTGCGTTCTTGTTTGGACACCCTTTAGAAAAACAAGAAAAAAAACGATTTAAGTGAAGTTAAGGCAAAGTCGACTTTATTTATTTTTATTATTGTACTTATTTTGACGTACGTCCACGTCCAATCACCATTCCAAAATTCGATATAGTTCATTAGTTGTAGCAATTTTTCAAAACGGCGATTTTTTTAAATTACTTACTTTTTCTTGATATAATTATGAACAGATCTTTCGTTATTTTTGTTTATGTTCCCAAGATACGGTTTCAAAATTCCATATATTTCAAGGGTTCTAATAAATTGCGATAATAGCGATTGTTTGAGAAACTTTTAATATCTGCAAATGGTAAATTCCGAAATAAGCCGTTTTTCCTTGTAAGCACAGAAATGTAATTGATACCACTATATTCGTATACTACAAATATTGATATGATTTTATTGTTGTATTGAAAAATATTGACACGAAAGCACTGAAACTCTTAATAGAATACAGAAAAAAAATCAAATGCAATTGAGGAAGTTACGCTTTCACGATGCGAAATTATGTAATTATATATTAATTAATAGATTACAGCGATTATATCGATTACGTAACTGGCTTTATAATTTGTTTTTATTTTATTGCCATCCATACACCTTGATAGAGAAAATATACTATAAAACATTTATTGTAATCATTATTGTTGGCAGTCGCAATGTATGTTATTAACAATAAATAACAAGCCGATTCACAATGCGTTTATACTTACGAGTAGATAGGAAATTTGATATTAAATTTAAATAAGCAAAGACATTGCAGGAATTTCAATGTAATCTATATTTTCAGAAAATGTTTGTTTCCAATGACATCCTTTCGTTTATTATCCCTTGGCTATTTGATTTTTTGTTACATGATTTTGATGAATTTCTTGCATACACTTTAAACAAATATAAAAGTCCGAAAGTTGTAGATTTAAAGTTATTGAAATTATCGATTGCCTGAGTTAACAAAAGTTTTTTTTTTCTTAGGAAATCTCTAATTTTTTCTATTTTAGTCTAGATAGCAAATTTCCATTTCATTGAATTATCATTTATGATTAAATTATAAACTCTCTTAATTTCGTTGTGTCTGCTTTGCATTTATGATTAGCCTGAATCACCGGCCCTGAAAACTATTAAATATTTAAAGAAGGTTAAAAAATATGTGGACAAACGAACAGCAGATGGTGGTAATCAAAATCAAAACGACGAAACCGATGACAGTGATGGTGAAGATATGGTGGGTGGTACTACAAAAACATAAAATGAAATTCCGCTTAACACATGTTATTGTTTAAACGTGAAAAATTCAACTGTGTGTAGAGCGCCAGTACCCCACATCCTCTGCCATTTATAAAAATAACAAAATGTTGTATTGCCAGCCGAAATCCCATAAACTGTAATAAATTATTTATAAACCCATAAGTCATAAGAGCTTTTTTTAGGCTGTAGGTTTTATTTTATTTCAAACAACGCAATTTATTCATATGGTAGTTTTGATAACTGTGATTTTAATATGTATTTTTACATTTGAAATAATATAAAATATATTTTACACTTTGTATTTATTTTAAATTATATAAAATGCTTTCCGAAAAACAACATAAAGACTGGATCAATGCCTTTTTCGACATGGGTAATGAAAGCTTTTCACACATTTTTATGTCTTAATATTTTTCTGTTTTATTAAGATGTTTAATTACAGTTTATTTTATTTAAGAGGCTTACCTTTTAGTATTTTTATTATAATTATTGTTTTTAATTTAAGTTTTTTTAATGGTGTTTGAAAGCATAAGTCTTTGAAAAGAATCAAATTTTGAAAAGAAGATGGTGTTGCACAACATTGTTTGGTTTCGAAACTTTAGAATCGTTCATAGTTGTTTTAAGTTTCACTTGAATCTGCCGAATTGCACTTAACCAAGAAGTCGGAGAAATATCATTTTTCTGTATATGAAAAATATCTTTCAAAACAGTTTTCCATACGCTGCAATAGAGCCATATTTTTTTTTATAAAATGTGCCATCCAAAAAAAATTGTTTATAAAGAACGTTTGCAAAAGCAATTATGACCGACTGGCAAGCAGCATTTCCCACGGGCAAAATCAACGTTAAACATTTCTAGGCATCAGTTCATATGGAACTCAATTGCCTTGCTTTTGAATCAACCCAAACGATTCTAAACGATGTGAAATTGAGTAATGAATCAATCCTGAGATAATTGCAAGTTCTTTTTGCGTTTGGCATGGACCTTTCTTCAATAATAATTGCAATTGCACGGTTTTGTACACTTTTAGTCTTGCCCTCGACGTCAACCTTAGCATTCTTAAACATGCACTGCAATAGAGTGCTTTGCTAGCCATATTTTTTTAGAAAATATGCCATCCAAAAAAATTAGTTCATAAAGAACGTTTGCAAAAGCAATTTCCTATACAAAACCCGTCTTTTTTCTATATTTTCTATGAAAGTATATTGGCCTCACAGGCTCATTTCGAACGTGCTCAAAAAAAAAAGGTAAACATAAGAAGATCATCTCAAGCAGATGGAGAAAGAGATGGAATGTTCGCAAAAGGAATTTGATGGAGGCCCAAAAAATTATTCCACGCTTGAAAGAACAATTAAAACAAATGCAAGATTTCTTTCACTACGGCAACTGTTTTTCAACCCACTTCCATAACAAGTATCTTGCAACTGATTTGCCTGGAAAGACGCCATCCTATAAGATGAAAGTCTTCCAAGATACTTCCCTGTATATATAGAGTATTTCAAAACATTTTGTTTTGTACCAAACATTTCCTATATAAAAAGTTTCTCTATATGTGAAAAGTGATCCATAAGAACTCATTTGTCTCGAAAAACGCCATCCTATAAGATAAAAGTCTTCCAAGGTACTTCCGTGCATATAATATAGAGTATTCCAAAACATTTTCTACCAAGAAGTAACTTCCGAGGCACTTTATAATAAAATTTTCTATATAGAATATGTAGAATGCTCCTCTCAAACCGCTTTCTATATAAAATAGTTGTATCTAAGGCTCTTAATAATGGTGTCTTTCCACACATTTCTTATATAAAAAGCGTTCGACCAAGATTCTTCTACACAAAAAGCATGTCGTATTCCCAGACACTTTTCTATCTATCATATAGTTTTCTTACAAGACTTTTCGGTACGAAGTCATTTGTCCTAAACGACATGTTTCTATGTGAAGAGCAGTTTTCATGAAGCCTTTCTATATAAAAAGCATATTCCAACACACTTTGTATGTAGGAAATGACTTCTAAACAATTTCCAATATAAAGTGTGGTATACTATATACGGCAAATATTTCCATCACTTGGCAATTTTGATATCTTTCCCTATCTTGTATTCTCAATGTCAAAGCAATGTCACATTTTCATGGAATAACAATGTTATGATGATAGCTACTTTTTAGTCCTCAAAACCTATCGTTTCCGTATCATAATTACTACGATTGTCGAGTAGTTAACGCTGCTACGATATCTTAACCGTATCGTTTAGTTTGTTGTGAATATCTTCATGAAATTTTGAGAAAATTCTCTTGTTGAAATTAAATTAGAATTTAGAAACTTGCAGAAATCGACCTTTCCAATTACTCCAATCCATACTTTTTGCATACCTCTTTCAAGACAAGTTTCTATTTATGAAAAAAACATTTTCGGTATAAAAGTGTCGCCTAAGACGATTTTCTATGTTAAAGATTTCTCTAAGGCCCTTTTGCACAACAAAAATATGTTATGAATAATTTTTTCAAAAACTCACATCTCCATGAAATGTGTGCCGGACTTTTATATTAAAATTATCATCATTTATATTAAAATTGTCTTGCCTAAGACATTTTTCTATGTTAAAGATTTCTCTAAGGCTTTTTTGTACAACATGTGTTCGTATATCTCTATTCTATATTCAAGAAAGCGTTACTTGCAGTTGGTATTCTCTGTATGAACAATTTCTTCCAAGACTCTCATCTCCATGAGAAAAGTGTGCTGGACTTTTATATTAAAATTGTCCGGCCTCTAAGACACTTTTCTATGTTAAAGATTTCTCTAAGGCTTTTTTGTACAACATGTGTTTGTACTTCTCTATTCTATATTCAAAAAAGTGTTACTTGCAGCTAGTATTCTCTGTATGAACAATTTCTTCCAAGACTCACATCTCCATGAAAAATGTGTGTCGAACTACGAATGAGTTCTGTATAAAAAGTATCTTCTAAGACTTCTATACGAGTATATGAAAAAAAGCTTTCATGAAACTTTAGGGAAAGGTTTTTTGACAACACTTCTATATAAAAACTACACTCGCCTTTCAAGATAGGTATCTCTATAAAACCTCTATTCCAAGAAATAATGTCTTCCATGTCTAAATAATGTCTTCCAAAAACTATTTCTATAATGGAAAATTGCAATGACAATTTTCTTACACTTCTCTGTTCGAAAAAAATCCTTTCCGTGCATTTTTCTATCTAAATGATTCGATGAAACCCCCTTTCTCTATAAAGGTGATCTTTCCAAATCTTTCTTTTACTTCTCTGTTTGAAAAAATTTCTACTATTTCTATAATGGAAAATTGCAATGACAATTTTCTTACACTTCTCTGTTCGAAAAAATTTCTTTTCCAGGCACCTTTCTCTCTAAATGATTCAATGAAGCCCCCCTTCTCTATAAAAGTGATCTTTCTAAACTGTTCTTTCCACATTTTACTTTATGAAAACCCTCTTCTGTATAAAATCTCTATTCCAAGAGACATTTCCGTATAAAGAATGTCTTCCAAAACCTATTTCTAAAATGGAAAATAACAATGACAATTTTCTTACACTACTCTGTTCGAAAATATTCCTCTCCGTGTACTTTTCTATCCAAATGATTCGACGAAACCCTCTTCCTCTATAAAAGTGATCTTTCCGAACCTTTCTCTCCACTTTTTTCTGTATAAAACCCTCTTCTCTATAAAAGTCATCCTTCCAAACCTTTCTCTTTTTATCAAAAATGTCTTTCCGCTTTTTTCTTTATAAAATTAGATTATCAAACACTTGTCGCTTTACAAAAAGCATCTTTCCAGACGCTTCTATATATCACACAGTTTATTATTAAAGACATATTTTTCTGTATATGGGAATGTTCTATAAAGACAGTTTTCTGTCAAAAAATTTTACCCCATTACACTTTTTTAGAGTAAAGTGTCTTGCAATACACTCTTTTCTGTAAAAAATGTCTCAGCAATTCTTTTCTCAGAAAACATTATTAAAATCAATTTTATTTAACCAAAATTTATTTTCAAATACCAAATATTTTTTATTTAATTACAGTTTTATATCATTTTTTCCATTCTTATGAAAACCAAGTTAAAACCCGTTATTAATCCAACAATTCCCATCCACTTTCATTAGGTTATGAACCAAGACGTTAAAAAGGAGAATCCTTTGCAATTCCGTTTCCGTGCTAAATTCTATCCCGAAGACGTTGCCGAAGAGCTGATTCAGGACATTACATTGCGTCTCTTCTATTTACAAGTAAAGAATGCCATATTATCGGATGAAATCTATTGTCCTCCCGAAACATCGGTCCTTCTGGCATCCTATGCCGTGCAGGCCCGTCATGGCGATCACAACAAGAATCTGCACACGCCCGGTTTTCTGGCCAATGACCGTTTGTTGCCTCAACGTGTTATCGATCAGCACAAAATGTCCAAGGAGGAATGGGAGCAATCCATAATGACCTGGTGGCAGGAACACCGTGGTATGTTGCGCGAAGATGCCATGATGGAATACTTGAAAATCGCTCAGGACTTGGAAATGTATGGCGTTAACTATTTTGAAATTAAGAATAAGAAAGGCACCGATTTATGGTTGGGCGTTGACGCATTGGGCTTGAATATCTACGAGCAAGAGGATAAATTGACACCGAAAATTGGTTTTCCCTGGTCGGAAATCCGTAATATCTCTTTCTCGGACAAGAAGTTCATTATTAAGCCCATCGATAAGAAAGCCCCTGACTTCATATTCTTTGCTCCTCGCGTGAGGATCAACAAACGTATCTTGGCCTTGTGCATGGGTAACCATGAGTTGTACATGCGTCGTCGTAAGCCCGATACCATTGATGTGCAGCAAATGAAGGCTCAAGCAAGGGAGGAAAAGAATGCCAAGCAACAGGAGCGGTAAGTATCTTATCTATCTACCTCCGCTCTCTCTTCTTACAAATAACGCTTTGTTTAGTGAAAAACTCCAATTGGCTTTGGCCGCCCGCGAACGTGCCGAAAAGAAACAACAAGAATACGAAGATCGTCTCAAGCAAATGCAAGAAGAGATGGAACGCTCGCAAAAGGATTTGATGGAGGCCCAAGAAATGATTCGTCGCTTGGAAGAACAATTGAAACAATTGCAAGCATCCAAGGACGAATTGGAGTTGCGTCAAAAGGAATTGCAAGCCATGTTGAATCGCCTCGAGGAGGCCAAGAATATGGAGGCAGCCGAGAAGGCAAAATTGGAAGAAGAAATTATGGCCAAACAAATGGAAGTGCAACGCATCCAAGAAGAGGTCAATGCCAAGGATGAGGAAACCAAACGTTTGCAAGACGAAGTCGAGGAAGCCAGACGTAAACAGGTAAGATCTGCGAAAAAAAAAGTTTAGAATATTCAGCGATGTAAAGAAACAAATTAAGCGGTCGAAAAGTTTTTACAAGAATAGAAAGAGGATTTATTTCAAGTAAAAACTATTCATAAATGTTTACTATTTATATTCATAAATATTTTCTAAAACTGTTTATAAAAATTTCACAGAATCGTTCTTTAAATTATTATGATTATCATGAATATATATGTACACTGTAGATTTCGCACTTTTTTACCAGCGCAAAATTGAATTGGAAACAGCAGCATTTTCCTTATGAAATGTAATCTTTAGAAACTTCTTCCTGACGTAAAAAACGTCTGTGTGGACGATCTTTCCTCTGCAGATGCACATTCCTAATATTCTAATGCAGAAATAAATATGTATTAGAATAATATCTAATATCTCTTTTCCAAAAGAATGGTTCTTTACCTTTTCAATCTGCGAAAGAAATTATAAAACACTAGTTTTTCTGGTGGAACCATAGGCTTTCTTGGGAAAATTTCATTTACAAGGGCAAAAAGAAAATTTTTCCTTTGAATATTGCGGCTTATCTACTGTCCGACAATATGATTCTTTTCATAAAAAGAAAATCTTTTCCTCTAAATAGGAATATCTTTCTGTGGAAAAATATTTATCTCTGGAAACAGCTTCTTATACTGATAAACGGTTATTATCAAATTGTTAAGCTCCATCAAGAAGAACGGTTCAATGAGTTTAGACCCATTACTACTAAAATGTTTCCTTCTCATGGAAAGCAGCTTCGTCTTTTTTTATTTAAAATATCATTCGGATCAGAAGACATATAAATTTTTGCCTGTGGATAAAATAGTATTGAGCAGGTGCTGCTGTATTCAGCGTCTCGGGCCGGATATATTGAATCTTAATGTGTGTTGAACATCTTCTATACAAATTCTCTATGATTTGGCGAAGGAGCAGAAACATACACGCGGAAGTTTCATGCGCAGTCTGGGACTATTATTGTCTTCGAACAGTATCTATATCTCTTTAATTTAGTTCAGCTATTTACTTGTTCATTTTACACTTTTGCTATAAAGAAGAACACTACTCTTCTCTTATTGGTTATTGACATTATGTAAGCAATTGTAGTAGTCCAAATGGCATTGTTTCGTGTCAGTATATGAATCATGTGGTCTCATAAAACATCTCGACAAAGAATTGGTTAGCCCTTGAGACCCCTTTCTGTTCTTTTATCTTTCCTACTCAATGCAAATTTTCTCTTTATGGCATTTGTTTTACCTAAAAGAAGATATTTAAAAGAAATCATTGTTCTCTTACTAGTAAGAAATCATTTTAGAGCGATTGTGGTTCCATACTAGCTTCGCACATACCAGTGTACTATTTCAAATCTTGAACCAGTTCAGGAATATTAATTGGTTTGGGATATGCTACTAAACTGATTTAAGATTACCATCTGACCTAGTTCCAGTATCTTATCTGATATATTATTTTATTTTACGGAAAATTGGTACTTTAGTCATAAACTACCAATTCAACAAATTCATGATAACTCAATACTTTAGAGTTCTTTTATGTTTTGGAAGTACAAAATTTTTCTTTGAAAATTAAGTTCACCGATTCTACCATACTAAAAATTGACAAAAAGCGTATGAAGTAATCTCTTCTTTTCATGCAAATATATGTGATCCTTAATCTCCTGATTTTTTGCTCTTCCAATGCAATAAAGTATTATAACTGTATATATAGGAAGGATAATGTCGTCCGTCTGTATCTCTACAACTTTCATTCCTATGACAGTTTTTTTACAAATGGAATACTTATTTACTTTCGCACTTCAAATGCCATTCTTTTGTCATGACAAATGTAGATTTTGGGTAGATGGCGGCGCTGTTTTTTCCACTATTAGAACACTAATTTCCTTGAAAGACTAATAATTCCCATTTTATGCTTTAACCTTATTAAATTGAGTTCCGTTTCTGCGAGTTTTTTTTTTCTTCTAAATCGGAATAGCATAAACCAACCAAGTGAATTTGCACTTTCTATGCTAAATATTATTTACCTTAGCAAAATGCCTGCACACTAGCAGCTGAAATTGTCATTTTTAATAGGAAGATGCTTCCCTCCCTTGCGTTTTCTTTAGAAAATGAAGCAATTTGGCCCTTCTATGACGTATATTATTTTATTTTCGGAAAGTGGCTTCTGTTACTTTTCTATCAGAAAATCTGTTAATTTCTCTATGTAAACAGAGATTTCTTCTTATATTTTGTCAATTATTTTTATAGCCTCTAAAAGGATATTACTTTCTTTATGGATGATAAGAATCATCTCTCTTCTCTTCTTGCCGAAACGCTAGTTGAAGACTGTCGATTCTTAATACTTCAGATTTAAAATAAATACTTTATATCATTCTTTAAATAGCTCTTTTAACTTTATGTAAATAACTTAACCACAAGTTAATTCTAAAGAAAAATTACATCATATATTTAATTTTGTTTCTACATAATTTGATTCGTTGCTGTTGTGACCAATTCAAGAGAGAAATCTTCAAGAAAAATTCAATCTTTTCGTACTTAACAGTAGAATTTATTTTATTTTATTTAAAGGCAAACGAATATGTCAAAATATTCATTTACATCATTACTTTGCGATACTTTTGTACAGTTCCCTTATTCCTCCTCACTGCTGTTCCATTTTTATTGACTTATCTTGTATTTTCTAACATTACAGGCCGAAGCTGCTGCCGCTTTGTTGGCTGCCTCAACAACACCTCAACATCATCATGTGGCCGAAGATGAGAATGAGAATGAAGAAGAACTTACCAATGGTGACGCTATCGGCGATGTATCACGCGATTTGGATACCGATGAGCATATCAAAGATCCCATTGAAGATAGACGCACTTTGGCTGAACGCAATGAGCGTTTGCATGATCAATTGAAGGTAAACTGAAAAGAGACCGTTAGGCAAATGTCTAAATTTGTTTGTTTATGCATATTATTAAAACATTTTTTCGTTCTAGGCCTTGAAACAAGATTTGGCCCAATCACGGGATGAAACAAAGGAAACTCAAAACGATAAGATCCATCGCGAGAATGTGCGCCAAGGACGTGACAAATACAAAACATTACGCGAAATCCGTAAAGGCAATACAAAGCGTCGTGTTGACCAATTTGAAAATATGTAAATTTCCGTTTCCAAATACCCTTCAGTTTTACCAACTTTATTTTTTGTTTATGTTAACAACAAATTCCCAATCCAACCAAACACAAATCGTCTACTACATTTTACTATTTTTCTGATTTTCTTTCCTTGAGGTATAAATTTCCTCTAAGAATTTTCTGTGTAATAACTAGAAAATCCTGGGAAAACTGAAGTTTTACAGTTCTCAAACAACAGAAGCATTAGCATTGAATATCCCTTTCCAAAACAAAAACAAAAACAAAGCAAAACACTACCATCTTACTTTATTATTATTTTGTTAGATAATAATTAATTCCTCCCTTCGCTCCCCTCTTCTTTTTTTCAGTTAACAATATGAATTCGTATCTTATTCATATTCATATCTACATGAATATACATATATAGAATACATTATAACAAAAAAAAATAACAAAACAAAAACATCAATTAAGACCATTCATTAATTCAAATAAAACAACAATTTAAAAATTAAAACACAAATTTAGTGAAGAAAAGCTTAATATAATATTTAAAAAAAAGTATGTCTTCAAGAAAGTCGCAAACAACTTAAACGCTTATCAAAAAAATAAATATATATATATTGACGTTTTCTAAAGAAACTTTCGAAATGTTTTGTTTTGCCCTCTTTTCATTTGATTTATTAGGTTTCTCTTACTGTAAAACAACTTAATAATATATAAAAGTTATGTTATGAAATCGTAAAATTTTATTTTTATTTAAGAATATAATAATTTTTAAATTTTCCTAAATTATATTAAACTTTTCCTTCCAACAAAGTGAAATCCAAAAAAAAAACGAATCATAGAAACTGAATTTTGTAATCGAATGATACAAAATCGGACAAAATCTTAACAAACTTTCCAAATTGAAATAAATAGTCCATGGTGGGGTCGCATAATTATCCATTATCTTTGTACTGGAACACTGGAACTATTCAACTTTGCCACAAACAAAACAAAATCCGTCTTCTGATTCAAAATAACACCAACAACAATAATTAACTACTATTATTATTAAAACTACATCTTAATTATGTTTATTAATTAATTAATTATTAAATATAAATAGTTTTTTTTCCTACAAAAAAGAGAAGTTAAAACCAGCAACAAAAACAAAATATATCTACTTTTAAGATATAGTTGATGTTCTTTTTAATAATAATAATATTATTATTTTATTACTTTTTTTTCTTTATATATTTAAAATTTAAATTAAAAATAAAAAGGAAATAAAGTTTATATTACAAAACACAACAACCACAATTTTCCATTCTTTTAATGAGATAAAACTAAATAAATTTGATTATTTATTTAAGTAAATAAGAAAGTAAAAAAAAAACAGTTTTATGTGTTAAATTAAAGAAAAATCTTGCATTCTATATTGCTGCATTTGTGGGCAAAAAATCCAATTTATTTTTTAAAATTTTATTGTATTTGTTATAATATATAAAACATATTTTCTAAAATTAAGTTGTCTTTTATTCCCTTTTACGACGTTTGGTTCAACACTCGATTTTTTTTCTTCTTCTTCCAAATTTTATTTTTTTTTATTATAATTACTTTTTTTCAAGGGTAGTATTAAATAATTATTAAAATAAAAGTAACAATCATATTTACGTTTAATTTGCAGACGTGTCTAAATTTCATAAAAATATATTTTTTTTGTATTAATATAAAAATGTATTTTTTTTTTTTAATTATAGCAACGAGTTTTTAAATAAAATTGAATATATCTTATGTATACATATTAATGAAACACAACAACAACAAAAAGTAATGAGAAATATATTTTGTAAAACTACAAAACAAACAAAAAAATCCACCGAGTTGTATTTTATTTTGAATCTATGATCCATGAGCGTACTCTAGCCATCTATCATCGATATTTTTAGGGAAAATAAGATGTAAGCAGTCATTTTTCACTTAGAATGCTTAATTTTAAACATTTGCAAAGTGATTAATTAGATTAATTATAAAAAAAATTATGCTAATACGAGAGTCTTGGTGCAGTTCCTGCAATATTAAATGTCGAAATTTCCTATATATAATTTTATATATATGTAGGTACACATTTCAGCAGTATTTTTTACAGGCAAATATATAAGACTCTGTAGGGGCCGGTGAGTTTCTTTTTGAAAAAAAAATAGTTTTTTTGGAAAATCAGATTAGTAAAGAATTTTACAAAAAGTCAGGCATGTCCTACCTAACTTTTCACTTGTGATATTGAAATTACAGATGTAAAGCTGTCATTAAACTATTGTTCTATTCTTCACCTGCTTCCAAGTGATTTTACTGCCTTTAAACATTTTTTTTTTTTGATTTATTAATCAATCAATGCTCATATTGGGCTATCATTGGTAGGAACTTAACGCAAGTTATATTGCTTAAATCCATTTCCAACAAAAAAAAAAAACCATATCCGTAAATGCTGCCCACCTTTTCAAACAGATACCAATAAAATTATAAGCCAAACATGAATATGGATTGTCGGCGAAAAACGGGAATCAAATAAATCTGCCAATAATTCAGAACAAATCTTAGCGCTCATAAAAAGTATAATATTGCATGACCTAGAGCCGAACAAAATTATACAGAACATATTGCATTAACTTTCGTTTAGAACTTGCAGGACTAACTGAGAAATTCTTCAAGTCAGCAGACATCAGAGTATTTCACAATCGCGCTATGCGAACAATAAATAATGTTTTCATAATTGAGCTGTGGAAAGATTTAAAGCAAATTGTGCATTTCAGCTAGAAGACAAAAATGGAATAATCTTACAATAGAATCCAGGTCATCAAATTTTACCATATGGAAGGAAATATATAAGTATCTTAGGTGTAAATTGTTTTCATAAGTGCAGCCTAAAAAATATTTTTCATACCAAAAACACCTGCCACCATAAACATAGCTCAGAATTTTTGGAAGCACGCATAAAGTGGAGTTCTTTCTGTATGTAATTTTAGCCCATAAAGGATTCAATTTTAGCCCACAACATATATATATATTGCGTAAATTGGTAGAAATACATTTCAAAAATATAGGCGTATTAAAATTACATTTATTTTTTAACAGATAAAAGCAATGAATGTGACCAGTAAATTTCAGACGTGAGTCAATTTCATTTTCGTCGAAGATAGCTGCCAGAACACATAATATGTAAATGATTTTTGGAGGGAAGTGCAAAGGATTTTTATCCATTTGTGGCCTACATATTGATAGCTTTACAGTTTTTAAGTTTTAACGATATAAAAAAAACCCTAAAAGTCACATTTTTTCAAAATACTTAGTAATCGTACAAAAACAGAATAAATGAATAATTAGTTTAGTGTATCAGTGAAGTTTTTAGCGTATTAATTTTGAAAATAATTACGAAACATTAGAGATGTGTAACTATCAGATTCTGTTTGAATTGTTTATATTATAAACTAGGCGGCAAATTATTCCATAATCTTGCAACACCAACCATAAAAGACCTTTCGAAAATACTACTAGAATAACGCTCTATGGCGACTTGAGAGCTTCTATTCGAAGTGAGAAATCGGTAGCAGCAAGCAACATATGCCGGTCGGTTGAACTTAATAATACAAAAGAATAAATATAAGCATTTCAATTGCAAAAAGTATTGAAAGGAATATCCAAGAAAGTACCTTTCAAGTTTGATAATCTCGGACACAACGCAGGGCATGTATGTCTCTTAGGATTCTGTGGAAACATGTACTAAGGCAATGCAATTGAATTACATATGCACTGAGGTAAATTTCTGTGCCGTACATGTTATAGAGTAATAAAAAAGCATATGCCAAAGAGATTTTTGTGTTAATCGATAAAATAACACTAAAATTATAGTTTTCTTGATCCTTGAGGTACACCAAATGAAATTCTACACAGATTAGACCAATTTTCTTGTTTAACAAAGCATTGAACGATCGGACAAAACGCAAGAAATTAACTTAAAAAAGTAAAAGGCAAAATTGAATTGCGTTTATAGTTTCTCACAAAGAATGGGATGTACTATTAAATCAAATGCCTTACTGAGACCTAAAACAGCCAGCATTCCAGGCCGTTTTCCGTCTAGAAATCAAGAAATTTGTAAGAAAATTAATTTATAAAACTACAAATTAAAAAACGGTAATTATTTTAAAATAACATGAATTCTATTAAAAAGAATTATTTGAAAAACTCACATGATTGTTTACAAAATTGTTAATTTTTCAAATATTTTTTTTTCACTCAAAAAAAAAATTAAACCATAATTAAAGATTTTTGTTAAATGGAAAACTATTTCGAAATTCTTTTAATTCTTTTAAAAGAACAACATAGAAATGTGAAATGGTAAATAACATAGAAATTTAAAATGTTTCTTTTTAAAGGGGACTTTATCTTTAGAATGGGTCCTATTCCCCTATTAAAAAAAAGCGACGCAGCGAAAATTTTTTGGCGATGCATATCACATTGTTTAAAAAAAAAAAATTTAACATAAATTTCATTATAAAAAAAAATTGAAACGTTTCGGAGATATACAGAAACATATTCTGAAAAGAAGTATATCCTGAAAAAGTACTGCTCTTTTTGTATCAATGAAAAACTCGAGATTTTTTTTTTTTTTTAAATAAATTTGATTTTTTAAACGGACGTATTTTTGAAGAATTACATTGCAATGTTTAAAAAACATTACTTTTTATTCAAAACCATCAATTTTGTGCACATAAATTTGTCAGGTTTATCTGATAACATGCGCACAGCTTAAAGCTCATAATACACTACCAGATAAATTTTATGATTTTAACTAAAATTTAATACTACTTCAAAAAACTGGGAAAAGGTTATCATAAAATTTTACCACATCCTCTACAATTGCTTCCTCTTCTTATAGCCACTGTCATCTACGTTGAGATGATAGCTTTTAATATTAAAGGCGAAATGGACAAGAAATCTTTTTTACTCTCTTTGTGTTTCTTTGATACAATATCGATTCGGTTGTGTCATTTTCTTCTTGTTTATTTTATTTGGCTTGGTTTGTTGTCCCATTGTGTTTAATTTGCAATATATTCAGGTTTGTAGTTTTAATTATTGTTCAGTCCCTTTTGGGTAAAACCGTTATAGACACCAAGCCCACAAATACGTGTTGTCAGGACGGTGTCCACAACGGCACTCTATCCATCCCCATATTGCTTTAAATCTATCGAACCAATCTTCTGGTCTTCCCCCCATAACATACCGTTAGGCAGTAAAAATTCGATGAAATTCTCTTGCACAAAATTTACAACACATCACAATTCACAGTAAATACGATTATAAACATTGCCCCATCTCGTTTGGGGAAACCGTTATAGACGCCAAACCCACAAATATGTATTATCAGCGCGACGTCCACAACGGCACTCTGTCCATCCACATGTTCCATTAAATCCATCGAACCAATCTCCTAGTTTTCCCTGCATGGTATACCTTTAGGCAGTAAAATTCGATTATGTTCTCTGCACACAATTTACAACGCTGTCAGAATTCACAGTAAATACACCATGGCTCCAATTTTAAACATTGCCCAGTCGCCCCAATGCGCCGGCTAATTCACCACACAACAACACAAAGTAAAAAAAAATAAAATAAATAACACAAAAACAACAGCAGCAACCAGATATCATGAAATTAGATTAATGCCAAATCCGCACCAAGTAACCAATAAGAAAAAAAAAAACAAAATAGTGCAAAACAGTTTGAACAGATGTTCCGATCATTTTGTGCATTTTGAGTGCAAAGCAACGAAACAAAACGAAAATAAGTCTCATCGTCATCCTCTTTATCATTGATTGTAATTGGGCATGATCACATCAACGAGCAAGCGAGCGAACAAACGGAAGTCAACGTCCACAATCCGCTGCGACCACACAAACGTCCATCCGTGCGAACTGTAAGTAACGTTACCGTTGTTGGCTCTCTTGTTTAGTGTCGAGGTAGTGTAGATCATGAATCGTCAACGTACTGTCATTATTTTCAAATCAGAATCGGAAAGCACCGATGCATATGCCCAAGAGCTACAACGCCATTTCTTCCATCCAATATTTGTGCCTACTCTAAGTTTCGGCTTCAAAAACTTGGATAAACTTCATGCTCGACTGCAACATCCCGACGATCATGCCGGCATAATCTTCACCAGTCCCCGATGTGTGGAGGCCGTTTGCAAAGCATTGGACAATCAGGAAATCCCAGGTGGTTGGAAGATGTTGCATAATTATGCGGTAGGAGAGGTCACTCACAACATGGTCTTGGATAACCTGCAACAGTTGTTCACTCATGGCAAGCAAACCGGAACCGCTCGTGCCTTGGCCGAATTCATTATTGACACATTTGATGGCACTAAAGATCTGCCTTTCTTGGTGCCATGTAGTAATTTGGCACAAGACACATTGAATGTGAAATTGAAAGAAGACGGTTTCCGCGTCGATGCTTGTGAGGTGTACGAGACGAAATGTAGCCCCGATTTGACCGAGAAAATGGAAGCAGCCTTGAGGGCAGACAACATTGAGTTTATGGCCTTCTTTTCGCCATCCGGTGTTAATTGTACATATGAGTACTTTAAGGCGAAGGAAATTCCAATGGATAAATATCGTTTGGTAGCCATTGGGCCCAGTACACGTCGCGCCATGGAGGCCAAAGGCCTGAAGGTGTATTGTACAGCGGAGCGGCCAACGGTGGAACATCTAATCAAGGTATTAATAAATCCTGAGGAATGCCGTGAAAATCTTCTAAAGGAATCACAGCATCAGTTGGAGGAATGAGTTGTAACAACGACGTTTGCTGTTTTTAATAATGTTGCTACATTAGAGAAATAATGATTGAAATTGGATAAAAGACAATGCTTTTTTTTTAATTCTTATTGTATATTAAGTGTAAAATAATGTGGTTTCTCTCGAACCAGCGACCTGCGATTGGGAAAAGAGAACGTTTTGCAAACGGACAACAGCACTTGTGCGATAAATATCAATTGACAAGTGTACGACAAATTGTTGAGCTTTTAAGAAGAAATTTATTCATAAAATTGTTCTGTCAAATGTTGTAGATGTGGGCAATCGTATTTATATGCCGTCGTCTGTTTTATTGGCTGTCTACGTTAAACAAAAAACAGCGACGTTTGAAGATTTTTAGTTTATTTAAAACACAGCCTTGAAGTGCACATCCCCCCCAGTAAAAACAACTCAACAAATCAACTTCTCTTTTTCCGATATTTATCGTGAGGACCTTCAACGAAATTAGTTTACAAATTAATTAATTGCAATCTAACTAAATTAAATATTAATATATTTTTAATAAAAAATTTTGTAGAAAAATTCCACATCTATGAATTTATAAAAGGATTAGAAAATGTTAAAAAAAATATGAAGTACTTTATACGTCATTGCATGATTTCAAGATGTAGCCTGAGAAAATATTAATTCGTATTGAAAAATCCGCACTAACATCCTTGAGGGGAAAAATATGAAGAAATATAAAATTTTCACATTTTTCCCCCAACATTTTTAATTGCAGTAACCATATTAGTGAGGATTTCTCAATACAAATTAAGATTTTTTTTAAATCTGGACCAATTCTATCAACTTTTTCTTTGGGTGACACTGATTTGAGTTTGATTAATTCTTTTGTCGACCTTGACATTTTTATGAACACGAAAGTTAGCTCTAACACTCGTTAGTGCAGGCAAAAGTGTTGGGGGAAATGTGAAGATTTTATATTTCTTCAGAATTGTGAAGATTTTATATTTCTTCACAATTGTAAAGAATTTATATTTCTTCACATTTTTGCCTTCTCTAATGTTAGTGCAGATTTCTCAATACAAATTAAAATTTTTTTTTTCAAATCTGAATTAATTCTATCAAGTTTTTCTTTGGTGATTCCTGATTCCAGTTTGAATAATTCTTCCATCGACCTTGCCATTTTTGTGGGCAGGAAAGTTAGCTGTAATCTTTTTTTCAGGAGTAGTTCAGTAAATAACTTGCAATGAGGTATCAATAACACATCGAGTCCTATAAATAATTGGTTAAATGCAAATAAGCTTTATATTAATTGTAGTAAAGTTAAAGCTATGATTTTTGCCTCCTGGTTTCAATCTTTTCAGACTTTTGGCATCAACATTTATGGAAACAGACAGTATAGAGTTTGTAGATGAAAAGAAGTGCCTCGGCATAACACTTGAAAACGACTTGATTTTCGTGCTCATATTGATTCTATATTTCCAAAGATACTTTTTACTCCGCGAAAGTTGTACAGTATGAATATATTCCTTCCAATTCATACTAAATAAAGGTTAGCTCATGCTCTGCTGATGTCTTATGATATTGAAGTTTTCTAGGAAAAAATCTTGGTTGCCTTAGGAAAATTGAGTGGATTTTTAGTGTGGTAGTAAGGTGTGCGTATAGTTTGAGGCGCTATGATCATATATCACAATATACTATAGGTTTTCTAGGTGTTTTGTTGAATTTCGAACCATTAACTCATTTTATAAATTGGTAATATCTGGTTCACCATCTTTAATGCGAAGTAGATTCAAGCTCACTAGATCAACTACAAATCCACAATTTGTAATTCTTCTTATATCAGGCTGGTTTATATTATTAAAATCATTTACGGTGCTCGTTTGCAGAGCTTGGAATCTGCTCTGCTTATTCAAATCAAGTTTTTCGACACAAATATATTAATTTAATTTTAATTTAATTTATTTATTCAGGATTGTATTAGATTTGCATTAAGTGAACTTCAGTAGCCTATTTTATATTATGAGCTCATTATCGACACTTGGTTTTTCTATTTTATTCGCTTTATAACTGTATTTGGTTGGGGAACCATAATATAAACTTTATTTTATTATTTTTTTAGGTACTTAATGTTCTATTAAAGAATTTTGTATTTTATTAGTGATGTTATATAATTGATCATTTTTGGCCTTTATTTATTAATTGGTCTTCACTACGACGTACGAATAAATGAAATGAAATAATGAAGACAGTGGGCAACTTATAGTCAACAAAGCATATGATGTGCTAAGTTTTATAAGTAGTTGTGCTAAACAGTTCTCCGACCCTATGTGAAAAAACAGCTACATGCATCACTGGTTAGAGCTTTATTAAAGTACCTCTCTATGGTGTTGTCTATCCGCACTATTTGGGTTATTTCGATACTATATAATCTATCGAAAAATAGTTCCTGCTTTCTGTCTGAATGGTTTGCATTAGAGTCGACGTCTCACCCTGCCTTCTTATGCCATTAGGTTGAGATTAATTTGCCTGCCAACATTGAAACGTATCAGACCAATGTTAAATTCTATGTTGGTTTTTGGTATATTAAAAGGTAAGATTTTGCCTAGTCTTTTGGTTTCTAGTCTCTTTATTAGCATTCCTTTTCGACCATGTAGATTCTATAGCACAACAATTTCTATAGATTTCAGATCTCTGCAGTTGATTTTATTCGTATAATGTCTATTGATTTCAAATCTTTGCATTATCTAATTGATTTCCCTATAGGTGTTGATAAAATTAAATCTTCTATCATTCTATACTTGAATTGTTCAAATAATTAATCGTATGGGTTTGATTTCTCTGCAGTTTATTCTATTCGCATAATGTCTGTTGATTTCTCTATAGGTGTTAATAAAATAAAAAAAAAATAATTTGTTATTCAATTTTTCATTATATTGTGGAGCAACTGTAAATCCCAGTTAAAGTTGTAATTCCGTATGTTCGGACAAAAAAAAAACATAAAAAATGGAAAATTCTAATAATTGACGCAGTCTGTCACTGTAAATCATATTTTCCTGCTATTAAGATACACAACATTTTTATAACATTAGTATTGTAAAATGTTATAATGTATTTGTTATTGAATTATGGAGAAGATACTCGTATGTCGTAATATTATAATTTAATCAAATCGGCCTTAAGGCCTAAAATTACAATCCTGAATCAAAAATATTTGGGTCTAAATAAGGACAACAATAATTGCAAATAAACCACACTATGCCCCAACTCCTTTTAAGTCGTTTCCGCCTTTGTAAGCACAGATATATTTGATTGCATTGGCACTAGTTTGAGTTTAATTGAAGAATTTCATTCATTGTCTTCGCTGAGGTATAAGATTATCCTAGCCAAGGGAAGGCTCATTGCATCTTCAGATGATATAAGAATTCTGCCAAAATGTACGAAGAATTGTTACTTGAACATCAAAAGCGAGCTGACTCTATTCATACGCACATAATCTGTCAAAAATGTCAGGATATCAAGACTTTCCTGTGAAGCGAAATATCTGGCTGTCATTGTGGATAAAAAGTTAAACTCCAAACGGAATGTGGAAGAACAGATGAAGAGCAGACTACATGCCCCGTACGTATGCAGGAAATCTTTGGTCATAAGCTGAAGATTACGCTCTGAGGCAGTATACCCAGTATGCAGTGATAGAGGAGACCCCATAGTTATTTGTGATTGCTTTATATGGTGATCTTTAGAAGCACATCATAATCTATAGCTCAGCATTGGTACACAACGTAATACATCATATCGAATTTTGCGTAACGCACCACAAAATGCGGTGCACCACAAGCAGCCCATGGCAACGTATTGAAAAGGTCGAATAATTGATCACAATAATTTGAACCCGCCGACAGTAACACAAAGATAACTTTTACATATTTTCTAATACTTGAGTTTTATTACATGTATGTGGCAAAGTTTAAAGTTAAAAAATACTTTATTTATTTGTTACTAAAAGAAAAATACTCTATTATCTAGGTTTTTAAAAAAAAGTTTCACAAAAAATATTAGTCTTTTCCTTTTTGAACTAGGGAGGGCAGTATCTTGTTAGTTTTGTAAAATGTCCGTTCATATGTTCTGTTTGAAAAGTAACAAAATTGATTTATAGTTATCACTAACACTAGAAAAGAAGAAAATTTAACAACAAAAAAAAAAAAAACTTCTTTAGAGCTAATGTTGTAACAAATTGCTTATTTACTAATTAATAACTAAAGTAGAGAGAATTTGTAGGATTTGTAAAGAAAAATACATATTTCAAAATCATAACGCAATCGCAGCGTTTGCAAATATGTGCAATAATATTCAACAACCAACATGTGATTCAACTTAAGCGTCTAGTCTAATGCAAAAAAAAATGTATAATAAAAAATGAGAAATTGATAATAATAGCAGTATAAAGATCTGAGCAAGTTGTCCGTTTTCTTAATATTAGGATATGGTCTGCCCCTCTTTCCATTGCTGAAAGAGATCTCCTCTATTAAGGGAGGGCAGTTCTTCATTGATTTTACGCAAGTTAAAGGAATCTGTTGTATTACGTGAGAACACAGAACTGGCGCTATTGATAGGTCTACGTGTGAAGGCAGTTTGTTTCCAGATATCACTCTGGATATGCGACATATTCGAGGTGGCTTTGATTGAGGGATTTGATAAAAGCGAAGGACGTGGTGAAAAAGCGCCCACTCCCGGCGAATCTATAGGTTGAAAGCTATTTAAATTGTCCATAGTCAAAGTTCTTTGATGACAGTCATTGTATTCGGGGCATAAAGAGTTTTCTCGTGACATGTTGTGCCTTCCATTTTGTGATTCAAAGCCAGAAGAATGGGACGAAGCCCGCGACAGACCCTCATCCATGGGCGTTAAAGTACTGCGGGCTGTATGTAGCAACAGACCATTACGTGGCATTTCGGCCATAGATTGTCTTTGATTGAAATAACCTCCTGAAAGCCAAGAAATATTTGCTGCCGTCTGATTCGCCAAATTGGTAGTACTAAATCTAGTCGGTGAGAGTAGCTTTCTGGCGGGTGTTGGACTTTGTGTTTGTTGGTAAACGGCACTTGTTGAGGCCGAGAAGGGAGAATAAATGCCCGAGGTTATCTGCATGGGTTGCACAAATGTTTGATCTCCTCTCCCCAGTACGTTTGAATTATTTGCAGCTGTAAAATATGTAGCATCATTGTCCTGAGTTTGATTTATAAATTGTGATTCACCGCGAGGTTCATTAAACGAATTATTAAACATAGAAGAATTGCTCAAAGACGTACTAGGCCCATAGCCAAGTCTGTTACTTCCATTTAGCTCCATATTGGAAGCGAAAATGCCTTGGCGCGTTGGCTGCATAGGCATTGGAGTGGCGAAAGCTGGTCTGAACGCTTGATTTTCTTCGCCTGCATAACTCCTGAAACTTGAATTAGGAGATATTTGTGTTCTAGGCATTTGATTTAAGCTAAACACCGAAGAAGTTAGAGGAGATTTTGCTAAATATGATTTCGCTTTGGTTGGGGCCATGAGAGAAGAAGATCCTCTAAAAGACTTATTTGATTTCACGCTACGCATAGATACAGAGCTGCCATTTAATTGTTGGCTCAGCATACTTATTGTCTCATCGTCGCTTAGATAGTCTTCCGAATAGATTTTATGGAAACTATTCCCTGTATTGTCATGTAGTTTTGGAGAAGGTTCTGGTTTAGATGAAATGGCCAAAGCAAAGGTCATCAAAGAGGCGAGGAACTACAAGAAAGAGAGCAAAAGGAAAATATTTTTGTTTTTACATATGTACAACAACAATACGCAATAGCTTACCATTAACAATTGTGGATGATCTACCAAACCGCCGGCGACACAACTCCATAGCACCACCATACTTGTGTATCTGGTCAAACGGAAACTATCAACCATATTGTGGACAAAAGCTAAGGCCAAAACTATAAAAGGATACACATTCACAAACCAGGAGCCCAAACTAATGTGATTCACCTTCAAACCCATAGAATACATTAACATCATAAATATGGTTCTTGAAAACAAAGAAAGTTTTACAACAAATGCATGATTTCTAAACAAATCCAAATATGAACCCAAAACTTTGGCAATTGCGAGTATATGTGAGGCCACTACAAATATAGGATTTCCCAGGGATTCGCCCAACAAGAGAGTAAGATATTCCTTTTTCACCGTTGGAAATGTGGTGATGAGACAACAAATATTTACAGCCGTCATCAAAACTATTACAGTCCGCAAACGTTGCTTTCTTCTCTCCTGGATGGCATGTTCGATTTGACTAAGATGGGGTTGTTTCAGGTTCTCTGCTCCCTTAATGATGAAGTCCAAGAATTTAGAGCCCAAAACCATTTTCTTCTTTTCACGCAGGACTTTATTTAAATGACGATCACAGGTGAAACAAAGACGATATTGATCTTCCAATTGGGCTCTGAAAAAAGAAGGTAATTGGGGTTAAAATATGTATTTAAATAGCTTTTGTTAGATAAAACTAAAAAACTAAAATTCCCATTGTAACTCATGAGAGAGAAAGAACCCGTTGGTCTTGTTCAATAAGTTTCTGTTCATTGATTTTCGCGACTTTTAATATAAGTACACAATTTTCTAATAGTGAGTCCGAACGTCGATTTGAAAACCTTTTACTTTTTTTTTTACTTTTACTCCGTTTTGTCGTTTTTTATACTTTTTTTGTTATAACTTTGTTATTTATAACTGAAACTTAAAATAGATGACTGGAATCATAAGTAAAATGGTTGAATGAATTTTAATCCCGCGATGCCACAATAATGTTGAGTAAAACAGCCCCCTTTAAAGAGATATATAGAATTTTTATACGGATATTTAATGCATTCCATATGCATTTGAAAATATGTTAAATATAATGCCTTAAGATCATTTTGGTCATTTACTTCAATTTTCGAAAAGTTTTTTAGAGATCTTCTGAACTAGGACCAGCACGGATAATCCGAGTGAAAGCATATCTGAAAATAGAAAATCAAAGCCTACATTGAGTTAGCGTTTAAACCCTAAGGTCGGGCCATAATTGTATCGAAAGGAGCGCAAATGTAGATCCAATTGAAAATTTCGTTATATGATATCTCGACAAGTATCAGTGCTGGAAAGACATTTAAAGAAGATTTTCCTTGAGAAGATTTTATTATAAGCTATAATAAAAAGAAATTCATTATTATTTAAATAGACGGCTTTAATAATCTGTATCTCGCATTGTATTTGCGCTATCGGGTTACGCTAGATGACGTTAGAAAGATAAAGTTTCGTACTCAAACAGATAGTTTTGTAAGTAAGAAAATATGCTATATTTTATCTTTTTTCTTCGATATAGGCAAAAACGCAAACCATGCGGCTGAAATAGCGAATAGTGTTTAAAATCCTGATACTGCAACAAATAACCACGCGCAATTTAGTTTCGTCGATGACATTCCGCTAATTTTAATCTGTGGAAGACCAATTGTAAAAAATATCGACAAAATAGCGGATATCAAGTCAAACCATCATGTAAGCACTGTTTCAATTGTCCAGGAGATAGACATTGCATAAAAAAGCGTTTAGAGCCACTTGAATAAAACTGGATGCAAGAAGCACGACATACAAGCTAAATCGCAATGAAATCGACCAATTTGTTAAGCAAATGTTAGCTACTGATTAAAAGTGTATCGTTTAATTTAATTTATTTATTCAGGATTGTAATTTTAAGCCTTAAGGCCGATTTGATTAAATTACAATATTACAACATATCTTTTCTATAATTCAATAACAAATGCATTATACAACTTTACAATACTAATGTTATAAAAATGTTGTATATCTTAATAGCAGAAAAATATGATTTACAATATGAGAGTTTACTTCACTTATTAGGATTTTTCACTTTGTATGTTTTTCGTCCCAAAATACCGGAATTATAACTATATGAGCAGCATTCTAACTACGCTAAACAAAATCTTCAGTATCAATTAAAGATAATTGACCCATTTTTGCTACACCCATCATATGCCACTTACATCGTGGCCGTACTTTTGGGGACATCGCCATTTTCATAAAATATCATATTAAAATCAGCCGATTTGCGAGCATTTGGCGCCCAACACTATAATGTAATAATTACGAATTTCTGAAGACACTATAGGAATCGGCTTAGAAATAACATTCAGACTTTTGGCAACACACATAAACAATTTATTTAATCAGTTGTTCCCACCACGTAAGAAGTGTTGAAAATAGAAAATTTGAGAAAGTACTGCTATTAACATGTGTACTGCTACTTGGTGAGCAATTTGACGGCACTCCAACTTTGTCGATTCGACTATTACAAGTTTACTAACTTTCGGACGTAGTATAAATTGCTTGTATGAAAGGGAAGAACACTTCATATATTAGATAAGTAAGTTATCATTATTGATATCTCCAACACATATAATAGCTACTTTTTACACCACCTCCTTGCTGACCAAAAATATCCACGTCAGATTTTCCTCATCCTTAAATTTCTTAAGCAAAAGTGTTATAAATAATTCTTACTATTAGCAATGTTTTTCAATATATATTTAAGAAGAGTCTCCAAAACCAACATTATTCATCATTTCACATATTATTCAATGTAGGACGGACTAATAAATTTTGTCCCTTAAAAATTTGGAATGTAATTTTTCGGTAATAAACTTTATTTTAGAATTTGTATTCGGAATATGGTCGATAATACCACACTCGATTCTAACTTAGGACAATTTTTCCCTGGAAAAGTACATCTCAAGGAAGCTATCAGTTCTGATGCCCTCATCTCCCTTTACATAACATCTAGATTGCTTCTCGTTCATACGTTTTTCTTTACACCTGTAAATCTTACTATCAAATTGCCATAAGAGCCATAGATAAGAAACATTCAATTATCAGTTATTTTGTTATTTAACTTGGGAATAGAGAAGGGATGGGTGGGGGAAACCTATTCCTGTTATATTGATTGATGTAATCAGAATTTGTTTTCTGTATCTTTCTAATTAAGCTTTTACATGTTTATGAAGAGAAAAATGTAATCATACCTTCATATAGCTCTGGTATATTCTTAGCAAACACAAAAATATCCCTGCAAATTGCAAGATATTTGTAAAATGATATGATCGCAAGAACTTTAGTACAAAATCAGCGAATTTTTACATCATCAGTTTAGATATTTTAACAATATTAATTCATCTCATTTCATTTGTTGTACAAAAGGCCATATTTAAATCAAATTACAATATAATACTGGTTGAGAAAAAAACTGCTCTCTGAAATATATCATTTTTAATATAATGAAATTATTAATATAAAAAATAACAAAAATAAAAAAACATAAATTAAAAATCAATAAACGGATTATATTTTTATTAGATGTTCTTAATTCTTTTTGTCATACGAAGTTTAAAAAAAAATTAATATCGTTGTTGTGATACCTTTTCTATTCAGTTGCACGGAAAGTAATTTCTTTTTTTTATCCAAAAAGAGGACCTATTTTTTTACAGCCAACTCCGCAGTTAAGTCGCAGTATTATATATTTTGACAGATGATATAGCTAGACTTGCGAAAAAGATCGATTGATCGATTGTACTTGTATGCAATAGAAGACCAAAACAATAAAGACATTAATTGATGCAAACCAGCGAATAACAATTGGTGAGATCACTAAGAGATTAAACTTATCGAATTCGACGCCTAGGTTTAATCTCAAAGCTCGATATATGGGTACTTCATGCTCTTCAGAAACGAAATATAAGACGTCGAAATGAATGGCTGTAATTCACCTCTCATACACGTCTAGAAAATGATCGATTTTTTAAATGCATCAACACTAAGGAGCAGAAATGGGGTTTCTACAAAAATTATAAACGCAAGGCATCTGAAGTAAAAAAAAGATGAACCAGCCCAATGCACTTTAATGACCCATAGTTAACAAAAAAGGTGACATTGTCTGTTTAGTAGGATTTCAAAGGAATCGTTTTTTTACCTACTCCCGGACAACACAACGGACAATGTGGACAATGCTGAGTGATTCATTCAAACAGAAAATGCCGAAATTGATCGACCGACACGAAAGTGGTAGTAATCTACTAAGATAACAGGAGGCCCTATACAAAAGCGGTTACAGCTTGTAGGGTATATACTGGCGGACCCACCATATTCTCTACAAAGCTTTTTAGACGGTAAAATTTTTATTTTGAAAAGAAAATATAAAGGAATGGATATATAATTCAACAAAATAAAAGGTGCAGTAAAAAGAAATCTATTATTTTTGCGCGGCATTGAAGGCTTTATGTAGCCTAGTTGAAAGCAGCTTGTAGTAAATGATTCCCTATAAATCTCAGCAAAACCTTTCCGACTAACAATTGAAGCGTTCGCGTCGGGTCGCTGTGATCCGACCATGCTTGAAGTTGTCTTATGTGATCCACTTTTTCTCACCAGTCCTATCTGTTTCATAAGTGGGTCGATTTTGTTACGACCAGCGATTCGTATGAGTTTTTTTCGCGTGAACTCGCGTAGCTTCCATTACTTTCCGAGCAATCCAGTATACCAGTTGGAAGATATTTAAAAGTTGTGAACCTACATTGCCGTTAGAAGTAGCTACGATACAGGGTTAATGACAAATCTATAGATAAAAATGTTCAGAAATTAGAGATAAGGTGAGAAAGATTCATTTAGAAACGCATTAATAAGTATTTCATGTATTCGTGATGCAGGAAAGACAAAAAGACCAATTATATAACATCACAAATAAAAAACAATATATTCTTTAATATACAACATTAAATAGAAATTGAATAAAAAAAGTAAAAAATGAAAACTATATGCAAATGTTACATCTATGAATTCAATGTTAATGGCAATGCTTATATTATGGTAGTCCAAGCAAATGGACCTGAAATGAACTTCTTCCTAGATCTATGAGACTTTATAAATCGATATGTAATTCAATAGATTATAATCTTCCTTGAGATAGTTTCAAGAACATATTATCCAGTTTAAGTACTTAAATCATCAATGTACTATTGCTAATCTGCAAAGAATTAATTATTCATAGACTAAATAAATTAAATGAAACGTAATTATATAGCAAATGCGAAAAAGAGAGCCAAATGTCGATAACGAATACATCAACCACTGAAGTTGACTTAATGCAGACCTAAAATACGCTTGTGTTGAAATACTTGATGTTTATAAGCAAAGTGGCCTGGATGCGAAGGGAACTGCTTCCAAGCTCTGCAAACGGGCACCGTAAAATAACTTAAAAATGTACAAGAGAATGTTGTAAATGGAATTAAGGGTTGTTGATTTCTAGTAGATCTACTAAAACTGAATTTACCTCGCAGCTAAGGTGGCGACCCAGTTACAATCAAAATAATTTAATGATCTAAAATTCAATACAATTCTGAAAGGGAACGCGTAAAAAACCTATAGCATATTGTGGCATATGGTCAAACTATACTCATATCTTACTATCATATTAAAAATACTTTCATATTTCCTTAGGTAACCAAGATTTGTTCTAATAAAAACTTTAATGCCAGAAATAATTTGTGACGTAAGCAAGGCATTAGCTAACCTCTGTCTGGTAAGGATTGGAACGGGTATATTCATATTAAACAACCTCCGCAGAGTAAAAAGTATCTTAAAAAAAAAGAAAAAAAAAAGAATCAATACGAGTACGAAAATCATGTCGTTCATCGAGTTTTATGGCAACATAAACACGACACTGCTTCTATTAATGTTGGTGTCAAAATTTTGAGAAGATTGATGCAAGCATTCAGAAATCAGCCTTAGTTTTGCTACAATTAATATAAAGACTATTGCCAATTAACCAATTATTTATTACCCTCAATGCGTTATTGATACTACACTGTAGCTTGTTTGCTGAAGTAAAAAGAAAAAAACAAATTTCCTTGCGTACCATGAATGAAATATGAGAGAACTTTTCAGATTTATTGAGCTTACACACATTCTATTTTCAGACTCACTCAACGGAACCTAAAGTTTAACGAAGATTCCGAACGTGACAGTGTGAAAGGCATTTACTAGACTTGTCGATAATTTGGCTACTCGAAGTTTTCGTCAGACACATTGAGGTGATCACCGCTCAAATAATGATAGGTGGCTGTATGATTGAACCCGGGATTACCCGAACGATCGTCACGTGTATTAGCCATCGCGCCAGCATCGGTCACGAAGTACTTGTTCGTTTAATAGCCTCCTGAAAAAAAGATTTATATCATCAACATATAAAAATGGATAACAACAGCTATCGCGAATAACCTCAGCTAAATACACCTTAGATAATAACACGCAATGTAAACAGAAGTGATCTCAGAATCGATCCTTGCGCAACACCGCAGTGCACACTAAAATTCTGAAAAATTATCATTATCATCCATGGAAAAGAGTTAAAATCTATAAATCAAACATTAGTTTATAAATAAGTTTAGTATGGCAGATTCTATCAAAAGCCTTAGATTTACCAATACCAATTTTTTACCCCCCAAGAGACATTTTTGTGACATATCAAAAATGTCTCCTAAATGATAGTTTGACGATGTCATCCAGCCACTCTTCAAGGGATTATCCAGCAGTATCGCCTATCATTCCTCCTAAAGTATTCCTTCTCATTGCCTAGGACTATAATAAATTAGGCAGAACAATTTCTAATAATAGGTCAATCTTCCTTAAAATGAATATAATTTTTTCGCCAAAAGAAATTCTTCTTGCAGGCTGTTCGATCTCGTCCAGTTTTCGTATTACTCTGTTTGCAGAGAGATTATGTTAGTCTATGTCCACACATGTTATGTTAGTCTATGCGCCAACATCATTCGGATCTAATACATGTCCCTTCTTTGGAAATTTATGACCTTTTTGCTAGGCATTCAGTTTTAGTGTTTCTTGTCAACTACACCCCATTGTATGTACCACGTATATATGTATGACACGAGGAAATAACTTTCATCCCGTTATAGCATTTTTTACATTGTTTACACAATCTGCAATTATCCTTTTGTTTGCATCTTATCACTCCTATTAAGCAGATGTGAAATTTGCAATAAACCCCTGAAGAAGCAGGTAACAAGGATCACATGTCGCCTGAGTTCACAGATAGAACGACAACAAACACAACAGACGTAACGCATCTGTTTCGAGGAGACAAATAAGATTATAAAATATAAGAAGACTACACAGTACACAAAGGTCTTCATTTCATACTTACCGATAAACCTTTAATTCCTCATCGAAATGTGATTCATTCTTTGGCTCAAATTGCGCCAATTTCTCCACCTTCAGACGCTGCGATTCATTGCAAACGTCACAAAAGCCATTTGATGAGGGATTTGGTGGAAATACCGCGGAACGTTGACCAGCGTTAAAACGTTTTTCCGAGGCACCACTGCAATCAAGTTGCTCGTAGATTTCCCGGTTGTAATCGCCATCCTTATTGAATCCGTTGTATTGTTCACACGATGGACACGTCCAACTGTTGGCATCCAAATAGGGCACCTTTGTGTTGTGATTACAAAACCAACAATTGACCGCAATGTTGAAACGAGAACTAAAAATAGTATGGACACAAAGAGACAGACAACGAAAATGTCACGATGAGCAAAACACTTCGCACGGAAAAGGCGCGCGTGAGATCAAAGTCTGTTAGACCTACAATGCAGCCCAAACATGCGGTGAACTTTTGGTACAAACTTACCGTATTTTAATATAAATTTTATAAATTACTAAAATTGCCACAAATCCAATGGCCAGCATTGGTATTATGCTCATGGCCAATGACAATAACACATTGTTATACATCTCCTATCAGCTGTAGAATATTCACAATTTTTAATTTAATATTTTCTAACTGTATTACTAAACAGATTTTGTTTTCTTTAATATATTCACTAATTTTCAGTTTGTCATCACAAAAATAATTCAGTTAAAACCCGCTTTCCAGCCGACAGCTAAACACACACACGAAGCACGCCGGATGACGACTAGAGAGCAAATTAGTAATTGTCAAAGTATTCAGCATAGAGAGGTGATTTCTCATATTCTCAGAGTTGTTATTTCATACAGACAAGAGTTATAGGCAGAGGCCGCATTTCTCTCAGGTGTGAATTGTGTTAATTCAGAACGTTAACTCAGGAGCATAAATCTGTACGCATCCGCTCTCTTTCGCATTATAGAACTTTGATTGCTTAGATTTTTAGAATGCCAGAGGCAATTGTTTCCAAGCTATAGAAACAAAAAAAAAAAAATATGCAAAATTATCAGGGGAGCAGTATTAACTTGAGGAGTGCAGACAGAAAGAAACAAAAGTTAAATGAGAATTTATTTCTCTCTTAAAAATTACGTGAATAGTTGTTTACAGATCGCTCAAAAACTAACAATTTCCAAGCATGTGCAAAAATTACGGCAATATTACGTATTAACTCGCATCACCGAATACACTTGAAACATAGTCTCTCCTCCTGCTATCCTATCAGCTCAATCCGACTGGCAAAGGGCGGAAGACACGTTATGTTTCCATGCATGTTGTTCATGTAGTTTTTTTCAGAAGTAGAAACCCCATTTTGGTAACGGCTGAAATTTAAATTATATTATTGTTATTTTATCGATTTCGTTGAAATCAGAAAGAAATTAGGGTACACTTATCTGTATACGTGACAAAAACTACATTCTTACAACCATGGTCCCTATATCGGCAATATATACATTAACATATTGATACCGTATTGCGTTAAACATCATTTACATTCTATCCACCCTCATTTGGAAGCAAGCGAAATTCGCACCAGAGCGAAACAAATTATCTACACGTATACATTGTCTTTGATATAAATCAGTCTTAAAACAAAAACGATGGAAATGTACAGACCATTTTTTTTCTGGAAATAAAGTTTAGATGATTAGAGAGCCAAGAGAGTCAATCACAATAACTCCATAACTTTATATATGTATTTTGGTTACAGATTACAGTAAGTTGATCAATAATCATGAATACCATTACATATGACTTTAAAGGGCAAAATTACGCTCTTAACTGTAGCAGCAAGCGAATTTCACTCTACAGAAAAATAATTGATTTGTAGGTTATTTTTATTGCCTTTCAAAGCATGTTGAATATTGTTATCAATATTTTTGATTTTTTAGCTTTGTGTCAAATATTAAATTGTGTGAATTGAATTAACACAACTGCCGTACTTGTAAACAAAAACTGTCAGTTGTTAGGCAGCTAGAGCGAAAAAAACTAGTTTTCACTAGACTCGAAATTGTTTAAATTCCCGCTAGTCTAATTTAGTTAAGGGAGGACTCGTTAGCAGAATGATCTGACAGATTTAACCCTAATTGTCGATTATTTGGTTAAATTTGCGCACTAATTATTGGCAAATTTCTCTCAAATACAATTAAATCTGTCAAACGAGATTTAGTAAATGCTCGATTTCAGTGGTGATAATATAATCACGGCTTAATACTTAAAAATACAACCATGTCAAAATAAAGAGAGTTCTTCTAAAGAGTGATTAACTGTCAAAAGTTTTATTTTGCCCAATTCAAAACAGCGGTACCGCACGTGGTGTTCTTCAACAACTTTCGTTCATTCCGATATATTTATTGTTTCTTTTTGTGAATTTTTCAACAAAATAAGCTAAATCGAGCTACAACAAAATGCAGCACGACGATGTGAGTGAACTTTTGTCCAATATTCGATAAAATGTAAAAATAAATCATTTCTTTTCCAGGTTGTTTGGAGCATCATAAACAAATCGTTTTGCTCGCACAAAGTCAAGTAAGTTGTTGTTGCTCTAGGGAAACATTAAATAAAAATGCTGTCGACTTTCCGATATTCTTTCCAGAACTGATACGCGTACCTTTTGCCGCAATGAATATAATTTAACTGGTCTGTGCACCCGTCGTACCTGCCCGCTCGCTAATTCACAATATGCCACCGTTCGTGAGGAGAAAGGTGTCATATATCTTTACATGAAAACAGCTGAAAGAGCGCATATGCCTAGCAAGCTGTGGGAACGTGTTAAACTGTCGCGCAATTTTGAAAAAGCGATTCAACAAATCAATGAAAATCTTGTGTTCTGGCCAAAGTATATGATAGCAAAAAATAAGCAGAGATTTTTGAAAATAACCCAATACTTGATACGAATGCGCAAATTGAAGTTGAGACGACAAAAACTAATAGTACCCCTGTCTCGTAAGATTGAGCGTCGTGAGAAGCGTAGAGAGCAGAAGGCTTTGATAGCTGCCAAGATAGAGAATCACATAGAGAAGGAATTGATGGAACGTTTGAAACGAGGCACATATCAGGATATCTACAATTTCTCACAGACAGCTTTCAACAAGGCTTTGGCGGCTGAAGAAGTTGAAGATGATGAAGAGGCCGAAGAAGATTTGGAGGAGGAACAAGAATTGGAACACGAAATGGATGTTGAAGGCAAAGAACTGAGAAGAGACTTATTAGAAGAGGAATTTGTAGAAGCCGATTCGGAGGAGGAACTTGATGACGATGAGGAAAATGGTGATGATGATGAATACAGTGACGATGAAGATGCTTTAAGTGAATCTGGCCAAAAGGAAGACATCGAAGTGGGTAGCGACTTTGAAATTTCAGAAGATGATGCCGGCTCCGATATTGAGGTGAGTTTTATTGATAATGATTTAATGGATGAATTTTATTATTTGAAACTATCTGTCAAAGCAAAACTACAGGGAACTGCAGGAATAATTGTTTATCAAATATTCATTCTACGTCTATTCATCATGAAACATAAGACGGAAGAAAATGTTTTACTCAAATAATTAATTCTAAGAAATAGCAAAATACTGAACCAGCTCGATTTTTAGGTCCTCACGTACATTGAAGAAGTTTCTGTTTAAAATATCTTACATACCCCCGAAGTGAATGCAAATCTGAAAGTTTGACGGAAAGCATTCAGGCCCATTTTCATCCCAAATGGCAATGCGTTTGAAAAAAATATATTTTTAGTAGCGTTTAAGCAACAGATTGCAAGGATTTGTTAGGTGGATTTTCTTTAAATCGTGTGGATACCAAATATCTAGTTTTTTGAGGAGTCCAAGTCATTTCAAATGTCTTTTTAGCTTACCCGAACGGATAACGGCTTTGATTTCGTAATCATCGACATCATTTTGTCGACCACTTCGATGGTCATATTTGCGTGAGAAATGCTCCAAAGGAAGCTTACAACGCGATTTAAAAGCAACCACTGAAAATGTTTCGACATATCACAAATATCACAAATTTTAAATGTTAGCTGTATAATGACGTAACATACAGTTTAATCAGCTGAGGTAAGCATTTAAAAAACGGAAAAACTCTTAATTGTTTTCAACATAATTTTTTCTTTTATTTTAAGTGCCAAGTATATTCACTGACCCAAAAAATTGTCTCATAGACAATCATATAATAGATACTAACCTAATTCGATATCTCTTATCCTTTTTTTTGGTGAATCTTTAAGACCGAATTTTTGTTTAAACAATTTTTAATTTTTTTTAACTCAATTTAATAGCTCGTTGCAATTGTTTTATTCTGCACATTTTTTTATTATCTATCATTCTGAAAAATTTATGTTGTGCATTTGTGGCACATGCAGTTATTTCAAATGTTTTTTATTTTTGTTTACAAAAAATTCATGCAGATTTACTATTTGAATTTTTAAAAGAATTTATTGTGGATTGCTCATATTAAAAGAGCTATCGGGATCGTTGCCAAAATAAAAACATGTATAAGAGCTAATATGCTTGAAATAGAAAAAGTTTCATCATCACTGAGATATGTTCGTTTTTGATGTATGGCACAATAAGGTACAACATTATAACCTTCTGCTGGGCAAAAGAAAAAAATAATACTAAATGGTATCCCTCCTATTTCCCGAGACTATCCTGGTTTTGCGAAAATATTCTGCAACGCTGCTTTCTAAATCTATAATCGACAGCAATGATGGGCTCGATAAATTGTTCTGGCTCTTCATAAATTCCAAAAATTATATGACTGCAATATTCAATATAATACAAATTAAACAAACCTACAAACCACGAAGGCCTGAAGGTGGTGAAAAAGTCAAGTAATTTCTTTAGATGAACAAAAGTCTACCCATTTTAGACGCAGCCAAGTGTTCGCCGTGAATAAAATAAATGTCAGCAAACATATTAGAAGAAAAATAGTGATATTATTCTCTAAACAAGCAGTGGCTGGATGAGAACACATCACCAGAAAAAATCATTGGCAATGAACTCCACCGTCTGAATTAGCTCTCAGTCATAGTAGCCTCCCACCAATGTTAAGGAATTAAGGAAACAATTTCCTAAAGTGTATCGAATAAACCCGTGTAATTTGAGGCAATTTCCAATAATACAAATAAAACCGTTCTATTTCATCTCTTCCTGGCCAAATATTTTCAAATTCTAATGAAAGTTGCTGCTATTAGATGCAACGCGGATCGAATTCCCCGTACAGCCTCCTATCGTTATTAGAGCGGCGGTTACCTATGTGTCTGACGAACACTTCGAGTAATTGAGTAATCAATATGTCTGATAAATGCTTCTCAAACTATGACGTTCGGAATCGTCGTTAAACTGTAGGTCCCGTTGAGTGAGTTTCACATTCCACATTCAGTGGAAAGCAAGTGCGAAGCTCTCCCATATCTCATTCATGGCATGCAAGGGAATTTGTATGTTTATTAGAAAGCAAAGGACAGATGCATGTGTCTTTAGTAGTATTCATTTGTTGATACTTCGTTGAATTTAGTCGTAATTTTTTCTATATTCATCCAAAACACACAGTGCAGACAGGCAGATGGAAAAGGAATAGATCTGTATTTCGGTATAAACATACATTCCTATCAAAATTTATATCGTTTGGAATAGAAATTAGAATTAGAATTAGAACGAAATTAGAAATCTATTTACAAATCACTTAGTTGCTTTATTTCAGACTAGTGGAATGCAAATGTAGAATGTTGAATAAAATATACGCTTTGAACCACTGGACTAGGGTAGACATTCTTATGTGTTGTAAGTTATAGTACAGACAGACAGATGAAAAAGTGATATATCTATCTAGAAAATCATTTTTGACGTTATCGAAATGATCTGTTTATCAAAATTTATATCGTTGGAATAGGAATAAAAGAAATTAAAAACCTATTAACAAATCACTTTGTTGTTTTATTTCAGAGTGGAATAAAATTGTAAAATATTAAATGAAATATATGCTCTGAATTACCTCGTGTTCTGCTTCCCTGCATTTACCTCCAACTCAAAAAAAGTATTAAATACTTTAAGTAAAGGTCTTTTCCTCCAATTTTTCAGTTTTAAATTTATTAATTTTTCACTATCATTTAAAAATATTGATTTGATCTGTCGCGGGAATATTCTAAGGTTTATTATTGAGAACTATCTAGAACTGTTTCTGAATAAATTTTTCAGACTTTTTTCCAAACCCATATTTTTTCTAAATTCACCATTTACCTGGATCTGATTCACTAAAAATATATTAGTGTGCAAAATATATGCATGCATTTGTTGATACAAAGTTAATCTTTTTACTTGTTTAGAATTGGTAGCCCATTTACTACTAACTAACATGCCATCATCCACAGGTATTTGCGATAAAAAAAAACAATCAATGAAACTTGTTGATTTTTGTGTGTACGAAAATGCTATCATACTTTGGCGCTGTACGAACGAACGCTTATTAAATGGCTCATTGGAGAGTTTAATTATTGTTTACATCGACCAATAGGCAGTTGCTTGGTTGGCCTATATTTCAGTTTATGTTTCAACTTCATGGACAATTAAGGAATGATTTGTTGTATCGACGACGTTACAGTTGACTAATAAATCAAATTCTCTTTCTCTCTCAGTAAACCTGAGAAATGATAAGTCTATCCGATAGAAGAACTGCAGTTGAACCGCCTGGTAGTTCTCAATTGATATGCGAAATAGGGAAAGCAGTGCGGTATTAAAAGTCAGAATATATGTACTTTTAGTTACTATCTTATGAAATGAAAATTCACTTTCTAAAAAATGTTACATACTAAAGCTTAAACCTTCATCTGTTAATAAAACCACAGGCGGGATTTATAACTTGCATTCAAGTTTATAATCAGCAGATTTCGTAAGCTATCTCAGATGTTTGAAGCGATGTACAAGTAAGCTCCATTTTATTGCAACAGCTTTGGTCGGCACAGTGAATTAACGTTATATTAAATTAAGTGATCTACTCAATATTACAATCAGTTCAACAATCTTGGGGCTTTATTGAAATTATATTAATAGGAGAGTGAATTGCAAAAGCAATTGATTTGTTTATAATACTTTTGTAAATTTTTTTACGGCTTGGTATGTAATCGGCAATATTCAATTGGTTTAAAAACAAGCAAAAACCAGAAACATTCAGTAAATTAGTATTTCCAATATTAAACAAAGAGTTCAGTCGCACATTCACCGAGTGCATTTGTTGAATATCTCCAATCATGGAAATCTGTGGTCCAAGCTGACTCGTGGCGTGGTCAGACGACGGGGCAAATCATGAGTTGAAAACCATTAACTTCAGATTTGAAACGAATTATCTTTCGGCGCAGTTGTGAAAAGAACAATTATTTTAATGTAATTAAGTAATATCTTGGTAGCAGTATTCCTCAGATAATTGGAAATCTATAGATAAATGTGGATATGTAAATTATTTATGTATTTTTGGGACTTTCAGAATACCGCTTGGCATAGAAATAATTGATCTGGAAGTCGAATATATTGATATATAAAGATTATAAAAGGTTCAATAAATAATGCAAACATTGTTTTGCACTCAGTTGAGTGCTTTAAATGAAATGGACAAAAGTATGAATTTTGTTTATAAATTGACGTTCGAAATGAACACGCGGAAAGTTGGAATAAAATAAATAAATTCCTTGGTAATCCAGTTTTCTCTTTAAAACTTGCAATGCATTTTTAAAAGAAGATCAACATTTTTTTTTCAAAGAATTACATTTTTTTGTCTTACTTATTGCATTTAAAGTACTCATCTGACAACAAAACAATGTGTTCATTATATGTTGATTGTTTCATAAGCTTTACATTGATGTTTCTGGCGAAAGGATTGTCCTCTACCAGATCGACATAATAATTAAATGGTCAAAATATATTAATATAATATATAAAATACATAGTCCTGCCATATGTTCTGTTACAAATATAAAACGCGATAAAAAAAAAAAAACAATATTCATATTGTATTCAAAATTATTTCATTTATTAGAAGACAATGTTGGTTATTAAAAACAATTGTATTCACTCGAAATGGCCGCCTTTTGCTTTAATACAAGCTTTCAAACGGTGTGGCCATTGGGCTATAGCCGCACGTACGATTTCCATGGAGATCGAGGACGCTGCTCTGGTTAATGCTGTTTTAAGGCTTCCCAAATTTCTGTGGGGAGTCTTGCAAGCCATATTCTCCAATTCTAACCACAAAGCATAATCCAGTGGATTGAGATCTGGACTCCCTGATGGCCAATCTTCTGCTGCTATAAAGCCAGGAATATTGACTCTGAGCCACTCCTGTGTGGTTTTAGTTTTGTGCGCAGGAGCAGAGTCCTGTTGGAAGATCCATCTACGTCCATTGAAAAGGGTATTGGTCAAACCCTTCACAACACCCTCTAACACATCTAACCTTTGTAAACCTTTGCACCAGTTTTTACGCCCTTTTCACAGGAATGGAGGGATGTGACACCATGGTGGGAGACCCCCCACTAAACCATTACGGAAGAGGGATGATGGCCACGTTGAATCCTTAGAACAACTTTTTTCGCTTCCTTAGATGAAGTGGCATAAATCTTGTCATTTTGTTTGTTGAAAACTTCTTCCACGGTAAAAATTTTCTCATCCGTAAACAGAATATTTTCACGGCCATTGTCCGCGTGCCACTGCAAAAGTCGCTTGCATCTTTCCAGCCTAATTTTTTTTAGTTGAGGAGTTAGAAGATGCCCCGTGGACCGACGATAAGCTTTCATATGCAGATCATCCCGAATCAGCCTAGACATGGATCTGGTTGATATATCCAATTCCTTGGACATGATTTTCTGCTTTCTAAGGGAATTTCTCCGAATTCTTTCAAGCACTGCCTTTACTACCGCACTCGTACGGACAACGCGCGGGCGGGATATACTCGTATAGAAATAATAGGCAATATTAAGATAAGTATTCAAAATTTACCAAAATATTTTTCTCTGATGCGTTAGATTCCTTGTTATATTGCAGAGTTCAGTTGTCAGTAAAAATTGCATTCTTACTTTTGTTGAGTTTTCAACAATTTCACATTTTTATTTTAATATTATTTTATTTTTTTATTTTAAATAATTTATTTTTTTTTTATTTTTTTATTTTAAATAATTTTTTTTTATTTTAAATTAATTTTTTTTTATTTTAAATTTATTTTTTTTATTTTACATTTATTTTTTTATTTTAATATTATTTTAAATAAAATAAATTAAATTGAACTGAATTGAACTCGTTATTGAAGATCATTTCTACTGATATTTTTGTATTTTAATGGCGTATATATTACTGTTTCCAAAAAGTAAGACCAGATTTCAATTTAAATTAAACGGGTATATCGAGTCTCCAAAATATTTTCCTTGTAAGTTGGTAACACCGTGGTAGATATCTGTGCCAAATTCCACAACATACGTGTTATTAGCGTTTGAGTTACGCTTGGTTTTGTACGATACACAAAAAGCGTTTTTTTTACATTATGTAATTTTGTTTAACAAAGAAACAATATGCTATACGTTTTTTTTTCGTGTTCCCTTTAAGAATTATGTTGAATTTCGAATCATTAAATCATTTTATAAATTGGTAATATATGGTTCACCAGCTTTATGTGAAGTAGATTCAGGTTCACTAGATCAATCTTCAGATCAGACTCTTCTATATTCTTAAAATCATTTACGGTGCGCTTTTGCAGAGATTGCAATCGGCTCCTTCTTCGTCTACGAAATTTTGCTCATTCAAATCTAGTTTTCCAAAACAAATATATTACATTTGCATTAAGTGAACTTCAGTAGCCTATTTTACATTATGAACTCACCATCGACACTTGGTTTTTCTTTTTTATTTGCTTTATAACTGTATTTGGTTGGGGAACCATAATATAAACTTTGCTATTAACATTTGAATTTATATCGTTTTTAACTTTATTTTATTATTATTATAATTATTTTCTTTTTTTCTGAAGATTTAATATTGTGTTAAAGGATTTTGTATTTTATTTGTTATGTTATATAATTGGCCTTTTTGGCTTTGGTGCACCACGATGTATGAATAAATGAAATGAAATATTAACAAGTATTCGAGTTTTAGTTTTTGACTGGTCAACAGTAATTTGTCGTATCGTTTTTTGCTTTAAGCACCCTGGAGTGCGTTCTCTAATTGGGAAGACAGTTTGTATTTTTACTATCGTTTTATAACAGGTCGTTTTATGTCTATTTAGGAAACACGTTGAAATTTTTGTATAACCTTATGAGGTTATATTTAATTGAAAAAATTTAAAATGTTAACTTTATACCTTTTATAACAAAAGTTGATTTGTAAAGATTTATGTCTGATAATTAGCGATGACGGCTACTTGTCCACATAATCCTTTCGAAAGAAATTAAGCCTAAGCCCGAAAAAAAATGTTTACAAGTGCACAATGCCGGGAACAGGTTGAAGACGAAGAGAGCCCCCAACCTCTATTAGTCTCTACTGATAAAAGCTACGTTTAAAAATCGGAGATTTGGTGCTTAAAAACCATCGACTATTAGGGGTCTTGCTGATGATGCTTGCACTTCAAACTGATCACCTAACTCAATTTTTTAAGAGACTTCTTCTTAGGCGTGCCAATTCTCGATTGGTATCAAAAACACTCAATTTTTCACCTCACTCTGACCGCATTGGCTCTTCTTTCAAAAAATCAACTAATATTGCTTCACAAGTTTTCGCCTGATTTAGCATCGTCTGATTTCTGGCTACTTCTTAAACAAAAGAGAAGTCTCTAGGACACACTTTTGGATTGATTGAAGTGATTCAACGTAAATAGCTGTGCGCTCGGAATACCTTAAAGTTACTATTTAGCATGTTTCGAGGATTGGGAAAACACGTTGGCATAAATGTATTGAATATTTTGAAGACAATGAAATAAATGTAGTCCAATAAGTAAATATTAAAAAAAAAAAAAATAAAAACTGGTCTTACCTTTTGGATACAGTAATTCATTAAAAAGAAACAGGAAGAATCATCTACAACAAATTACTGTTACCTCCTATATTACCACACTGTTTGGTCACGAAAATACCAAATATTCTTATCTCTGAGCTGCCAGAATTCGCAAACAATTTGAATTTGTGCCCAGCGTATATTTTAATATTGTCTAACATGTTCGAATTTTACTAAATGATGCTTCATACTAAGACTGAAATTTGTACATGTTCGTTGCATTACGACCAAAATATGTACAGACAACTCTTTTCGAGTACAATATTCGCTTCAAATAGCCGGTGGTGATTACTTTTTAATAAAGAGGGGCAAATTCATAGAAAATGACAAAAAGTTAATATAAAAATGTTTATCTCGCCCATATCAGTAACCCGAACCAATTGCATGAGTTAGTGTTAGAGATACAACTACTGCAGCAGCACTGACATTCATTATCTTCTCTCAGCTGCTGTCTGTCTAGTCTAAACACTATGTACGACGACGACCATTGCTATTAGCACGCCTGTTAACTGGCGCTGTGATCTTAGTATCTGCGGTTGCTGGTGCTTTTGTTTTACAATTTTATTTGTTAATAACAATAACGTATTTTATTTCAATGTTGTTTTGGCTTTTCGTACACTGCACATTGTGGAGACCTGAAAAGAATTTCATTCAACAGCAGCTGAACAGTTTATCTGGCGCGCTTGCTTACGCTTAACCGAACAACCGTACACATTGTCTGTCTGTCGTCCTAGCTGTGAATGAAACGTAATATTTTCCCACTCTTTTGCGGTCTTATGTGTGCTAATACTAATACTATTCATTATGAAATAGTAAAAAAATATATAAAATATTTGTCCAAATTAGTGTAACAATCACAAGAGAGATTACAAGTGGGTGTGAGAAAAACATGTCTATAAGATATCAGGACTGTAAATAACAAAAATCGAGAATTCAGCAAATGTTTACAAGTTATATGTGAATCTTTAAGCCAAAACAAAAACGAAAAACGGGTACTGAAACGTGTTTGTATCAATTCACACATCTGTTGCCCACCGTCTATCAAATTTTCACGGTTAAATAGTGTTAATTAATTTCCAGCTAAAATTATTAATAGTTAATTTGTTTTGCTTGATGATAGTATCTAAAACATTACTAGTAATAATTGAAGAAACAAAAAAAACTGCTATATATATAAACTCAATATCTTCAGGACACTCCGGCCGGTGCTTTTGTTCGAGCTCCCGCTAAATCTAAACCCTCAACGAGCAAAGCTAAACCTTCCGCCGCCGCCGCCGCCGCTGCCGTAAATAGCAAAACAAATGGTGTTTCCTCCACTAAAACGAAAAGACGTCTTAAGAAACCTAAAGTCGAGATTGAATATGAAATGGAAACTGAAACAGACCGGCAAAGGATACATAACTGAGGTAGTAGTTACGTTCCTAACAGCAATTATCATATATTTAGTTTAAAATAAATTTCCCCTCCCTATAATTTTTATTGTTTTAATTTGAAAAAAATAAAAATTCTTATTAAGATTGAAAGTTTATACTTTTTTAATTAGAAAAGTAATAAAGTGATCTAAAAATATTTAACAAAACACGCTTCGAAATTAGTTCTCGTACATTTCAGATTATAATCGCAATAAAACAAAAACAAACTACGAGTATGAATTGTAGCACTTTTTATACAAACTCCAACAAAAGTTGTTAAACAAGTTCGGTTTCTATACAGTATGATGAAATGTCAGGGTGATTTAAAAAAAAAGCATAAAAATATCGGATAAATTTTATTAACAACTGTTAGTGTATTATGTATATTCTGATAGATCGCAAAGGCTCTAACGTTTGTGTAGAAATATTATAATTATTGTGACAGCTATCCTATGATCGCAATAACGTGATGATAACTGGGACAGGTGGCTATTAAAAGCCAGTCAAAATTAAGCATAATTTTTTATCATCGTATGTAAGCAAAGTTCACGCTTAGAAGCAATTTTCCTAACGACATTTTAGTCAACATTTGCTTCCAAACTTTCCGTGTTTTTTTCTAATTTACGTTTGCTAACACATTCTAAATCTAAACTCATTAACAGAAGTTCAAATGAGAAAATCGTTTATTTAGTAATCTTGTAATTGTAAAGCCTCTTGACCAACATTAATTAAATTACAAAATACATAAAATAAATACTACTCCAATTAAAAGTTGAAAATTTAGAAAACAAAAACAAAATAGAACTTAGAGTATAACATAAAATTAACTTGTAACTATTAACTTATAACGCTCAAAGTAAAGTAAACTAAAAATAGGCGAAATGAAGGAAAATAAAAATAATAAGAAAAAAACTAAATATTGAATGACATAAGTTAGACCAAGTTGCAAAAGTTTTTCTTTTTTTAGCTAAAGCTTCTAATTAATTAAGTTAACGATTTTACAGCTCGAAACTTTTAAGAAATTCATAATATGCATAAATTAAAATAAATCAAAGTAAATTTAAAAATGTATATAAAATAAAAATTTATTATATAAATTCATATGTTTAAGATCAACTAATAATAACTAGAAAATATCATTGTTAAATGCAGCCATTAAGGTGCAAAAGAACAATACTCACCTATCTATAAGAGCCGACTGCATATGATAGAGGCGGGGGCGGTCCCAAAACTAGCCGATCTAATGTATAGAAGATGGTGTGAGTAGTTTGAAAAAAATATTTTAATATAAGTGGCAACCTTATAAAACATATGTTTTCAAGCCGCCACGTTGTTTAGTATTTTTATTTGTGCCATCAAAAGTAAAAGATCTCAGTGAATTTGTAAATATTGGAAAAAATTGGTCATCGTTATGTAATTCAATATTTCCATTTGAAAGGTCTCACTCCAACCAATTTTAAAACCAAGTTAGATTCTACTCTGAGGAAGTCTGTTCCTTCGTTTATGGCTGTAAAATATTGGGTAGCAGAGTTTAAATGAGGCCGTTCGAGCTGCCAAGACGAACACTGTAGTGGTCGACCAATTGATGTGCCGACGCCAGACACGGTTAAGAAAATTCACAAAATGGTATTGGATAATCGTCGGTTGAAGGTGCGTGTGCCAGCTGAAATAACAGGCATTTCAAAAAGTGTTATACATCGTATATTGACCGAAAAATCGAAGATGAGGAAGCTATGCGCAAGATGAATGCCGCGCTTGCTTTCAAGATGTTTTAGTAGAGTGTTTGGGGTGATGTTTCACCGCATTAACGCTGAATTTTTGCGTCGATTTATAACCATGTGGCTATTTTAAGCAGTTTGACAGTTCTTGCTATAAACAGGAAATATAAGCTATTGAACATCGCTGGAAAAAGTGCATCGGCTAAAAGGAGATTATGTTGAAAAATAAAGAAAATTTTCCCAACTTTTTTGTGCCCGCCCTCGTAAGTCAATTTATATATATATATTTAAATTTCTAAGCTCATTTGGTAATGCATTATAACTACGACCTGCTCTAACATTAAAAGATGGCGCTGTAAGATTGCAAAGTTTGGGAATAAAGAACGAAGAGGAAAGATGGAACTAACAGCTGTGTTCAAAAATAATTGAAGGAGCTTCATATATTTCCGATTAGTAGCAGAGTACGTATCTATGCAGCACGTAATATTTGACATAACTATAACTATAACATCATAAACTACTCGCAAATCACCTTCAGTTCGGTTCGAATAAAGCATAGCTTTGGACTTAAAAGGGTTAATACAAAAGTCTGTTATTCGAAATCCAATCGCGTAACCTATCAAGCACATAATACATTTTCTCCTGAAAACTGTCTAGAAACTGGTAATCCCCTTCAAATAGCAACAAATAAAAACAAAATTCGAAAACAAAAAATGTTAAATATTTATATATTTTGTTGTGATAGCTCCATGAAACGATTGTTAAACGCGTTGATCCTGAGGATTTCTTGACATGTAAAGTGGAAGATATTAAATGTTCTGTAGGAAATCGCTTTTACCGAAATTTGTTATAACTTTTGAAACTTTTGAATTTTTGAGCCGGCACTTCGATGATAACGTTACCAACCGTGCCGCGATGGTTAGTGCATAATCGAGAATTCAATCCCCGATACAGCAACCTATTATTATTTGAGATATTTTAACATAGCTCTAAGATCAACAAAGACCAACTTTTTCTTTTAAATGAAAGCTAAAATAAAGTATTGTAGATCAAGGGTATTCTAAGCCAAAAGATTTCGACACGGTTGCTAATCTGACTTCATCCCATCTTGTCGAATTTTGCTTCATATATATTTTACTAGAAACTTTATAACAAAACTGTAATAATAAATTCTGAAATAGGCATTGTTTACGAAGTATGATGCATCGAAGTTTCGATTTGTGTGGCCTTTTATACAAAGAATGATATGTGGTTAAGCTGTTGGCATCATTTTAAAGGCCACGATATCCGCTTCTCTAAAATGATAAAAAAATCTATCTATGAAACAAGGAAATCTTAAATTTAAACATTTCTTTATAAATAGTGTCCCAACAAGAACGCAAGATTTAAATTTTAAATAAAACAAAGATACTTTAAAAAAAATCGTAAAACTTTATTATATCGTAAAGTAGACGGAATGAGGTTATGTATCGAACAACATATCGGGCAGATGGCCGCCGCGGCTTTGCTGACACACACGCGATCTTTTAATGAAATTTTCAATGACCGTTTTGCGTAAGTGCTATTTCATTAGTGTAGCATCTAATTTTCTCTTTTAAGACTTGAGTTGCCGTCGGCTTATTCGCGTAAACCATCGACTTCAAAAAACCCCAAAACCCCTAATGGTGTTAAATCGCAACATCTTGGCGGCTAATTCTGGTCTCCAAAACGCGAAATAACACGACCGGGAAATTAAGTTGTTTCTCTGGCTGTATGACATGTGGCGCCGTCTTATTGAAACCACACGCCCTCCACATTCATTTCTTCAATTCTAGGCACGAAAATGATTCCTCCAGCCCAAAATCCACACCACACAGTGACACGTTGAGGATGCATTTGCTTCTCGTGAATCACTCGAGAATTTTCCTCACCCCAAATGCGACAATTCTGCCTATTGACGAAGCCATCAAGATGGAAATGGACCCTGAATGGGTCACTGAAGATGATTTTATCGGCAAAATCAGCATTTTCATGTTGTCTCTCCAATACCCAATTAACGAACTCCCATCGCTGTCCATGGTCAGCTGGCTTTAGTTCCTGAGTCAATTGAACTTTGTATGCATGAAGATGCAAATCTTCTGTCAAAATTCGGTGCATAGTGGATTTGGAGACACCAAATTGTTGAGCTCGGTGTCGAATTGAGGTGGATGGAGTTTGAGCGACATCATCACGTACAACTGCGACATTTTCGGTCGATCGACCTGATCGTTCGTTGCTGTCTTCACATCACTAACAGACCCAGTTTTGGCAAGTTTATCCATTAATCCCTTTACAGTTGACTCTTTCGGAGCATTATTGTGACCCCAAATTGATCGCAATTCGCGAACTGTAGCCGCAAAACTTTCACCATTTTGGTAAAATTAAACTCGTACCTTCTACTAGCAAACAATAATTGTTTAAATGTCAAATAATGACACTTCGAATGGCGCCAAATTTAAATCTTGAGTTCTTGTTGGGACACCCTTTATAAGCAAAAAGCCAAATGTAAAGAGACAACTTTAAAATGATCGCATAAAATTATTTATTCCTGCTGTGTTCACCAAGTAAGTTTCGTTCGACAAAGATTATGAACCCTTGATTACAGTATTTAAATCTTCTTTTTTGCGACCACCAGCAGACATAAATTCATCTTAAACGTTAACTTGGCGAATTTTATGAAAAAAAAGAAAAAAATTGCTACTAACACCGTATCGAGAAATGATATTGATAGACCAGCTGCGAAATTTGCAAAAAAAAATCGAGATTAGAGATGTTGTCGTATCATGACGAACAACTTTTTCACATTATATAATCTGAAACTAGTATAGCTTTATAAGACTATTCTATTCAAATGTTAGAAGCAATTAAGTACTCGTATAAGATGTAGTAAAAAGAAATTTATTATTTCCGCATGGCTTTATTTAGCATAGTTAGAAATATCTATTGGTAAAAAACTGTTACAACCCATTTTACTGAATTTCTCTTGAGGCCAATTTTTCGACAGAAAATTATTTGACATAGCCATGAACTGGCGGTAATCACTTGGCGACAGGTTCGAACTATAAGGTAATTGCATAGGAAACCCTCAACCAAGATCCCGGAGTTCCTGGCGAATCAATTTGGATGCATGTGTCTAGATGAAACACACATTTTCTCCTATTGGTTGAAACTGGCCGCCTCTGGACGATTGCTTCTTTCAGATGGTTCAATTGTTTATAATACAGATCCGAATTAAGTGCAAAAGACAAGGCGATACAATGAAGACTATTAACATTTCCAGATGCATAGCTTGCGCTTTCGGCTCCATCGAAGAAAAATTGTAAAATATGGCGTATTTTCGCTTTGCTGGTGTCCATTTTTGACATGAGCTCCAACAATAATGAGTCCAGAAGTCACAAAAATTTCTAAGTAGTTTCTTTGAGTACGAAATTTTCTCTTTCTACCATAACTAGTGTGATCGGGTGACTGATCACATTTGTACAACGCGAGATACATATCACTGAAGCCATCTATCGGGAAAATAATGGAATTCTTTTTACTATTTCTTATATAATTGTTTTGATCATTTCAGAAATTATGATCAAGATATCTAATATTGATTTTTATTACCGTTAAAAGTTTTTAATTTTCTACAATATATTTATATATTATGATTAACAAAATCTCCCAGGAATCCTGGACCAAATCAGGGGAAAGTCGGAAATTTAGTCAGGCAAATTTCACGGGAATTCCGTAGACTCTATTTATAATCAATCACATCACTAGCATCAAATAAGAAAATTGCACTATTCTCGAAAATGTTTATCCAATCCGGCGTCCGTCCATCGTGGCATTCATAGATGATTTTGCACAAGTTGAAAGTGAGGTCGATTATTATTACCCATAATTTTACTTGTGTATAAATAAGGTTCACATTTCATGTAATTAGCAAAGTATTATTTTATTTTATCTTAAGTTCACATGAAATGACTCAAAACCGATTGTGTTTGCAACTAAATTTGGCAACTTTAAGGTAGCATAACCTGTTGCATTCGACTTTGCAACCGGTTTCTGAGGCGTTCATACTTTATGTGTGTGTTTCAATGATGATGATGATGATGACAATGATGATGATGATGATGACAATGATGATGATGATGATGACAATGATGATGATGATGCTGACGACAATGATTTGCATGAATTACTACCTCTCTAACCAAACTAGGAAAATATTTACACACTCAATATTTGATTGTTATTTTTATTTATATTGTAAGCAATTTTGTGTTTACTACTAGTTCACCGTTTCCAAAATGAAGACTACAACTATACACGTTTCCTATGATGGGTTCATAATATGGAACTTCAATGAAGAGTCAATAAAATCATTAATTTACTCTGTATTTTATACAATTTAATCAACAGAAATCCTTTTCTAAATGTTGAAAACAAAATGTTAATTTTTAAGGCTGTTTTACAAACCACGATTTTGTATGGATCTGCTTCGTGGAGCAATGTGGCATCCACGTATACCAAGAAACTTCAAATAGCTCAAAATAATGTACTAAACATGACCTCCAAAGCTTTTTACTAAAAGATGTATAAACGAGATGGAGTGAAAGTGAGTAGAGTGAAACTAATTAAAGTCAGGTTATTTCGGCCTACTCAACACGTTACTATTACAAGCCTGCGAATTTAAATTTTCAGCAGATATGCCGATACTAAACATATTAAACATATTAAGATTTAGTCTACAAGATGCCTAAACAAAATGGCAAGCATGGAGCCGGTTAAATATAAATTAGCTCGACTTACTCTACACTTTGCTACTGCAGACCTTCGAAATTAAATTTTTATTTGGGTTGGAAAGTGAGTAATGTCGGTTTCAATAAGCTCTTACACGCATTCCATTTTAAAATTCACTCAAAGGAGGATCTACAGTTTAACGACGACTTCGAACGTCGCAGTATGAGAAGTATTTACTAGACAAGTGGATTACTCGTCTACTCGAAGTGTTCGTCAGACACATCGAGATGACTGCCGCTCGAATAATAATAGGTGGCTGTATGCGGGATTAAACCCATGATTATGTAAGATATAGTCGCGAGTACTAACCATAGCGCCACGATCGGCTTTTTACTCTAAGTAAATTTTAAGTTTCTTAATAAAATAATTAATTTTTATCTACACTGCAATTAAGATTTTGTTCAATGACTTCCAGGCAACTTTTTGATCTCAGATTCGAAGATTAACTGCTGATTATTTCCAGCAAAATAGAGGAAGGACTGAGGTTTTAGGTCTTAGTCTGTGTTGAAGGTTTGTTCATTCAAAAAATTTTGCACACTTTTGAATAATTAAAACTTCAGATTAGTACAGAAATTCCAGTCAGGTGAACTGACTCACACATAACTTCAACCAATAACTTTTTGCATTGCTGTAAAAGCAAGCGGAGTTCCAAAAGGGCATGAGAAATATTTATATTCTCAACAAAAACTCTGAATTAATGCAAAATATTGCATTGGATATGAATCCAGGAGTATAAAGGTTAAATTAATGTAATTTAAATGGGAGGTAGCAGAAATGTCGACGTTTTTCTCATGAATATGAATCTAGAAATACTTGGTCTAAATAGGTGGTTTAATGGGTAGTGCCAGTGGGAGTTGTAATGACTTGATCGGTTTTTCTCAAAATTTTCCAGACACTATAAAGCAACACAATGAAGAAAAATGTATGTCGATGCATTCCAGGAATATGGGGGAAAATGTAGAATGGGAGATACCGGAAGCGGCGTGGCAATATGGTCCATTTTCATTTTCAAATACTACCTAGAAAGCCCTTTAATGAGTATGAAATTGACTAAATTTATTTTACCTATATAGAAGATATGAACTTACGAATACATGGCTTAAATCGGTCATTTGTATGGTAGTTACTACTAAAAACTTTAGAACAAAATAAGGTCGCCATTGTCTACGTGTTAGGAGTTACAAGAATAAAGTTTAATTTTGGGAAATCGCAAAACTTGTATGGGATGTGTCAAAAAGGGTGTGACTATGCGGTCCATATTCGTTCTTAAATATAGTTTTTGGAACTTCTTAAAACGTGATAAATTCGATTGAATTTATTGCTACTGGACAAAGGATATGAACATAGAAATATATCGCTCATTTGTATGGGAGGTACCAGAAGGGTATGAAAAAAAATGGACAAAAGTTCAGCCAGCTGCAGTCTACGAATTAGCAGTTACAGGGTAAAAATTGAATTTGAAGAATCGGTTAATTTGAAGGGGTGGCCCTGTACACCCCATATACAATCCTCAGCTATGCCAAATTTTAAGAAGGTTCTTATTTGCCTTTTCCGAAATAAAAAAGAAAAATATGGAGAAAATATTCCTTATGCGTCTCCATATACGAGAACACAGTGTGATTGAAAAACTGAACTGACCACTAAAAATGTTGTGATTTATCACAAATTGAAGGTTGAAATGTCAGCTATGTAACGACAAAACACATAATTTAATTAGCTAGACTAAAGCATTTTCAAATAACAAAACCATCATCATCTGCGTGAAGCAACCCAAATTGCTTACTTGCCAACCCGATGTTTGAGCCAGTAACTATGACAGTGGCCTAAGAGTTATTTCATTTCATTCATTTCAAGATATTTGAAGCTTTGCGTTTTACTGAATCTATCACAAGATATTTGCACTAAAAAAGAAAATATTTTTATGAAAATTTGCTATCAGGAAATCGAACTCCTTCGAAAAATATTTGCGTTTTGACTGTTGCGTTGGAAGTTCGACATTTAAATTACGAAATTTCAAATGTGTTTATTTAAATCACATTTAAAAGTACCTTAAAATCCAGAATATTCTTTTAAAGATACGTAAGTAAATAATGTACTCTACTAAAAAAACAAAAAATAAAATAAAAGACACAAAATCTTATTGAACCATTATTGGTAGAATTTCTTAGATAAATCTAAAATTAATATCTAATTTCTAAAATAATTGTTATTGTTGAATGATTTACAACATTTGCGATCAATCCATCTATTGAGTGATTTCAAAACCGCCGGCCTGGCAAGGCTGTCAGCTGTTAAATACCTGTCATCTGAAGTATTATTTATTTAGTGAAAGGTTTACCATTTACGAATATGAATCGTTTAACAACCGAAGAACGCGTAAAAATAGTTAAAATTTACTACAAAAGTGGTGATTTAACACGACCGATTTTGGCTTTATTGCATGAAAAGTTTCCAGAAAGCGTAATTTCATCTACCTTATAGTCCCAAATCATTACCAGCTGTTGCTGCCTATAATTGGTTGATTTTGCTGGTGAAACGAAATCGCCTTGTGAAAATCAACTGTCCCGGTTTTTTTTTTTTTTTTGTCAATAGGGACGAAGGTTTTTATGAGGTAGTCATAATAGAGTTACGTTCAAAATGGCTACAAGTTGTCGAACAAAATGGTGCATATTTGATCTAAATCGTATCATTCTGACTATGCTATATAAAGTCTTCTATGTCGTCATATTACATTTTATATCAGGTTGTTGGGAAAGTTCGTTCGGTTTTTGAAAGAAATTTATTTACAAATTTATATACAAAAAAAAAAAAAAACAATTATTTTAATCTATTATATAATCTCCCCCTTTTTTTAACAACTTCTTCCCACCTCTCTGGGAGCTTTGTAATTCCTCTCTCATGAAACTCGCGTGTTTTTTCTGAAAAAAATTCAATTCGATTTTTCATGCTCTCGTCGTTATGGAAATTCAAATCCTTCAAGTGGTTGCTCAGACTGCGAAATAGGTGATAATCGTACGAGGCAAGGTCTGGGGTAAAACTGAGGAAAAAACGTAGGTAAAACTTCCCACCCAAGCTCTGACAGTTTCTGACGGGTCCGCAAGGCAGTGTGAGGCTTTGACGATAGAGTGAGGTACTCACTTATCGAAGTTGCTCACGATTCCGATGTATTTTATGACCCGCGAATGGTTGAAACTAATTGTTTAATTATTTCAGCTATTTCCCTAATTGTTGCACGGGAATTAACAATAATTAAATCTCCCACCTCCTCGGAAACAATCTCTTTTGATCGTCCTGATCTAGGAGCGTCCGTTACGGAGAAGTCTCCCGTAGAAAATCTTTTTAACCATTTCTGGCAAGTTTTTTTTTGTTTGGTCCGTTTTCTTCATAAACAGACTTTATTTTTCGGCCGGCTTCAGCAACCGTTTTTCCTTTTCGGAAATAATACAGCATGATATGTCTAAAATGCTCTTTCCCTAATTTTTTTTTTTTTTCATTTTTTAAAACTTTTTTTTTAACGCTATAACAGCTCACGACTAGAACAAGAACACAAGTAAATAATAGTAAACAGTTTAGAGAAGGGGTGCGAGGAAGTTATTATAGTGTGTGAAGGAACTCTACGTCATGAGAAGTGACGTATGGTGAACTGACGAATTAATCGAACGAACTTTCCGAACAACCAAATATTTTAGAAGACTGTGAAATCTTTTAAATTAGTTTTATTTGTTTCTTTTCTGGATATATACATGGCAATTACCATATATTTTGCCTAAGATTAATATTGTTTCAATAAATATGATTTTTATCCATGAGAAATTCATGTGTCTGTGAAGTTATAATGGAAATGGTGTAACATCAATTGTAGCCGCCGTTTAAATTGTTAAGGGGGAAAATGGCTGACTGTTGCTTTTACCCGTTAACTACTATATGATTAATGATTTGGATGTTTTAACGATCATGGAAATGCTTATTCACTTTGCCATTTAACACTACTGTTTAGTATACGATTTTATTAAAATCAACGTGAGACGGACATACGTTGCTGTTTTAATCATTCTATATATGAGCGTATATCAATCATTTATAGTAAGATTGAATTTTCCTATAACAATTGTTGTGATAAATGACCTTAAAAGTTCAATGTGTACACATAAAATCAAATTACCGATATTCAATAGAAGAGTCTACAAGTATTTTGACTTTTATGAAATCCTCTCGTGTTGCGAGGTTTCGCTATTTGCTTCATTAGTTTCTCCACAAAGTTTCTGAAAACGTATGCGATGAACTATCTGATACATTAGATATTGGTCACGTTATCAACGTTATGACCGCCATGATTTTTCCATTTTATATAAAAATCGCGTGATCAATATTTATGACATCTATTTTTTTATTATTGATTGTACGAGTATGTAATAACACTCGTATATTATACGTAGATATAATATTAGCATTTATTTATACACATTTATTATCAACTTAAGTGTTTCCACTTGGGGTAAATTACATTGCTACTTAAAATATACAGTAACTCGGGTCGCCACTTTAAATTAAAATACATTAATTGTGTTATTGACGAATAAAGGGCAATAAATTCGATTTAGTAGTGGGTTTTTGCAGTTTTTAATAATACAGTAATAATTAATAATAATACAGTAATTTAGTAAAATAGTACAGTTTTTCTACTTAGGTCGAGTTTTTAACGGAGAAAAAGTTTCGCTTCGAAAAAAAATATTAACAGAATTAGCGTAGTGAATAGAAAGTGCCAAAATTTGCAGTGGCCACACACTTGCATGCAACACGATTTACAAATGTCAGAATTTTACATTCTTCTGTCAGAATTTATAGAAGCCCTGGGGTTAGTTCAAACTTTTTCTCGATTTAAAATCCGACCTTATTTATATGCTTATTTCATATTTTTCATATATTTCATATAAATAAGGTGGTAACAAAAATACATCTTTGGAATTTACCAGTTTACCAGCGGGGTCTGATGTAAGGTATAGTAAAAGGAAATGCATTATTTTTCCAATAGGTGGCTTTAGTAATCTGTATCTCGCGATCTGTATAAGTGGGATTGACTAACGACAAATGGCGTTAGAAAGATACGATTCCGTAGTAAAAAGAATTAGCAGGCAGTTTCGTGATTGCTTGACTAAAATTTGTTTCAATATGTTTTTTTAACTCTATTTTTATCATTCGCTTACTATTTAATTATTTTTTTCAAAACATAATTCTTCATAACAGACTCTTTATTGTCCATTCTATAAGGTGGCGCATAACGTTAACATTCTTGTGTATCATTTGGTTTTAACTCGTAAACCAATTTCATATTATATGGGAAAAGATGTAACACATATGTTAAATTCTTTACAAAGACCGTCTGGACATCTCTAGCTGCTGAGAATGTCGCCTGGTGGAAGTTTGGAGTTTTCCTCCATACTTGCTTGAACTCGAGCAATGGTTACTTCATTTCGAACTGCACGAGGTCTTTCAACACGCTGAAAATCACAGACAGCTCTTTGTGGCCCAAAACGCAGAACCAATCGGTAAATTGTTGGAGCGCTAGGAGCATTTCGAACATGAAAGAAATTTCGTTATGATCTGAATAATCGAATGCTGGCTTTCAAAATAAAATTGAATAACTTTGGTTCTTTGCTGAGCCTTTCCATCATAAATTTTCCAAGTATTATTTAGTTAATTCTATAAAGAGACGAAAAAAAAAACTTAAACAAAAAAATGTATTCACTGGTCAAATCATAACGTTCCTTATGCGCCACCCTATATAAGGTTCTGTCACAACTGAAATTTGTGACTGTTATAGACAGACTGGGACTGTCAAAATTTGATGTTAATGCTTTTTTAGGTCGGTTTTCTTCAAATTTCTACCCTACGCTATAGAAAATTTATTATTTGAGTTGAGCGTGAAAGTGAATTTGAAATTTACTTTGGCCAAAAAGCAAAAAAAACCGAAAATACTTTTTGTTATTGCAATATTTTACCGCTTTCAAAGTATTACTTTCGGACGAAGCATACTTATGCCAACATTTTTCTATAATTCTCGAAGCATGCAAAATAGTTGTCCTTCGGTGCGATTTATGTTGAATCTTTTCAATGGACTTAAAACGGTATCCATGGAAAGATAATTTGAGTTTAGATAATAGTCGGAAGTCACACCGTACTTAATTAAGCGAATAGGGAAGTTGTGAAGCGACATTAGTTCAAATTTGGCCAAATCCTCACAAAAAACCACTTAAGTGTAAGAAGACACATTATCTTAGTGCAAAAACCAAGAGTTGTCTGATTATAGTACTCCTCCATGTCATTAGAGAGAGATAAGATTTCGTATTCGAAAAACTACTTAAACACTACTACTCTGTGATTGCAGAATACTGAGTCAATGCTTGAGCACGGTTCAAGGACTCCAGCAAAGAGAAAATTCACCATATTTTATAGTTTTTCTTCAATAACATGGTTGCTTGAGCGCGGTTTAAGGACACCAGAAAAGAGAAAATACGCCATATTTTATAGTTTTTCTTCGGTAAAGCCGAAAACACAAGCCAAACATTTTAATGGTGTTTATGGTCCTGGTACTGCGACAGGCAATTTTGTGCAATCTTTGTTTCATCGATTCTGTTGCGGTAATTTTGATGCCTAGAATGCACCACACTTTGTAAAGCCAATGGTCGAAAAAGTCGGTAAAATAATGGAAATCGTCAAGTTAAACCGTCATGTCATGTTAACACTGCCCATAAGCGTTGTCCAGGATCTAAACATTGTGCAAAAAAACCGTTTGAAACCAGTTGAATAAAGCTGGACACAAAAAGAAACTCATTGTATGGCTGCCACATGAATTAATACAAAAAAAAAAATCGAATGGACCTAATTTCCATCTGTCAATTGTTGCTGAATCATAACAAAATTGAACTGGTGAAGACAACGTCAAACGAAAACGTTTTGCGTTGTGTTTGATTGGATTGGCAGGAATCATCTGAAGGAAGCAATCTCCCAGAACTGGCTGGAAGAGAAATTGCGGTAGTGACCCGCCGGAAACTCTGAGATCTTGGTTCTGAGGCTGTTATACATCCACATTATAGTCCAGACCTGGCATCAAGTGGCTACTACTTCGTGTCTATGGAGAATGATTTCGCTGCTACAAAATTCGCCCCAAATTGGCTATCCTAGTTTTTTTACCGTTGGGGACGAGAGTTTTTATGAGAGAGCCATAATGGAATTATCTTCAAGATGGCAACAAGTTATCGAACAGAATGGTGCATATTTGACCTGAATCGGATCTATTTAACTATGCTAAATAATGACTTAAATGTCGTGCAAAAAATGGACTTCTTTTGACTACACCTTATATATTATTGGGAATTATAAACAATAATTTGAGCTTTTTAATGTTGCAACCTATTTAAGTGATTGAATTCAATTATACATTATAACTAATACGAGGGCGGTCCCAAAACTAGCCGACTTAACGTATAGATGACGCCAGTAGTTTGAAAAAAAATTTTGGTAAAAAGTGGCAACCTTATAAAACATATACTTTAGGTTTCAAGGCGCCAAGTTGTCTAGTATTTTTACTTGAGCCATCAAAAATAAACGATCTCAATGAATTTGCAAACATGGAAAATATTGTTCACCGTTATGTAATTCCATATCTCTAATTAAAAGGTTTCAGTCCAACCAATATTAAAGCCGAGTCTGGGGAGTCTAGGGGAGGCTACTCCTTCGTTTACGGCTCTAAAATATTGAGTAGCAGAATTTAAACAAGGCAAGACGAATACCGTAGATGACGACCAATTGAGGTGCCCACGCCAGAAGAATAGAAGCTATAGAATATCACTGGAAAAAGTGTATCGAGCCAAAAGGAGATTATGGTGACAAATAAAAAAACAATTTTTCCCAATTTTCTTGTGTCTTCTTTGCTAAGTCGGTTAGTTTCGGGACCGCCCTTGTATTTGCGCCTTGTATTAGAAGAAATTCAAAGATCATCGTTTTTGTTGCTTTATTGGGAATGGTTTGGTTTAATCTCAAAAATTTAAGGAAAATCCAATGACTGTAGCAGTCTCAACTTGATCGTTGGCTAAAGTACTTAATTTTTAGAAAAATGAGGAGCTAAATTATTTGGATTTCTCACAAAACATATCTGTAGAAGATATCTATAGAAAATTTATCAGGTAAAATTTAGAAAGACGGTGCTGCATGTTGCTTAGTCCGTGGAACGACAACGTTGCTGCAAAAATTATTTGGTGAATCGGACCATCAAATTTATCATCATCGAAAATTGGAACCCCAGAAAGAAACGTAAGACGCTGTTGTGGTCGACATTTAAAAGAAACAATCATTCTCTTCTTTAAATGTAAAGAATAGTAAAAATTACTTGGTAAGATCGAATTTTTCTTTAATTTCTTCTTTTTTGAAAAAAGTGCGTAAAAATTATTCACTATATCGCCCAACATTTTGCAAAACCCATCCAAAAATTCATTGAATTTTCTTCAACTACATAAGACAAAATCGTAATTATTAGTAAATAGTATAATTTATTTATCGATTTTTAATACACACTTAAAAAAGTTTGTTAAATGCCTTACAAATTAATGTTTTTAGTTTTTCATTCATTCATTAAAGAACAAAGGAATACAGAGAACTTAAAAACGTAAATTCATAGTCGTTATGAAAAAAAAAAAACAAAACAAAAAATAAGTTTTTTGATACACAGGGCAGTCATTGGCTTTGTTTTTGCTTCATCAAGGTCAATAGGAAAAGGAATTCATTATCAACTAAAAAAAGGAAACACATTTTTACAGGAGAATCAATTTTGTCAACCAAGATGGATCAATACCTTAATTATAAAATCTTTATTTTGTATTCAGATTAAGATACCGGTAATTTCTTGTTTTGAACTTAATGCTTAGTACAAAAATCTGCTGTAGATATAAGTTCTATGTGAAAACGGTTATGATCTCTTAATTTCAAAATTTAAGCCACCTTAAGTGCAGGTGGCGTTTGTGGTGCTGGGCGAATAAGAGTAAATTGTGAGGTTAGAAAAGATTTTGTGAGAGGGAGCTTAGAAATAAGTTAAGAAAGTGGTTTTTTAAGTTTTTGTGAAATTCAGATTGTTTTATAGATTAGAAAAGAAATGTAAATCAAATAATCCTAAGAATATGTATAAAAAGTTAATATTCAGTTTAAACTGAATACTGCTGCTATTGAACTCTTTTTACACTTGACTTTTAGCAACGCATGACACTGTTGCTCTTGCTGCTGTTTCCCAACGCATCCCAGTACCCAGTGCTTAAATTCGGCCTCGCATACGAAAATACCGGCCTCGCCACAACGCATCAGTCTGCGCTTTCGCCAGCAGCCTGTCTTAGCAGCACATAGATTTTCTCCTTAATCCATTCTTTGTTATATGGCGCATATGTATTGGTGGACTTCTGATACACGAGACAACTGATGTCAGCTAATTGGTCCAGGAAATCAAATAGCTGGCTAATGTCGTACGTGATGGTCGGAGTGTTAGGATTGATGCGCTTTAAATGTTCCTCGTAGATACGGCACACACCTTCCATGCAATCATTGACGCTATCATAGTCACTGTATGTCCGCGTTTCAGGTCGCGTACCGGGTTGTACCAGCAAGATGGTATGTGACATTTTTGTGTTTTTATATTTGCGTGTAGTTTCTCACGATTGGCCGCACAAAACAAACTAGGAGCCCGGAGATTTTTCTAGTACTTCACTTTCTGCCAGAATAGCAGCAAACGTTTATCGGTCGTCTGTGGGTCAAAACAAAAATTAGCTTCAATAAACGGCAATTCTAGATCACTTACACTTTATTTGTTATTTATGGCGTTGAAATTTACGTTTTATACGTGGCTTTAGTTTATATTTATTATTAATTAAATACAAAGCAAAAAAATGTTTAGTCCCTTGTTGCTGTCAATATGTGGTCAAATACGGCATTTTTTTTTTGTATATTCGGCATTGCCAGAGTGGAAGTTTTAAAGTGTACAACAGAGTTGTCTAGGTTTAGTAATATTGCGATTTAACCACAATGTTACCAACAGGATTGAATTGTTTGTAGTACACTTGCAAAAAAATGTTGGTGTAGGAAGAGCGGCAGTTATGCTTTGATCATGAACACGAGATCTAACAATAAACCAAAAGAACCAGAAGAGAACAACACAACCAAAACGACAAAATGTCAGAGGAAAAAAAAACGAAGCCAGTAACAAAGACTTTATGTCTATCTATGTCTTTACACTAATATTTGTCATGTCAAAGTGAAGGACAGTGTAGAAGGAGAAGAAGAATAACATGAAACTTCGGAAAAAAATTTGATTTCGAATGAATTTTTCAACTAACGATTTCGATTGACAGATTTGGATTTTCAGGGCCGAAAACATAGGCAAGTTTTGAGATGTAATCCAATCATTTTACTATTTAACCGCTAAGACAGGTGCTATGTTCCTTTTACGAAACATTCTTTTCTCTTGAAAAAATTTTGCGATATTGTCATCTTTTTTTAGCTGGTTCCCGACAATGAAATCAGAATAACTTACGCCAAATGGAATCTTGCATCTCAAAACTTGTTTACACTATGGCATCATATTAGATAGTCTGATTTTAACCAAATTTTACACGTTTAAATGTGATATTTGCGGAAATCAGAAAACGGCTTTCCTTAGCTCTCGGGCACGAAATTTAATCACACCTATTAGTTTTATAACAAATAATAAAACATTAACATGTCAGTAGTTTTCAGTAAAATGCTAAACTTTGATTATTTTTGTTTATATAACTGAAATCATATTTAGTTGTTCTGAACTTGCAAAAAAGTCATGAAAACAAATGTCGGAATTACGAAGCTGTGGAAGAATCTGATCAAATTGTCATATATATTTATTTCAAAGATTAAAGAAAAAAACATATCTTGTTTTAGCAAACTTACACATACATAATTTTTTATTTTTTTACATTTGCGGTATAAATTGATCTCTCTAGGTTTTTATTACAAAAATAGTCCGAACTACCAAAAAAATCACAAATGCTTAAATTTTTGGTTTTCTGACTCAACAAACTTTGACAATTTTTGTTAAACTTGGTTTTAGACGTATAAGAACATCGTTTTTGTTTTTTAATTGTAAAAATGATAAGCTATTAGAAAAATTAATAATCCTCTCAGCAGTTGTATTTTTACTTTATAAGATGCATATATATTTATATTACAAATTATATTTTTTTAATAGCACGAAAGTTTGCGGATTATTTAATTTTTATACTATTGTCAAAATCAAATGTTTATATTATTATCATAACATGTTTTTGTGTTCAACAATTTCCGGCTAAAATTTCGAAAACCTCTATATTTGGCGCCAAAGCAAAACGACTTTGTGGTTTTACGGCATTGGTTTTAACTTAATATAAAAAAATAGTCTTTAGTGCAATTAGGGAATAAAGCTGTTATTTTTCATGTCGCGGTATATTTTAGCCAACCGTATTTTCCATTTTTTCAAATAATTTTTTTCACGGCAACCCTATTCACTTCGACGATCTTACCCACCACCGGTAAACATCAACAACGTGGTGAACTTGCAAAGAAGAACGTGAACAAAATAAACATTTGCACAAACACACACATACCCATGTACATGAACGAACCTCGCAACAACAATGCTCTCAGGTGAATTTAGGCAGCTAAAAACAGCTGACTGTGGACCGTCATTTCGAAATGAAACAAGCAACCTACTGCTTTTTACTCTCTTTAGTTATCTTCCGAGCGACAACTTCATCAATATTGACCACCATCGTGATCGGCGTGAAATTAGAAATAATTAGCGGAGGCAATTTATTAGTTTTCTATATTAAAGCAGTCAAATAGTGAAGTGAAAAAGGAAAACAATAATTAAAGTTAATTAAAATCTTATTGGTTATTGTGCAAAATTTGGAAAAATCAGCAAGAAGCAAAAAGAAAAGAAAAAGAAGTAACCGAGGCTGTTGGTGTGTGCATAGAGCGATGTTGTTATTGTTGTGTTTTGTTATTCGGCTTCTCATTGAGGTAATCCCGCTGTTCTTATAGTCAATGAAGTGTGTGTGCGCGCATTTGTGACAACCACTTGAGTCTAATTAGAGGCAAAAAAGTACAAAAAACGTTTTGTATAAAACGTAACGAAATAGCAATAACAAAGTGTAGTTTCAAGTTAATAAAATCATGACAATAATAATTAAATCAAAATGAGATAAGTTAAGGAAAACGCCGGTTGCAAAAATTTCTGTTAAATCATGCAAAAGAAAATAAAAATATAAAAGCAAAAAAAAAAAAAAGAAAAAGTCAGCATTATTATTGCTCAATAATTGAAAACAAAAATTTGTGCGCTAACTCAACATCAGCATAATTTTTTCGGTTCGAAACGTGGATGATGCCAAATGCAGCAGGTGGTTGCTTAATCAGTGTGTTTGTTCGGTCGCTCAATTTTTGCCATTCACTCTAGCTGGCGGTGGTCAATTAATGTGCGTGTGTATGCTGCAATTCGCGTCCGCTGTGATTTGTTTTGCTTCGTCGCCGTGTTTGCCAAAAAGTTCAATGGTCGCGAGTGCCGGTACTATTCCTTATGCCAACGGTGTCAATTCGTGTTCGTTATTACTTTTCGAATTCTAAAAAGTGTGTTCGTTCGTCGCTCGATTTTTTATCTAAATCTCACGAGTATTGTTCCGAAAATCGGAAATTAGAATACCTTTGGGTTATTATAGAAATCAAAGAAATATATTGTGCCCTTCGTAGTGTGAAAAAAAAGTGAAACATAACCTCCCATCTAAAATCCCGCTATTTTGTGTGTTTTGTTTTTGTGGTTTGTTTGTTTGCTTTCGGTTCTACACAAATTAAAGTTCCCATGTTTCCCTCTTCGTCTTCTGCAACATCAACCAGTAAAGTTAAGGCAAAGGTGGGAAATATAAATAATAGAATATATTTGTAAAATTTCATTAACAAAAAATTATCACTTGATGCATGTGAAGCTTTCATTTGGTTGACCGTTAGATATATGTATATACATACAAGAACATTTGTTGTTATCCAGGATTTCCAATAGATGACACCTTCTGGCTGTCAACAAGCTAGAAAACATAATTGATACGCTTTTTACCATAGAAGAACTCTTTTTCTTGAAGATGAACAGGACAGTTTCCCCCCAGCCAAGATAGTCGAGTTACAGATCAGCAAATCTGTCCTATCTTTCACATTTTACGCGGTTGTAGGTTGCAAATTTGCCAATATTAACCTCACTTTTTTTTGAAAAATCGTAGAATAGTAACTTGTTTTACAGAAGACTACTTGACCTACAAAATAATTGTGGATGAATTTAAATGTGCAGGTCTACGGAGACTAGAGTAAGGTCCATTTTGTGAGTCATTTTGGAAGATTTCGAAAACAAATAGACAATTTTTAGAACGAATACGTGCAGTTGCTTAATCCAAACATGCATTCCTATTAAATTAAAAATTATAAAATGTAAATAAATTTTATCGTTGCATTAAAATTGCTAAGGGAAAAGATAATTTCCCGAAAATCTAAATTTTTCGAGTTATAGGCCTCTAAATCTTGAACACACGATATAACCAACGCACCTTATTTTTAATCAGATCTGGACAGTATGGATTTTACTGGAAAAATTATCGGAATGCCTAACCAATAATTTGTATGTATCGGTTATACATATATATTTAAGCTATTCGGAGCCAATTTTTGATTTGTTAACCTCACTTTTTTATTATTATTTTTATTATATCGGGAAGTACTGATATTATGGTACTCATTCTTCTTTTTTACATACAATATAGCTAATTAAACATATGTAACACCCAAAATATGTTTAAGATCTAAAATTTAGGCGTCTATTTTATAATATATTCACAGTGAGGAAAATCGTTAACAGGATGAAATGAAAACGAAATTATGAAATAATTTTTCTTCGATGGCGCTTCACTTTTCATTTCTCAAACATGATTTTTTTAAGTATTTTCAAATATTACGAAATGAATAGTGAAGAGCACCCGGGAAAAAATTACTAAACAAGAAAACTGATTTGAATAGGCCGATTTTCTTTAAAAAATCTTTTCAATTTTCATTGAAGTGGCTGTCGGTACAAGGCCTTGCCCCTGAAACTACCATAGGGGAAGTTGCGAATCCAAGCAAAGTTCGTAGAACTAATTTAAACAAAAAGAAAAAACATTTAAAAATTAAAAAAAATAACTTTTTTATATTAAAAAGTTTTTTCAGTTTAAACAGGATATCTGTTAGAATCTGATAACAAATACCACGAACATGTGTACGTTCGTTTCTTGTTCGCCTAATTAATCACGTTACTTTCGGCGACTACTGAACGATCCACCCTATATGTCCCCAGATGCATATTTCTTGTTTGGTTGCGCTAAATTAAACCAAACTTGGCACGTGTTAAGATTTCGCTAAACTAAGATCCCAAAAAGAAAGTAGAGCTCATTGGCTCAAACTCTCATACAAATCGGCTAATTTTCCGTAATTCAATTCCATATATTGGTTTGTAATTCCATTTAAGAGTTTAAAAAAACCAATCAAGTAATAGGCCCCATCTTGTATATCCCATAAAAATGATTGATTTAACCCACATATTTTTAACTTCTGAATATAAAAGTGTGAAGTATTGCTTTGCTATACTTTCTGGTTCCCCCGATTCAAATTGACTGATTTACTAAGATTTTGTTCCTCCTTCGTAGCTCCTAATTCGCAGGCTCCAGCTCATCCAGTTGCACTAAATTAAGTGTAATTTAGCACGCATCAGGCACTTAGCAAATATAGTTCTGAGAATGAAAGTTGTGTGCATTGCCACGTCTCTTATGATATCACAAATTTCTGAACAGAAGACTTCAGAATGTTATAATTTTGATTTTTTTGTTTTGCTTTATGTCTGAGTATTTTTCCATGAGAGATAACCAACAACCTACCATGCAAACTAACTATATATTCATAGCTTCAATCAATTGCACTAAATTCATTAGAATTTAGCTTGCAGTAGGCTATAACTTTACTGCTTTTCGATTGTGCATCTATTTAGAGCAATGTTTAGCAGGAACTGAGTGACTTATCACGCCCCTTTTGGCACCATGCACACTTTTTCACCGGCACAAAAGACGCTGGGTGAAGGGTATGTAAGCCAGTTGACATGAATGCAATTTTTGTACTGGCTTATTTTGAGAACTTTTTTTTTTAATAATAGAGCCCATAATTATGGTAGCACTGTCAAAAACAATAGTCTCACAGCAAAATTCTCTTATAACGGGATTGTCCCAATCGAAAATGCGAACGAATTGCTGTCGCCGACTACCGAATTTGTTTGCCACAACTGAATTTCTGTTGGACCAACTACGCTTGGTAAGGTTTTTGGTAGCTACGGCCGAATTTCCCATTATTTCGGCCGCAACAACATTCCTCCGGTTTCGAATTCGATTTTTGGTTGCGGTAATCAAATTTTCCATCAATTTGACTGAAGCTACTGAATTTTTGATACAACCGAATTCGTTTCACGTTTAATTTGTTTCAAAATAAAGATTAATTTATTTACAATTCACTGCGTCAATTGAGACTAACTATACAATGTGTTAGCCGAATTATTCGGTTGCCTCATCTGTGCGAGTGTATAAATTTGGATGACTTCCTCCACTATATATCTATTGTACTTGTACTTTAAGAATTTTTTTTTAATCGGACTATGTGAAATTAGTGTACGTACTTTCATCCTATAATGGATTTTATAAAGACAACTTTCTGGAGGGGAAATTTGCCACCGAATTTTATTGTTCCATATTGTCTACAATGATACTGATTGCACTTTTGTTTGTAAACATTTCATAAGGTATAAAATGTAAACTACAACTATTCCATTATATTTGAGTAGTCCATTATTATTATAATTCCTTTCTGTTTGCAGATTCCTTCGGAACCTACCGCGCCCACCTTACGTTGTCTTCTAAATGATCCCTTTCGCGATTTACACTTTAGTGTTGCAGATCATCGTATAACGCCAGTCCACGATGTGGTATTTTTGGATGAAGTGGATAATCCAACTGTCACACCGCTAATATACCGGCCAAAACGTTCTACAAGTCCTGAGGATCGTGATAAAACCGGCGGAGATTCAAGTGATGGCTTTTATGTCTTGTAAGTACTTTCAATCATAAAGGATAGAATAGAGTATGCATACCGGGATTTCCCGGGAGAGAATTTTCGGTAAAAATTTACCAATTTTATTTTTTGATTTTCCGGAAATTCCCGGAATAAAAATAAATCATTTATTACAATTAACCAAAAACTAGAAGTTATTTCACACTATTTTTTTTTTTTTTTTGCATTTTATAAAAATAACATCAAAGTAACGTCAGCAGATTTTGTTGCCAATCTTTGATACAGTTTCATTAGGATCTGGACGAATTTTAGATATTAAAATTGCTTCTTACTAACGACATTAATATAGTGGATTATATTTCAGAAAATTTATTGAGAAAACTGAAATATTTATGTTCTTTCGGAAACATTGATAACTATTTTTATTTGTATTTTGAGACTAGCTTGTTTAATATACAGACGATTTTAATAGATTTTATGTGTAAATATTAGATTTCATATTACATTTATTAATAACCCAAGACAATGATTAAGTTGTATTTTCCGAAACAAACTTTTTGAAATGAATTTAGTCTTGACGAATTTTTAAATCATCATCTTGCTGGAAAAACAATTTGTTTAAATTCGTGTATGTAATACACATTGATTGAGACAAAACTTATAATTCTAGATGTCAGTTAAAATTACAACAATTTAGAAATGGCTGTAAATCGAGGAATACGACATGTCTGTCAACGATTTAAATAAGCGCAGATAAATCGCGGAACTGTACTGCATCTGTTAAAAAATAGTTTAATATCTGATTGATATCTGAATTTTTTTTTAAATAAGCGAAGATTTCTTTTGATTCTTTATCTTTTCAGTGATGTTTCATGCCGGGATGTTTTAGTCCTGCATATTTTAGCGCTCTTTTTTGTTACGTTTTATCGCGTTGATGTCGGTATATAGATTTCATAATTCGTATTAGACGTACACTTTTTACCAATGAAAGTGTGTTCTAAAGCATTTATTGTATTACACGGGTTTCCGCGCTGTAGAGCTAGTGTCACGTGCAGCTGTTGTTTTGTTTTGTGGCTTTACCATTAAATCTCGTAGTTTACAATCGCAATTTTTTTCTAATGTTTAAACTGATTTCATTTTATTGACAGCGTCGCTCGCTTAGATAAAATCGTAATTTTTCAATGTTTGAGAAGACTGTAGTAATACCTCGATCTTGATGCCAATACACAAATACTTGATATACGGTTTTTCTTGAAGACGATGCTTGTCTTATTTATTGCGGCTTTTCCTCGTAACGTTTTGCCCCGCCAACTAAGACCTTATTTCGAATCTTTGCTCATCTTCACTGGATATGGCACCGCAAAGGCGTATCAGTTTCGCAAGGATATTGAATTCAGCCGTGGCTCCAACCTACCTCATCGACTGTCAATTTATATGGGCTAAATCCACACTGATAAGATCCAATCAGGTTGGATAAAATAGCTTTTGCCATTCACACAATAACCTCGATAGAACCTTACGTGTGATGGGTAAGAAAGTAATACCGCAATAGTTGATCCTCGTACACATACTTGGTCATCTTCACTGAATATCGCACCGCAAATGCGTATCAGTTTCGCAAGGATATTGAATTCAGCCGTGGCTCCAACCCACCTCATCCATCGACTATCAATTTATATGGGCTAAAGCCACACCGATAACATCCAATCAGGTTTGACATTCACACAATAACCTCGATAGAACCTTATGTGCAATGGCTAAAAAATTAACACTGCAATAATTGATACTCGTACACATACTTGGATCATCTTTTTGAATGCGGGACATAGTAGTCTTAGAAGATGCATGCGGTGAAGCACGCTCATTATTAGCTCATCGGCAACGGTATTGATCAGTTCCGCCGGCAGGAGTCTGGCACTTTGTCGTTCATAAACTGTAATATTGGTATAGTATAATAATACAGTTTTGGCTCGGGGATAGGCAGTAGGATATAGTGATCGAATTTCCATCATTGTCTTTACAGAAGGGGGTAACCGTCTACCATAACTTTTGCTTTTAAGCTTTAAGGCTCCACCTTTTAAGTGTTGCTATTCAGACAAAATTTTCCGATTGTTGGAAAAAAGGGATTTGGCCTTCTTACTTTTAAACTTTAAGGCTCCACCTTTTAAGTGTTGCTAGTCAGACAAAATTTTCCGATTGTTGGAAAAAAGGATTTGGCCTTCTTACATTTTGCATAACAATTTTTATGTCATGGCAATGACAGCGGTCAGATATTGCCTCCAAAACAAATCCATTTTTCGCAACGATTTATATTACGGTTGAAAGCATGATATGGGTCACAATGATGCCAATCTCTATAAAACAGGAAAATCTATTAATTGAACATTTTATCTATTGGAGTTCTATAGCATTCAATCTGTATCAGTAGTTGTTACAGTTTTTACATCGAGTAAATTTTAGTCACTCCATATCATCAGTCTCCTGTGTCGCGCATTTTCTGTATAATCCAGTCATATATCCTTTTGTAAGGGTCCTTATAAAGATTGTGGAGGGTCGTTAATATTTGAGTCGTTGTGTTTAATTATTTTCTTTAGTGTCTTCTTTGGTCATGTAGTGTGTTGCACACCGTGGGTAAGGACTTCATGAAGAGACTCACGTTAAACCCTCAAAAATTGCTATATGGTACTGAAATTTTTTCAGATTTGACACGGCACCAACGAAATGTTAGTGGCAGGACTTAAAATTACTAAGATTTGCCCATTTTTGAAATGCTTCTTTTAACTTAGATTACGAAATTGATTGAAAATAAATAAAATGGAACAGTAAAACTACCAAATGTCCATTCTGTTATACCACTTAAAAAGAAAAAGATATGTACGTCGCATGATAAATGGTACCCATCGCCACAAATTCTTTACCTCCGTTCAATACGTGATTTAGCTTTTGCTGAATATATTAATGATGCCAATGATGTTAACTGGAAAATTTATTGCAGGGCCAGAAATCGCTGCAAAAGTGTCAGTAGAAAACTGAAAATTGAGGCGCATGCTGCACTTTTCGAAAACACTGTCTCTGTTAAAACACTGTGGAATCGCATTAGTGAGAATGGCTTGATAGGTGATACTTGCAATCAAGGTAATTTTGACAATATTGATGTTGAGCAACTTAACACGCATTTTGTTGGCAACCAACTGAACGTAACTACGTATCCCATAACGCAATCGGTGAATGATGGATTCTCCTTTCAGTGTGTTACCTTCGATGAATTGTGGTCTGCGTATTCTTCTATTAAGTCTAATGCTCCAGGGGCAGATGGTCTGTCATTGAAATTTTTGAAAATAATTTTTCCACTAATTTCATGCCATATTTTGCACTTATTCAACACGATCATAACGACATCTTCTTTTCCAGTTCAGTGGAAGTTAACTAAGGTAATCCCAATTAAGAAGAAAAATGATTCCAGTGATTTCGAAAATTTGAGACCAATTTCATTAGTTCCCATATTGTCAAAAATTTTGGAGCACATACTAAAGTGTCAGTTATTGCGATTCATTGAAAGTGAGTCGTTGCTGAACGACTGTCAATGTGGATTTCGAAATTATAGGAATACCACTGGACTACTTATTGGTCTTACAGATACCATAAGGAAAGAAGTATATGGTCAAAAAGTTTGTGTGTTATTATCCTTGGATTTAGAAAAGGCATTTGATCGTGTTGATTATGGTGTCTTGTTGAATAAGTTATACACCAATTATAATTTCGACGTTAATACCTGTCAATTGATTTCATCATACCTATACGGTAGGAGTCAATATGTTGTTGTCAATGATTCGTTGTCTTCTGTTTTGCCTGTCCAAAGCGGTGTTCCTCAAGGCTCGGTACTTGGCCCAATACTTTTTATTTTGTACTTAAATGACCTGTTTAGTATCCTCGATGATACATGTATTACCTATTCATTTGCAGATGATGTTCAATTGCTCTTTAAGGGAGAATATCAGTTTGATGATGTCTTGCAAAGTAATATTAATTATGCGTTAAATTTGATCTGCTCATGGATGACGGAAAATAAACTCTCAATGAACATTCCAAAAACAAAAGCTATGCTTTTTTCTAATCGTGATTTAAACCTGAATTTATCTTATCGTGGCACACGTATTGAAGTGGTCCACAGTGTACATTGTTTGGGAGTAGTTCTAGACAACAAACTAAGTTTTAACTATCATGTGGATAATGAAGTCCGACGTTTAAATTATTCACTGCGAAGTTTTTATAATACCGACTTAGTGTTGCCCAGATCGATTAAGGAGAAATTGGTTCATGCTTATATCATGCCTAGTATTCTATATTGTTTAGAGTTATATAGTGGCACTAATAAACAAAATATGAGGAAAGTTCAGATGGCGTTTAATAGAGTTATGAGATATTTATACTCACTGAGGCGTCGTGTTCATATAACACCGTATGTTAAGCGTTTCTTGGGTTGTAGTTTTAAAAATTATGTAGATTTTAGGTCTTTGCTGTTATTTTATAAAGTTGTTCGATTGTGTAGTCCTCAATTTCTTTTTAATTCATTTAATTTTTCACATTCCACTCGTAATAAGCAGCTTCTTATTCCTAAAATAAGCACACTCATGGGTCGTGCTTTTGCAGTAAGAGTAGCTCGAATTTACAATTTACTACCAAGCCATTTAAAAAGTTTTAAATTATTTCCTGATTCTTACAAAAGGCACATTCTACATCACTTTCAGACTTTACTGTAAAATTTTGTTTTCAAATAAACTGTGGGCAGCCTTTATTACATAATGATTATCTTATATTTCAAGATTATATTCCGATTAACTTCTAACTTTTGAATTAGTCTTTTTTTCCATACTTTTTTTTTTTTTTTTGTCTTCAACGATCATAATGTTATATTATATTATTATATGTCATATTATATTTTTATAAATTTTATATTTAATTTTTATTATGATGAATTGTTACATATTGTAATTTACTTAAAATTGGCCGGAAGGCTTTAAATTACAAGCCAGAAATAAATAAATAAATAAATGTTTAGTGTTTAGTGCTTAACGACTATGGCAGCTTCATAGCTCGAAGCCGACAGCAGTTGACGTGTCGACAAAAATAACCCTTGACTGCGAAAGCCGCAGTAATTATATTTGCAACCACAGCAGTAGTCGGTGCAATGACTGCGGGTGACTGTAGGAAGTGCAGTTTGATAAATACGTCAAACAATAATTGGTGGAATGTAAATAAAACTTTCGTTTGAGTACTAATATATCCAATATTTTGAACATTATTATTATGCCTTTATATTTAAATGAGTTATGCGTAAGCTTCATATTAGAAAATATTCGCAAAACTCATAAAAATTACTAAATTTTTTAAGAAGTGTGAAGAAAATGATTACCGATAGGTGCTTTTTATCTCTTTATCCCTTAACTTTTACAAAGTCGCTTAAATAATAAAGGCGCGCAAATATATGGTTATCCATTCTTCGTTTTCAAGTAAAGTTAAATAAAACACGTATAAAGCTATGATTACGATGAAACTGTTGTTTCAATGTAATGCTTGGATGTTGCCATTATGCACGAAATACAATGTCATTTAAATGACTGCCTCTGGATTAGTTGCAGCAGTGGATTCTTTTGGGGTAGTTTTCTAAAAAAAACGGCCCAATGACACCTTTGGACCACAATGCGCACCAAACAGCCACTTTTTCCTGATGCAAAAACTTTTCCACAATCACTTCTGGGTTCTCCGAACCCCATATGGGACTATTTTGCTTGTTGACGTAACCACCGAGTGAGAAATGAGCTTCATCACTGAAGAAAATTGTGTTCGATTGAAAGCCCATGTTTGAATTATCACTTTTGTAGTAAGTTCCGTATTCGTAAATGGCAAACATTTCACTAAATAAATACCACTTCAGATGACAGGTATTTAACAGCTGACAGCCTTGCCAGACCGGCGGTATTGAAACTACTAAATGGATACAAATAATAATTTGCAATCGGGTATTGATTTATGCAAACCATATAGAAACCAGTGTGACCAAAATTCTTTCTGCGATAGCATAATCCCTTTCTTGACATTTTAGGGTTTCTTTATTTATGCGGGCTTTTCTCTTAAAGTTTATGATTCCATGATGAAAGTCTCTGCCAGAGAACAAAAGATGAGTTATTTTATCGGATGAACGCTCTGTTTCTGAGCTATGTGCAAATTTACATTTTAGACCGTTTTGTTATTTAAGTAATTTTATTTTAAATTTTAAGAATATATTGTAGAAAAGTTAATCTTATATTGTACGAGAGCGGTCCCGAAACTGGTAAATTGGTAAAATTTTTCTTTATTTTTCAACATAATTTCATTTTAGCTCAATACCCTTTCTCCAGTAATATTCAATAGCTTCTATGCCCTGTTTATAGTAAGAACTGTCAAGCTATTTAAAATAGCCAATAACCCAGACTCCACCTCTTCATTGTTGGCAAACCTTTTGTCACCAAACCATTTTTCTCAAGTTTTGAAAATAGTCCGAGAGAGTTAGATCTGTTGAATAATAGGCGTGATGAAGCAATTCATTAATTTTGGTCATCGCAATAGTGGATGTGTGAACTGAAGCATTGTCTTGATGCAACAACACTTTCGTTTTCGTCAATTTCAATCTAAATGTTGCGTTAAATTAGCATAGTATTCACCACTGATGGTTTTACCTAAAAACTAATTCCATGCGCATCCCAAAAACAGACGTCACGACTTTGCCTGCAGATGGAACCGTAAGCGGCTTCTTTGGGCACTATTCTCCCATTTCAGTCCACTGCTCTGACTGTTCCTATTGTCTCTTTGTCTTTTGAGTAAAGTGGTGGGCCCACGTCTCATCCATGGCTATAAATCGACTCAAAAATTCGGCTTTATTGCGGTGAAACACTGCCTAACACTCTACTGAAACATTTTCATGACACTGTTTTTGCTATATTGAAAGCAAGCGCGGCACCCATCTTGCGCACAGCTTCCTCCTCTTCAAATTTTCGGTCAATATACGATGTATAGCACTTTTCGAAATGCATATAATTTCAGCTACCTCACGCAACTCCAGCCGACGATCATTCAATACCAAATTGTGAATTTTCTTAACCGTGTCTGGCGTGGGCACCTCAATTGGTTGACCACTACGGTGTTTGTCTTTGCAGCTCGTACTCTGCTACCCAATAGTTTACGGTCGTAAACGAAGGAGTGGACTCCCCCAGAATAGAATCTAGCTCGGCATATATTTTGGTTAAACTGAAAGCTTTAAAATGGAAATATTGAATTACATAACGTTGACCAATTTTTTCATGTATATTTGTTTCCTTTTATTTGGTTCTGACTATTTTCTTAATCAAAGCAATTGTTAAAGCCGTTTGCAGAAAATTTACTGTGCCATCATTAAGCAAAGATTTATTTTTGACTGCTTTTGTTAATTTTTAGTCATTAAATTGCTACCCAGGGTAGAAATGATATTTTCGGAGGTTAGGTTCAACAATCAATTTTGCAAACAACTGAGCTGTTCCAAATAATGACAAATCCTTCAAATATAATTCGTTTACAATGTTATCATATCCATTTTTCATGTGCATTGAATACAAAAACAGCATTAAAACAATGTGTTGTTATAAAAAGTATTAGTTTACGATTGATTATCATAAACCAATCACTATTAAAAAATGATCAATCATCATAATCCTGTAATCTGTAATCTACCATAAATGCCTGGATCCCTCATATAAAAATCATTTGCAGTATTGACTTCAATGTAAAAAATATGATTTACTACCTGTCCTCTCATGTGTCAACTGTATATTTAATCTCTTGAAGACTGACACCTATTAAAGCTCATAGTATTTGCGCACCACTCACACCTAAATAGCGATTAATTTATCCGATATTTGTATACAAACTATGATTCACCACCCTAATGCCGGTTATTTGATATTTTCTCACGAAAACCGGAACCGGCAACAGATAACTGCAAATGAGGGGCGTGCGAATAAACCCAAACACATACAATCGCACGCGCTTCACTGCAACGTAAAACTGCTGGCAACGATTCAGAAATGAAAAAGAAAAAAAAAAAACTGAAACTAAAATAAAAATAAATAAATGAATTCCTACATACAAATGGAACGTTGTGCAGTGTGTTGTTATTCGTTTGCCGGCTGATAAGAGTCGTTTGCTCCATAGACTACAATAACAAGAAAAAATAAATTAAGTATTTTGTATATAAACAATATAAAAAAGTAATAATAAATAAATAATCCATGATGGGTATGATAACATTTAGGGAACGTGATTGAATCAACATCAACCTAATGCCGTATTTATATGAATAAATTTGTTCAGATCACGTTTTCGTTTCGAAACTCACTACACACAAGTGGGCGATAATACCTGACCTATGTTCAAATTTGTTAAAAAAATTTGGACTGTCGGTTGTTCAATAGAATTACCAAGTGGCTGAGTTTGTAATGGCCGGTCTTGCAGTGATAAATTGGAACAATTTATATAATTAATTGAGTCTAGAGCGTTGTTGATAATCGAAAAGTCGAATAATTTATGTTCGAAATGGTAATCAAACAAATATTTTGAACATTTTTTTTCGTATACGTTGCGGGGTAATCGAACACATCGACTCCAGCTTTTTGGTTGAAATTTATCATAGAATAAATGTTATTGATTTGATGATAAAGTGTTGATAGATTTATTATATATATATTAGTTGAATATATTATACGAGGTGTGATCAAAAAATAACCGTTATTTTTAAATTTCGTGAGTTACGTATGTTCGATTTTCGCATTTTTTTTCTGTTATGTTGGTACAAATGTCTGTTATATACGTACATACATATGTTGACAATATCAGCCATTTTGGATTGTTAGCCTGTTTTTGACAAATAAAAAGGTTAGTCGTGTTTTAGTGTGCTCTTCGATTTTTTACTATTCGAAAAAATGGATCAAAGAAACTGTATTAAGTTTTGTGCAAAAAATGAAATTAAATGTGCAAGGACATTTGAAATGTTGACTGTGGCGTTAGGCGAGCCTACTATGAGCGGAACACAAGTTCAATTGTGGTATAACCGGTTTAAGGAAGGCCGATAAGATGTCAGTGACGATGCTCGTCCTGGTCGCCCGAGCACGTCAACAACCGATGAAAACATTGAAGCAGTGAAGAAAATGATTTTGGATAATCGTGGACTTGCTATTAGACAGTTGGCACATCGTGCGGCTCATGCCAAGCAATTTTTACGGATGTTTTAGGCATGAAACGTGCGGCAGCGAAGATTGTTCCAAAATTGCTAGATTTTGAACAAAAACAACGTCGTATGGATATCGCTCATTAGTTGCTGAACGTCGTCAAAGACGATCCAGATTTCCTCAAAAAGGTCATAACTGGTGACAAATCATGGATGTACTCGTATGGCTATGACATTGAAACCAAAGACCAATTATCCCAATGGAAGCGCCCAGAAGAGCCAAGACCGAAAAGAGCACGTCAAGTTCTGTCAAATGTAAAGGTTTTGCTCTCTGTTTTCTTCGATTGCAATGGCGTGGTGCATCATGAATTCTTGCCACAAGGTCGTACGGTCAATAAGGAATACTACCTTGAAGTTATGCGCCGTTTGCGCGAAGCAATTCATCAGAAACGCACAGAATTGTAGAAAAACGAATCATGGATTTTGCACCATGATAACGCACCAGCTCACACATTGATGGTCGTGCGTGAGTTTTTGGTCAAAAACAAAACCGCAATCATGCTTCAACCACCGTATTCACCGGACTTGGCCTCCGCTGACTTTTTCCTCTTCCCAAAACTGAAGACACCGATGAGAGGAAAGCGTTTTGCTACGATTGAGGAGAAAAAAGAAAAATCGAAACAGAAGCCAATCGAAATCGAATTGATACCAAAAAGCGCATTTCGGAAGTGTTTCGAGGATTGTAAAAACCGATGGCATAAGTTTATTATATCTTTCCTTATACTTTAAAGGAAATAAAATAGAAATTGATGAATAAATAAATACTTTTTGAAAAATATTCAAAATAACGGTTATTTTTTGGTCACACCTCGTATACTCTATTTTGTTTTTTTTTTTTTTTACAAAAATTCAACTTTGTTATGAAAACATATTTACAAATGATTCATTGATCTTTTGGGAAAATCTCGAATTCCGCCACGGCAAACCACGAATCTAGCCATTCCTTGATGTCGTCATTTGAATGGAATTCCGGTCAAACTATTTGATCTGATATTGTTTTTTGAATCACTCCTAATGTGATTGGAAGTTTTCGCATTTTGCAATCATTCACAACAGCTTTCCCCAATTAAAACAATCTAGACATACAGGGTTGCCCATATTCGACGAACCCATGTTTTAAAAAAAAAA
>JAHXMU010000805.1:439547-457801 GCA_019455685.1 Philornis downsi
AAAAAAAAAAACCCCAGACGCCAGGACCTTGGCTGCTGATGGAACTGCCTTCGCCTTCTGTGGACACAACTCTTCCATTCCATTCCACTGCTTTGACTGTTCTTTTGTCTCAAATGTGAATTAGTGGAGCCATATCTCACCCATGGTTATAAAGCGAGCCAAGCACTTTACTGAAACATTTTCACGACGTTCTTTTTGCTCTATTGCTTTCTTATCTTCAAATCTTAGGTCATTATACGATGTATAGCACTTTTGCTTATCATTTCAGCTAGCGCACGCACCTTTAACCGACGATCGTTCAATATCATTTTCTACATTTTCTTAACCGCGTCGTCTTGGCAGCTCGTACGGCCTCGTTTAAACTCTGCTACCCAATGTATTGCTGTCGTAAACGAAGGAGCAGACTTCCCCAGAGTAGAATCTAGCTCGCCTTTAATATCGGTTGGACTAAGACCTTTCAAATGGAAATATTGAATTACATAACGGTGACGGATTTTTTCTACGTCTACAAATTGACCGAAATCGTTTAATTTTGAGGGCTCAAATAAAAATACTAAGCAACGTGGCGACTTGAAACTTAAAACATATGTAACATGAGTTTGGCATTTTCCACTAAAATAATTTTTTTTCAAACTACTGGCAGCATCTATACGTCATGTCGGCTGGTTTTGGGATCGCTCTCGTATGATAGGTATTAGTAGATAATGCGCACTTTAGCTATTCATGGATTTATGAAGTAGACATCTATGGAGATGACCAATGTCTTAAGTAGCTTAATAAAAACTAACATAGCAGTTAGAAATTTTGTTTCCGATTCGTACAACCGAAACGAAACTATAAATAGTCCTGACTAATTCTGATTAATTTAACCGAAAGGAATCTATAAACAATTTTGATTGCGATTCAGTTCGGAAAATGTATTATTTTGGTTTTATGAGGAAATTTTCCGCTCAAAATTCATGTAAACAATTCAACCAGCTGAGAAGATTTCTTAAATTCGGGTACCTAAAATCGAAAAAGAAAATAATCGAACATTCACATTCACGAACATTAATATTTTTAATTTGGCATCATGGGTTTTTTTTTGCTTAGAAATAAATACTACGTCTGGTTTCAGTTCTGATCTACCTATATATTAACTACAGAAAACTATAGACAACAAGATGTACCTTTCATTACGTTTTGACAGGAAACCCAGTTAGAGAAGAATCGGAGCATGAAGTAAAAGTTTATTTCGAATATCAATCATATACAAATTTCTGATGTATTTTTAAATAATGTTATAAAAACAAAACCGAAACGAAACTGAAGGTCCTTTTCTAAGGTCCCTTAATCATATTAATAATGTTTTCAAAGTGTTTGGCTACTAAAACAATTGAAAGCTTATGCAGCATTTGGGAAATTATATTTCGATTAATTATGTTCTTGCCTCCGTTCCGATTTTGATTGCCAAAATAAAATTGATTTTTCCCTTTACCTAATTTAAATTGTTTAAAGATACTGTATCTACGTATAATTAATATTTATACTCGTATAATATTGGATCTTTCAGCTAAATTTAAATTTTGAAACTTTTTGTTTTTACATATAATTGACATGTTTTACAAAAGTATTGTTGTATACGATTGTATGAAGTATAATCTAACACTTCTTTGGTTAATTATACTGCTGTTTCAACAATTTGTTATGCGACAACTAACACAAAGCTGCCTAACTCCTTACGTATTTTGCACAGTCAATAGAATACCTGAAAGTGTAATCCCCCCTGCCATCTGTGAGTACTTAAGACTTTCCTTTCAGATTGTATGCAAAGCAAATCTTTTGTCTCCTCTAATCTTTTCTAGTTACCTTTCCTTGCTCTCTACCTCCTTTTCTCGCTCCCTTTAATTCTCCTCTCAACGCCCATGCAATGATTTATCGCTTATTGTAAACAGTAACAACCAACCAGCCAAAGGATGTCACAGTTCTTTCCAACATCCGCCTTTGTCGACTGGCAAAACATATGACATATGTAATAACTTTGTAATAAACTTAATCAATTTAATAATATCTAAAGACTTGAATAGCGAATTTTGCGAAAGCATAAAAGCCATGCAGAAAACACAACACAACAACGAGCAAAGGATAACAGGGAAGCATTATAAGTTTGACATACAGGAAAATCTATACAGCGACAAAGTTCTGCCACAATGTGTTGCTAGCAGTTGCTGATGGGGTTGACGGTTTATGGCGGAGAGCAGTTTTATGTTGGTGATTTGTTTGCAAAAGCGTAGTAGTCGAAAGTTATGATTTATGACAAGTTTCGTGGTTGACTTCTTAATCGAAAATGAAACAATTTGTACGATGAAGCAAGTTGATTTATTAGAATTTGTTATATTTGGTACAATATTTGGTCTACAAGTCAATGACTTGTAAGAAAACGAATCGAATGGAAATGAGCACGACATTAAGAACAATATAAAAATCTGCTAAAGCACGGAAAATTGCTTAAGGAATGTGTCCTCGGAGGCATCTATTTTTATAGGAAATCTTCCTTGAGCACCAATCGGCAGTTCTCTGTAAGAAATCGTTCCTATAAAACCTTAGAGAGTCGTCAAGGAAACATATTCTATAGAACACCAATCGCAAATTTCCTATAGAAAATTCCTTCATTGGCTGTGACGAAGAACATAGAAAATTCTTTTAATTGGGGAGCCAAAAAATTTTCTATAGGAAATTCTTTTAATTGAGGAGCCAAAAAAAATTCTATAGAAAATTCTTTCGTTCGGGGGGACCTAAAAATTTTTCTATAAAAAATTATTTTTTTTGGGGAGCCAAAAAAAAATGTTCTATAGAAAATTCTGTTATTTGAGGAGCCAAAAAATTTTCTGTACAAAATTCTTATATTTAGGGAGCTAAAAAAATTTTATAGAAAATTCTTTTATTTGTTTTTTGTTCTTTGTTCTTTCATTTGGTAGCCCCAAGAGAAAATTTTTTGTAGAAAATTTTTTACTCTCTCTCCCAAAAAATTTTCTAGGAAAATTCTTTAATTTGGGGAGCCAACAAATTTTCTATAGAAAACTCTTTTAATTGGGGAGCCAAATAATTGTTTATAGAAAATTTTTTTGATTGGGGAGCCAAAAAATTTTGGATAGAAAATTCCTTCAACAAAAGATTTTCTCGTTGAGGGCAACGAAAAGATTGTTATCGAATTATTCAATTTAGTGCGATGAAAATTTTTCTATTGAAAATAATTTTTTGTTGTTTTGGAATCGAACAAATATTTTTTATGAAAGTTAGTTCATTTTATGCAACAAAAAGTTTCTATGAAAAATTGTTTCACTGGAAGAAATGAACAATTTTCTGTATGGAATTTCTTTGTGGGAATCAGTGGAAAAGAATTCTATAGAAAAAGTTTTCATTGGATGCAATGGAAATTTTACTATAGAATATTCTTTCATTGGGGCCTACGAAAAATTTTTTGCATAAAAAGCTCTTTCACTGCGGAAAATGTTCTGTGAAGAATTATGTCATTGGAATCAATAAAAAATGTTCAACAGAAAGTTATTTCATGGGATGCAACGAAAAGTTGTCTATAGGAAAAACTTTCGATGCTTCCTGTAAACAGATTTTATATAGAAAACATTTTTTCTGTATAAAATTGTATAACTGAAACCAAGGAAAATCTTTCTATATAAAAGTTTTTCATAGGCACCAATGAAATATTTTGTATGAAAAGCTGTTCTTGGTCTGCAACAAAGTATTTTGAATCAGAATCCTTTCTCGCATATAATGCATGGAAATTAATTACGATATTTTACGCTGTATTTATAGGTTAGTAAATGCTGTACAGTTGTTTTTACCTGATAGCTGCATTGATACCTGTATGCTCTTACAAGAACCAAGAAACTTGCAAAAGGATACAAGGAAAGAGACCGATTGAAAAAATCCAATGAATTTGCATATTTCTTGTTCACCTTTGTGCTGATATCCTTTGAAACATGCAAATACGAAGCAGTAAAGTGGTCATAAAATGTACTGCGTCCTTTTACAACAGCGTAGCTTTTAATGAGTTTTTCGTTCCTTTTGGTGCAATATCTTTTAACTCTACTAATTCTCATTTAATAGTGGCGCATTTCCTCTATGAAGTATAAGAATAAAAGACTCTGTTGATATTGCAGAAAGATGAAAAAACCAAGAGTTTACTAACTCTTGCGATTTAACAGCTCACCATATAATATTAAGAGGAAGAAAAACTATAAAGCGAAATTCTACTAAGCAAACATTAATGCAAACTATTTTATTTCTTTTCCCCCGTGTTGAGAGATACTAACCAAGTTTTAAGATCTTCGTGCTTCCTGGCCGCGGAAGAAACTAAAGTGCTTGCTGCGTCACCCTCTAATGCTGTTGTTGACAACTGAAAGCTGTACATTTCCTGCAAGAAGCAGTCATCCGTAGGAATACAAGGTAAGTGCTTAGTTTTACCATCTTATTTTTTTTTTATTAATTCCTTTGAATCTTAAGAGGGCAACTTGAGTGTATTTTTAAGCTATAATCTTGGAATTGTTAAAATCTAGTGACGCGAAAAAGCGGCAAAATTAAAATTACGCTTTTACGGTAAAACTTTATGTTGTTCTACTGTACTGATATATTAAGAATTTAATGGGAATGTTGTGTAGAATGACTTGCACTTTCCACAAGAATGGCCACGTTGCATATTTTTGAGGAATTATTTCCGAAAATATAATAGCAAGCTAGCTCTATGTCACTTTTTCTATTAACTTTATAGGCAAATTATTTTATCAATTTCTTTTTGTGAAATATTACACAAATTTGTTATTAACAAAAGATAATTGTATGGAAAAAACTAAAATTTGTTTTACTTACACTGTCATCGTAAAACATTTTTGCTCATTGGAAGCAAATAAAAATGGATTCCAAGCGCCTCGACCTTTTGGACTCCTTTTCCAATTCGTCAAACTTAGTTTCCGTTGAAGTCTTGACCAACCACGACCAACTACGTCGTCCACCGTGTTCATTTTGAAATATATTCCCTTCGAGCAACCGAATGAATAGGTTGATAAGGCTTAGAAATCATAGCCGCTTTATTTTTCCATGCTTAACAACATCGACGGCAGTATAAAGCTAATAGAACTTCGTTTAGAGCGAAACTGAAACTATGTGTGTTTCCTCTCAAAAAATTCCAAATCTACGTCCGTTTCTTGCACAGTTTCCCCTTTTCGAGAGAGGAAATTGTCTTTCGTTTTGATCGATTAAATAAATTCGATACGAGGATTTTTCAATAAGTTCGTGATAATATAAACGTTAAAGACAAATATATAGGGTGATTTTTTAATCGTAGTTTGTTTTTTAATCGAATAAAACACTTAAATTTGTATCATATATTAAAATTTTTTATTGGAATCGATAAATTGGTTTTTGCCATTTAATTTTTAAGGATAATCTTATGTAAATATTGTCCGCGGCTCCGTCTCAAAATGTCCATTCGGAAGGTCCAATTTTTTGTCACTTTTTCGAGCATTTCGACCGGTGTTCCACGAATAACGCGTGTTATGTTATCCTGTAAGTCTTCAGTAGTATTCGGCTTGTCCAGATAGACTAACGATTTGGCATAACCCCACAAGAAATAATCAAGAGGCGTTAAATCGTAAGATCTTGGAGGCCAACTCACAGGACCAAATCGAGAGATAAGCTGCTCACCAAATTCATCCCTCAACATATGCATTGTTTCAAGAGCAATGTGGCATGTTGCATCGTCCTGATGAAACCACATGTCAACCAAGTTCAAAACAAAAAAAATCGCGTATCATAGGTCCATATCGTTCGCCGTTGACGGTAACGTTTCTTCCACGGTCGTCTTCGAAGAAAAATGGACCGATGATGCCACCAGCCCATAAACCACACCAGACTGTCGTTTTTTCGGGATGCATCGGCAATTCATGTATGGCATGTGGCTGTTCATCATTCCAGACGCGACAGTTTTGCTTATTTACGTATCCGTTCAGCAAGAAATGAGCCTCATCGCTGAACACAATTTTTCGATAAGACAGCGGATTTTCATTGAGCTTTTGTAAGGCCCATTCACCAAAAATTAGACGTTGTGGTAGGTCATTCGTCATTCCGTGATAAAATGGTAGAGTATACTGTACACTTTTCACTTTGACAGATGGCGTTTGGACGCCATTAACAACCAGTGCTGCCAACCTGAAAAGCTTAAATCTTAAAAAATCACCCTGCAGCATTAGTGCTAACACTCCTAACTATAGGCAAAAATTTTTTTGAAATTCTGATGACTACTTTCGCTGTAACATTAATTTTCCAAAAATAGAAAAATTAGAAATTGGGAAGCAAGATCTTTTCACAGATAAGTCCGTTTTTCAAATGCAGTAAAAATTTGCCAAATAAGTTTTATATACATTTGGGAGAAAATGTTTTCACGTTCAACTTCGATAAAGCCTATATGGCCTAGGAGCAGGCTCAACAACTATTGATGTGAAACAGTTTTTTTTTTCTAACAATGATTTATGTTTTTCTATTTTTAAAAAAATGCTGTAAAAGACATGCCAAAGCAAGAGCAGTCACCAGATTTCCAGGAAATTACTATTCTGAACTTTAAAGCGATGGTAGATCTCAACTTTTGTCTCTATCTAATGTTCTTTAATTGCGGATTTATTGAACAACCCTCGCAACTTAACATTTTTAACAAATTGGATAAATTTTAATAGCTCGGATAAACTAGCAAAATTGTATAATTTTATTGCATTACAAATTTAATAGTTATGTTAAAAGTTAAAAATTTAAACATTTTGTAAAATTTTATTAATTTTGATAAATTTTAATAAAATCGACAAAATTTAAAAAATATCAAATCGTTCTCTTTTGACTTGTGAAAATTTCACAAACTTTATAAATAAATTATTCCAATTTGATAATTTCGTCAAATTTGATAAAACTGCTAAATATGTAAAATTTGTTTAATCTCATAGGTTAGATAAATTTTTTTTCGATAAATTTCTTAAATTCGACAAATTTTATTAGTTCATTTCGACATGGTTCAATATACTCGATAAATTTGATAAATTTCATTAACCTAATAAATTTGATTAACTTTACAAAATATGATAAATATGAGAAGTTTGGTAAATTTGATAAATTTGGTAAATTTGATAAATTTGGTAAATTTTTTAAATTTGGTAAATTTGTTAAATTTGGTAAATTTTTTAAATTTTGATAAATTGTAATAAAATCGACAAAATTTAAAAAATATCAAATCATTCTCTTTTAACTTGTGAAAATTTCACAAACTTGATAAATTTGGTAGTTCATAAATTATTTAAATTTAATAATTTCGTTAAATTTGATAAAATTGCTAAATATGTAAAATTTGTGTAATCTCGTAGGTTAGATAAATTGTTCAATTCGATAAATTTCTTAAATTCGATAAATTTCTTAAATTCGACAAATTTTATTAGTTTAATTCGATATGGTTCAATAATAAATTTGATAAATTTGATTAACCTAATAAATTTGATTAACTTTATAAAATGTGATAAATATGAGAAATTTGTTAAATTTTGTAAATTTGTTAAATTTTGTAAATTTGTTAAATTTGGTAAATTTGAAATTGAAATTCTAATGAATTCAGTATATTTGAGAAATTGAATAAATTAGTTAACTTGACAAAATCTAATAAATTTAGTAAATAAATAACATAAAAAACTATTGACCTCATAATATTGGATAAATTTGATCAATTTTGATAAAGTTTACAAAATTGATAAATTTGTTAAATTTGATAGATTTGTTAAATTTGATAAATTTGTTAAAGTTGATAAATTTTTTAAAATTGATGAATTTGTTAAATTTGATCAACTTTTTAAATTTAGCAAATGTGTTACATTTTGTAAGTTTTGTAAATTCTTTGAATTTGGTAAATTTGATTTAACTTGAATAGCTTAAATTAATGATCTCATAATATTGATAAATTTACGAATGTAATAAATCTCTTACATTTGATAGGCTAAGCAAATTAATAAATTTGTTAAATTCAATAAATTTTTTAAATTGGGCAAATTTTATTGGTTCAATTAAATTCTGATGAATTCCGTATATTTGTGAAATTGAATAAATTTAATTAACTTGACAAATCTGATAAATTTGGTAAATAAATAGCATAAAAAACTATTGACCTCATAATATTGGATAAATTTGATCAATTTTGATAAAGTTTAGAAATTTGATAAATTTGTTAAATTTGATAGATTTGTTAAATTTGATAAATTTGTTAAAGTTGATTAATTTGTTTAATTTGATAAATTTGTTAAATTTGATAAATTTGTTAAAATTGATAAATTTGATAAATTTCATAAATTATTTAAATTTGATAAATTTGTTAAATTTGATAAATTTGTTAAATTTGATAAATTTGTTAAATTTGATAAATTTGATAAATTTATTAAGTTTGATAAATTTTTAAATTTAATAAATTGTCAAATTTGGTAAAATTATTAAACTTCATATAAATTTGTTAAAATTGATAAATTTTGGTAAATTTGATACATTTGGTTAAGAGTTTTTATACAGTATTTGGCATTTGGCGCCCGTTTCGTTGATGTAGCCTTCGATAGCTCAGTTGGTAGAGCGGTGGACTGTAGTAGGAGTTACTCGAAATCAGGAGAAATCCATAGGTCGCTGGTTCAAATCCGGCTCGAAGGAATTTTCAACAATGATTCTTCGGAATTTGTCTCTTTTCTTTTTGATGTAATTAATAACTTTCTTTAGAATTATGCTCTTATCGGAAGTTTATTTTTGCTTCATTATTGTGTTCATGATTTGCATATGAAATTAATTTGTTTTGTATTTAATAAGGGGAAGAAAGGTGGGTGACAAATATAGTATCATCACTGGTCAGAATAAAAAGCTGAAACAAGAATCATGTAATTACCCGAAGACGATGTTTCTCTTAAATTTTCCGCTTGCATATATCTGAACACTTTGTTAAAGAAAATTTTGTTATTTTTTTTTCTAATTTTAAATACTTTATTAAAAATTTTGTTGATAATTTTTTTTTAATAAAGCACTAGATTTTAGAGTAGTATCACCAATCATCACCATAACCAAAAAACTTCTTTTCTGTTTTTTTATATTTGTCAAACTTTGGTATTTGGTAAAATAAATACATCTGTTAGTATGCTAAATTTTATATTATTGACAAATTTAATAAATTCGATACCTTCGAAATATATTATATGATAAATTTGATAATACGATACGAATGCCGTTTTTGATAAAAATATCTACGATATATTATTCAAAGTTAAACTAATAACTAATATTAAAAGTCTCTCTTTGCAGTATTATATATAATTGCTCGTTTGAAGCTACCATTCATTCTATATTTCATTTCAATGCTATAACAATTAATTACAAAAAATTACCCCAAATATGTATTGCCAGCAATAAGTGTTATTTACCCCAATCAAACCTCGTCCAACCTTCCTGTATATTTTCTTTTAGTCCACTAAAAACTAATTAATTCCGAATTACTAGCACTTTCGCTTTCGATTCATTGCAGTAAATCGTAATTACAATGTGGAAAATGGAGTTCCTAATCATTAGTTAAGAATTGATGGAAAAGCCTATTATCAGTTTAATCACAGGTTATCACAAAATATATTGTTAAATTAACGATTACTTCAATTATTTACTAAATCTAAATTTACCAAATTACCACTGAATAGAATATAACTAATAATTATGAAATATTTTTCTCGTATGCTTTGCATTGTTAATTGTTGAATATGAATTAACAGTTTGGACACCTTAGAATGGGCTGTCACAGATATTTAGAAGGTTACACACTTCTTTACTTTACTGTAAGTTAATTAAGCGGTAATACAAAAGGCGGGGGGTGGTTATAAATAGCATTTTGGAATAGAGTTGTCATGGTGTAACTTTTTACGTTCTTTTAAGCAACTTTTTATTTGTACCTGCATTATTTTCTGTGCAACAAACGTTTGTGGTATTTTTTATGTGGAAAATTTTAGTTGTTTCGTTTGATTCTACACTTTTTAAACCGCCCCATAGATTTAAACTGCCTTTAACTATTTTCGGTTTACACAAAAACATGTCCCCTTTTTTTATTTAAATATGTGAAATTGAAAGTTCATTAAAAATAATGTAAGAAATCAACCAATAAGAAGGGGCTGGGATTTTAAATTCCACTTAAACTGATTTCAAGTTTCATTTTCCTTCACAGAGAACTTAAACATAATAAAGTTTCTAAATTTTGTAAACATTTCACAAATTCAAACATTTATTTTAAAACTTTTTTGAAGTAAGTTTTTCAATCCTGAAAATTTTGCACATTTTTTATGTGCAGTTATTCGACCTTAGGTTATGAATGGGAAATTTGATAAAAATTATATTTTTTTCTTTTTTTTTTATTCTCTATAAGGTATACGAGTATATCATATATATATTATAAACATGTAAACACATCAATTTTACATATAATTCAATTTTCTTTGGAAAAATCTCGAGTACTTCCCATTTTGTACTTTGTCATTTGTAAACATTTTTTTTTTGTTCCAAATTGATGAAAATATTTAATTCTCTTTTTGAAATATAACATGCAGTTTAAGACTTCTAAAGAAAAGTCTCATTATTTTATTGTGAATTGTCAATTTTCTGTACAATATTTGATGATGTTGCAATAATTTTTAACGTTTAAATGTAGTTTTCGAAGGAATTCTGTTATGAATGAAAATGTAATCAAAAAAAAAATCGTCTGCTATATCCAAATTTATTTAACTTTAATTTCGCAAATATTACAAATTTTTTGTGTTTTATAAGTTGCACACACACATATTTAGGTTAGCATTTTTTTTTTATTTTTTTTTTTTATTTTTTTTTTTTATTTTTTTTTTATTTTTTTTTTATTTTTTATTTTTTATTTTTCTTATTGTACAAGGTGAGTTGCATGCACGAGAGAGATCGATGGCTATGGGATCTACCATCGGTGTATGAGAGTGTAATTGTTTGAATTAGAGTTTCTATTTGGCATTTGCTAAAACCCGGTTGTAGCCTTCGGTAGCTCAGTTGGTAGAGTGGTGGACTGTACTGCTAGTTATGCAACATGGGCAAGCAGTCCGTAGGTCGCTGGTTCGAATCCGGTTTGGATGGGATTTCGAAAATGTGTATTTGGGTTTCTTTTTCGTGATTTGTATTATGGAATTAATTTACTTTAAATTAAATAACTTTTAATTTTGTAGAAGAAAAGAAAGGTGACAAATATAGTATCACTGATCAGAATGAAAAGCTAAAACAAGGATCATGTAATTACCCGAAAACGATGTTCTTTTTAAATTTTCCACAAGGACGTCTGAAATTTATATGAACGCTTTGTTAAAAAAAATTTAATTAATTTTTGGAAACACTTTATTAAAAAAAGTTTTAATAATTTTGTTAATAAAGAAATTTTGTTAATTTTTTAATTAAAAACAATTTTGATAATTTTTTAAATAAAAATAAGATTTAAAATTTTTTAAATAAAAAAAATGTTGATATTTTTTTAAATAAAAAAATTTCCACAAGCTCTTCTGAAATTTACATATATGAACACTTTGTTAAAGAAAATTTAATGAATTTAAAAAGTTGTAATAATTTTTCTAAATAAAAAATTTTTGATAACTTCTTCAAATAAAAAAAATTTTTGATACTGTTTTTATATAAAAAAATTTTTGATAATTTTTTTAAATAAAAAAGTGTTGATAATTTTTTTAAATAAAAAAAAGTTGATAATTTTTTGAAATAAAAAAATGTTGATAATTTTTTTTTTAAACAGAGCACTAGATTTTAGTTTAGTACTACCAAATGTACTAATGCTAAGAAGGTTCCGATTGAAGATTTAAACCCCCATAAACCGAAACTGAAATATGAAAACACTCCAGATCCATTTGTAATTTTGTTTTGCCAGAGAGTAAAAAACCAACTGGTACGAAGAGTCCCCTTTTCTGTATTTTATATTTCTTTTAGTTTGGTTGATATCTCGAAAGCTATTAGAGCTACGGGAACACGTATATACATATCTTTAATTATTTACATTAGATTAGATATATCAACCCATGTTTTATAATTTCGACTTTCGTATAGGCATAATGCCATAATTTCTCACATATTTGGTAGCGAATATCTCACTATTGCGGATTAATCTGAATTTTTTAAAAAGAAATGCCGAAATTTAAGAATTAAGATCGAGCTGCTGCAATACTAAATTTTTGGCTAATGCCAATAAGACAATAAGACTTATTTTGTTGGAATATACAATATAACATTTCTATAATAGATCGATATCATGCTCCGATTTCAACAAAAATTTATATTTATTTTCAGTTTCTATCAGGTACTAAACCTACCGAAACTAAGAAGAACCAGTTTATATTTTGATATAGATCGCAAAAAATATTGTCGTTTTGAGTCGAGGTGCAATTTTTGTTTACCCAAATTGATCCAATCCAAACTAAACGGAATAAGATTTAAACTTTACGCCAACAAACGAGAAAATGGTCAAAATATGCTAATGTTACCAGTAGTAGGACCATATTAGTATGTCTGGATTAAAGATTTTTAAAAGATTTGAATATAGTCATCATCCTGGTATTAAACACCTTCGTATGATATTTCTAATTTTTAATTTGTTTATGCATTAAATTTTCATTTTAAAAATCTATCTGTTTAAAACATAAGTTGATAAGTAATTTACATTATTTTTGTCGTAATTATATCCTATTAGGTGGAGACTTTGAAGAAGTTTTGCCTTGTTTATCCTAGACATATTTTACCTCCTCCTTCTAATAGCTTAAATTCTCAAGTTTTCCAATATTTCGCCCAATCATGCGATTTTCCCCACAAAACTGAAATCTTCTTCATCATAGCATACGAAAAGTTATGTTTTTTTTTCATCTTTGAGGAAAATCAATTATTACTAAAGTACTTGAAATAAAAGCCGCCACATTCTTGGAACCGGGTTTTCGTTTACTTCGGAAAGACGACATTTTAAAAAGCCGGCTTGATCGGTTTGCTTAAAGCAAAATTAATTTCTAGCATTGACATTTTTAAGCGATGTTGTCGTTGTCTTACAAATTGCCGTATTACATTGAAAAAACTTGAATAAAATTTGATTTAGCATTAAGTTTCCATATCCCATTTTTAGAACAAATGAACCCTTATCATAGGTCATAGTTGCCCCATTTGGTTTTTAAGTGTCATGCCAAAATACACCAAAAAGTGCAAATTTTATACATTAAGGTCATCCTATTATAAATGCTGCCATATCTCAGTGATTAAAAACACCCAAAATATTTATTTATTATTTATTCAAGTATATATAGTAATCGTCTTCAAAGAGAGACCCTTCTGAAATCCTACACTTTCCGGAAAACAATTCAGCTCTCGCCACAAATTTTCATTGGTTAAGAACGGGTGCGTGGAAGCGGTAATTTGCGTTTTGGGAGGAGAAACAAGTCAGTCGTAGCCATATCGTGTGAATCCGATGGTTATTCGATGAGTTTTTAACCAATGATAGCAACAATGATCTATTGGTGCAATATTCATGAGTTTTATTTTTACTAACCTTTTTTTCTTATTTTTTTTTTTATTTCTTTTTATTTATTTTTTTTTAATTTTTTTTTTGTTTTTTTTTTTTTTTTTTTTTTTTTTTTTTTTTTTTTTTTTTTTTTTGTTTTGATGAATTTACTCTCTCAAACGCCTTATAATGCCTAGAAGATATTCTTTATTGTCTGTCTGACTTTCTGACAAGAATTCCAAGTGCACAACACCGCGATAATCAAAGGAAACAGTCAATATTACTTTGACTCTTTTTTAATTTTGACGTGTTATTTTCGTTTTCGGCACAATTGGAAGACGACATTTCGAAGGTTTGTTTGTCAAACTCTTAAACACATGTCTCATCACCAATTATAATGCGTTTTAGGAATGTGGAGTTCAATTGACTCGTTTCAACAAGTATTCAGCTACCCTTACGCAATAGAGTTTTTGAAGAAAATGTTTCATGCATGCATGTTTCAGTCATGTAAAATGGTACAAACTGATTTGTTGGACACAAAAAGTATAGCGGCTGTGTTTCTCAATCTCCAATGACGTTTTTAAGTCACCATTTCCTTTATCGACGTTCGACTCAGTTGAAGATGTTGATGGCCGACTCGCTGCCTTTTGAATACACTGTACCACTTATATGCTCATGTTTTGCTTCATGTTTTGCGGTGATTCGGTACGGGAAATTCCATTTCCAATATGATCAATTTTTTTTGTCAAAATTTTATCTATTGTAAAAATCGCAAAACGCACTTGAAATGAACTGACAAAATTATCAACTATAAACAAACTAAATGACAGATCAGGCGTAGATTCCAAGTCGGTATAGAGAAAAACTGTGCAAAGTTAGTGGCAGAAAGATCCCTTCAAGTGATGTTTTTGAATATACAATTCCCAGTACTTTTTTGACTGAGTGTAAAAAAAATCTGAACTTTAATTGTAACTAAAAATGAAATTATTAAATGAAGTATATTTTTGCATACACTTGAAAAAAACACTACGTCCAGAAGTTATGCGAATATTCTAGTTTTCGAGAAGCCGATGCCGACCGATAGATGTCCAAAAAATCCGGTGAGACGGTTTCGGTTTCAGTGTTTGACCACGCTAATTCTTACACACACATACTGAGCCAAACCATAACAAAGTCCGATAACGTTTTAAAGATAGAAAACTTTAAGGAAACCATAGCGGTTGCACAAAATACCCAGCACCATTTAAAATAATGGGATGTCAATGACAATTTCTTTTCGAATCTAATCGCTGCATAATCATCGAATAAAGTTTTGTGACAGCATAATAATGCTAAGAAAGTTAGAGCACTTTGGCTCGATTGTCTGGATTGTCTTTCAGCCATAGGGTGACAGAGACCGAGAGAAGATACTATGAGATAGACAAAAGCATGAGAAAAGATATGAAGGACATCTTTGGATACCATGCAATCGTTCTTCTAACAATTGCAATACTTTATTTTTATTTTTTGCTAATAAATCCGCTTATTAGAATGATAACCCAACTATAAACTGTTTAAACTTCGTGTTGGCAGTGAGAGAGAAAAGTTCCAACCAAAAGAAGGGGGAAGAATAGATTTATGGATTAGTATACTTTAGATATTTATAGGGATATCAACTAATTGAAGCAATTTTCAGTGCTTTTTGGCCTCAGCTTAAACGAAAAATGTATTGTTTTGGCAAAAGTTCATCGAGCACAATTTCTACTTTGTTTTGTAAGAGTTTTTTTTTATATTCCCAAATTCATTTAATAATTTGTGTACTAATTGAAGCCATGTTCTGCGCTTTGTGGTCTCAGCTTAAACGGAAAATGTATTGTTTTAGCAAAAGTTCATCGAGCACAATTTCTACTTTGTTTTGCAAAAGTTTTGTTTATATCCCCAGACTCATCTAATAATTTATGTACTAAAGTTTTACTAACATGTAGTTTATTAATTCTGTACAAAAAAACAGAAAACATAAACTTTAGGGGTAAATGGGGAAATGATTTTGTGTTACATAGCCGAATATGTTTTAATATATATAAGGAAGAAGGGAGTCAGCAAGTAGAATTCTGAAATTATGGGCAATTGACTTGTTTAATTTGTGTTGTAGCATCTCAACCTTATAGAATGATCCAAATTGATTCGTGAAACACAGAAAGTACAGCGGTTATCTTTCTTAAATTTAAATGGTAAATTTTCAGTCACTTCATTTTTATCGCTTTATCGATGCTAACTTTAGTTGAAGATATTGACCATAGCCAGGCAAATATTCTACCACGTCTCCATCGCTTTTGAATGCATTATACGACGTGTTTTCGCTAAAGTCGATATCGATAAAGTCGATATGCTGTTAAAAAAGTGATTCGGGACACGAAAATACATTTGCGATGCAAAATTCGAGACAAATTCTTTTTTCGAAATTATTCTCCATTGTCAAAATCGCAAAACACATCTGAGGTGAACTGATAAAATCGAGTGCAGTAAAAAAACTAAATGATAGATCGCTTTCAAATCCCCCGCAACCATAGAAGACAGTGGTGCGAACTTGGCGACAAAAAAAATGTAGAAAACCCCTTTAATAGAACTTTATAAATCATCACTTCTCGGTACTTCTTCGACAGAATGCATAGTTGCAATTTGCTGCGGAAAGTTTCCTAAAAATTGAATTTTAATGATTTTCTTAACATTGTTTTGTTTTGAAAATTTAATATAATTTTCTGGAATTGAATATTAGATCTCCATGCAAGACATTTTTGAACGAAATAATCGTTGATTTCATCAGTTGTTCGAAAACCAAAATCTGCAATGTTATTTGAAACAACCAATATTCAGTGGAGGTTGAGTTGGTTTTCAGCTTCCCTTTTTTCATTACTCCAATGCTCACCCACCCACACGCACAGGCAAACAATAACAATTTCTTGCAGTAGATCAACACACTCTTATTGTCCAGGGTAGATCTAGACATCCTTATTGTTTTGGCTATGTGTGTGTGGATGAGAATTAACAAAAACTTTGTAGGGGGAAAAAAGCGATAAAATTCGTAATAGAACCCAGCAGTTGCACAGAAAAGTAGCCTCATTTAAAGAAAAATGATGTCAATGACAATTTCTTTGAAAATTTGATAGCTGCATAATCATTGAACAAAAGTTCCCTGACCGCATTATAATGCTAAGAAAGTTAGAGCTACTTGACTCGGCTTTATTGATGTCATTCAACCGTAGAGTAACAGAAAGCAAGTCAGGGATGTGTTAGGAAAGACAACAGCATTAAAAGGACATCATTGGCTACCGTGTAAATGTCATTCTGTGTGAAGGAACAAATACAGCACTTTAGTTGGGTCAAGTGACAAGTAAAAAGTTGCAATTCTATTTTTTTGTTTTGCTGATAATTCCTCTTATCAGAACAATGATTTAGCTGTGAACTGTAAAGCATTATGTTAGAGTAGAAACAAAATTACAGAAAAAGCACATTTTTAGATTTATACTTTAGATTTTTGGCGGGGATTCATGCTCAATGTTTTTTTTTCGAATGAAATATCTGTGCTAACATGTAGTTTATTAATTCTGTATAAATTTATGAATAGAAAATGTAACTTTAGGGGTTATTGGGGAGTTTTGTATTACATAATTTGTTACAAAATAAAAAGGAGTTACAGTTTCCATTAGTGATTCGCAAAAAAACTAAACAAATTTTGTAATTTTATGTCTTCACAGTCGTATGCATTAACTGAATTTAATTTAATTTAGTTTAAGTAAATTTAATTTAATTCAACTTAATTTTAATTTAGATTTAGTTTAATTATAATTTAATTTTAATTATAATTTAAATTTAATATTAATTTAATTTTAATGTGATTTTAATTTACTATTAATTTAATTTTAATTTAAAATTACTTTAATCTTAATTTAAGTTTATTTTAATTTTAATTTAATTTTAATTTAGATTTAGTTTAATTTTAATTAATTTTAATTTAATTTTAATTAATTTTAATTTAATTTTAATTTAAATTTAATTTAATTTTAACTTAATTTAATTTTAATTTCAATTTAGTTTTAATTTAATTTTTGTTTAATTTAGTTTATTTCAATGTAATTTAATTCAATTTAACTTAATTTACTTTAACGTAATTTAATTTGATTTAATTCCAATTCCAATTTCAATTCGTTTCGTTCCATTTCATTTCGTTTCGTTCCATTTCATTTCATTTCATTTGAATTGATTTCATTTCATTTCATTTCATTTCATCTCATTTCATTTCATTTTGCTTCATTTCACTTCATTTCATTTCACTTCATTTCATTTCACTTCATTTCATTTCATTTCATTTCGTTTCATTTCATTTTACTTCATTTCGTTGCATTTAATTTCATTTTACTTCATTTCACTTCATTTTATTTCATTTTATTTCAGTTCAGTTCATTGCATTTCATTTCACTTCATTTCATTTCTTTCATTTCATTTCATTTCATTTCATTTCATTTCATTTCATTTCATTTCATTTCATTTCTTTTCATGAGATGAAATGAAATTAAATTAAATTAAATGAAATAAAATGATGTGAAATGAAATGATTTTCTTTTCTTTTCTTTTCTCTTCTTCTCTTTTCTTTTCTTTTCTTTTCTTTTCTTTTCTTTTCTTTTCTTTTCTT